>JBBIGA010000153.1:6528450-6589550 GCA_037576975.1 Alestes dentex | reverse complement strand
ATATAGATATCTAATGCAGAAAAAAGTCTTGTTTTTCAAATAAAACGTGTGTTGCCATGTTGTCTTTGATCATAAATGGCTGTAAGCACAAAATACCGATACAATATTTGCAGTTGTGCTCCAAACCAAGCTTTTTTTTTTAATGTGATATTGTCTGAGCTATTTCCAGTTTTGCTTTGAGATCAGTATTCCTCAGGCAGAATTTTCATGAGTCTAAGTAGGATGTATTCTTTTTTTTTATGTCTGCAAACAGCAGCAATCAGCGCTCCTGTTACAGGACTGGATTAGTTCAGCAGCTCACTTACTGTGAGTACAAAACAGAAGCCATTATACCTACAGAGAACAAGGGTAGGGGGCTCCTCTTGGGAAGGCCTCGGGTACAAACTGGGCCAGATTTTAGGGCTAATCAGGAGCTGGAGTAGACTCGCTTTCCCTGGAGTGTGTGCGGGGGCCCCAGTAACTCTGGCAGCTGCCTTTGTGTCCAGATGGCGAGGAAGGCAGAGCGGTGGGTAGAAGAGGGCTGCTGAACGATGGCACGTTAGCCCCTCTGCCTGTCGACCCAAAGCAAATAGCTGCAGGCTGTCCAGATCTGCACTGTTCTGCTCTACCTGCAGCTCACAGGGAAGCGCTCCTGATTTATGCTGAGCACTAGGCTCAACATTCATCTATCTGGCTTTCAAAAGTGGACTCCTCCGCAGGAGAAGGCTCTTCAGTGGCGCCAGGCTGCAGTGACAAATGTGGGCTGACCCTGAGGCTGAGCGCCTCTCCTCCAGACGCCCCGTAAAGGCTCAGTCCCCTTCTAACTCGCAGACAGCCGCTGCAGCCATTAATCCATATCCTCCCCTGTCATGTGGCCCTGGCACCAGAGACGTGATGCACTCTGACTGCTCTCCTGCTTCCCGCACAGCACGTTCCATTTCAGGATTTTTTTTTTTAACGCATCCAGCTACCCCTTTTTGCTAAACTGTCACATGTCATTTGGCGTTAGGCAAAGCATATTCAGATTGATGGGAATCTTATTGAAAATATTCTTCATTCAGTTTTTGTCAAGTACAGTTAGTTGTGTCATTTCTTCTATCAGTTACCTGGTTCTCGTTAAAAGGGGCGCCACCTGACAAAAGCAATTTAGGAGTGTTAATAACAGGACATTTTCAGTGATTGGAATAAACTTGGTTGAAGGCAATAAATGAGCAGTATGAAAAGGAAGAAAATCCCAAAAAAGGAAAGTAAAGCTGCAAATGGCTGTTCCAGGTTTTCAGTCTATCCTGGAATTTCTATGATGTCCTCCATACCTCTTAATCTTTTCACAAAAGGACACTAATGCCATGATGCCTTCTTTCTCTATATTTTTAACCTATTCATCAAGTGAAGCACTGGGCAGCCACTGACGCATAATGTAGGTGATAAAATTACCTAAAACAAGCAACCTGACTAAAAATTGTCTTTTTATAAAATTCTTATAACAGACTCATAATGAGAAATATAACATACTTTGGCTACATTTGGGAGGAGTTCACTTGAAACCAGATATCACGTTTTGCAGTGTAGAGAAGTACTTCAGTGCCAAAATCAGGGCCACTACCAGTGCTGATACTGATTTCAGTGCATCTCCATTTAAAATCCATTAATTTATCATTAGAAGATCCTCAATTATTGTAAGGATTAAATGAATATCATTAACCATTGAAGGTTAAATGGTCAATTTTTTTTGGCCTATTCGGGCTGGTTCTATTACCAAACTTGTCTACTACATGCACTCAATAATAACTACTACATGCACTCAAATACGAAATAAGTATCAGGGAGCTCTGTAATTTGGAGCTACTCCTGCATTTTACATAACAAGGGCAAGCAGAAGCAAAATTATAATTGTCAGCGCTTCAAGCACTTTCTGCTCAGAATGTCAGTTCTGGTTGTGAGGTCAGACAATTTACAGGGGTCTGGCTTTACAGGTACGATGAACAGGTGTGGACTACTTAAGCATTGGTGTACGCCACTCTGGATGAGTGTCTGCCGTAATGTAAATGTGGGGAATTGACTCATTGCCCCACCTGGACTAAAGTCTCCCGTCACCCATCACCTTCCCTGGCATTCTGGTCTTCGAATGTAGACAAAAAACAACAGCACAGCATTTTAATTGTGTTTTAAATTAGAGCTATCTCATTCATTTTCACTTGTTAATGACACTACCATCTGAACAGATTCAAACCATATTTTTCAAGGATTTGGTTACCCTAATTTCTAAATATTTTTTTTCACGTCCCAAGTTTAAACCAAGTCAGTGCCCATAACTGACCATTGTCAGAGTTAAACTGCAGGAAGAGAGATCTCCAAGTGTAGGGCTAGTGAGCAGTCTCAGTACATAAACATTTCATTACAGTTTCAGAACTGGAGGTCTTACCGGTGACCAAGAAGGTGCAGCGGCCAGCGCCGGCCTCGTTAATGATGTCACAGGTGTATTCCCCATAGCCCTCGCGCTGCAGGGTGCGGACTGTGTAGTCTGTCTCATCTCGGGTGTCGAAGTGTCCAGCATGGAGCAGGCGTGAGCCCAGTCGCCACTCGAAGCGCAGCACCCGAGAAGGGTGTGCTCGAAGCACACGGCAGCTCATGGCCACTTGGCGGTTTAGACCCTGCCGCACTTCTGACCACACAGGCTCCACTGCTGGAGGGTCTGCACACAAAGAGAGCAGAGGGGTCAGTCATGCATGAAGAACATATACGGTAAAAAATAACAAACAAATAAATAATACAAATCATATTATCTATCTATCTATCTATCTATCTATCTATCTATCTATCTATCTATTTATATCTATATCTATATATCTATATCTATATATATATATCTATATACATATATACATATATATACATATATGTATATATACACACACACGTATATATATATTTAATCTTTTTTTATTTGTGTTTTAAAATTTTTGTGTTCCCATGACAGTGGCGTAACCCAAAACACACCCTAGTCTAAGTCACTAACCTATCCTAAAGCTGTAATAAAATCATAATCTAGAACATAAAAACACAACTAAGCCACATGAAAATGTATATGTTACTTGTACACTGTACTGTACTGGAGGACAGCAACTCCCTCACTCATACACCGTGTTTCTGCATACTCTTCTGCTGCGTGCAACCAAACTAGTTTGCCCACGTAGTTCATGAGTATGGCGCTAAAGGCGTAAGCCGAAACACTAAGGTCTCGATTTTTTTATGGGAGTGAGCATCGTGCAGTCAAAACGTTGTGTGTCGTTGTAACCTGAGGACCCCCTGTATAATCTTTTACCTTATAAGGTATACCATAGATTCATGAAGTAAATAAAAGACCCACTATGCTACTAAAATTAGACAAGACATTTAACAATCACTAAACAAGGCAGCACCAAAATATATATAATCTCTTCAGTTAATCCTGATTGCAAGGATAGAGACATATTGTTGAGTGTTTTTTCTTATTCGCTTAGCAGAACCAGTCTACGTAATGCAGGAGATAGATGGGCTCAACCGGCCTGGGCTAATTAACTCGCCTTTCATTTGCCAATCTGATAGGCTTTGACAGAAGTCACAGTGAGGGATTAATGCGGCAGCAACAGTGTGGGAAACTGATATAAACAAACAGGTCTTAAATCGGCTGAAATTAATTGCTTCAAATCAACATAACGCCAGAGAGAGAGAGAGAGTCACTTAAGTGCTGCTGGAGGACAGCAAAAAGCAGATGAGTGCAGAGCCAAATTAATCCAAGAGGGCATTTTCTCCTGCACTCTCTGGTTCGACTCTGTACATTAAGAAGAAGCTTTAGGGACACCATATATGAACCACTGCACACAGAAACCACAATGAGCTTTGCAGCTTGATGAAAGCATTACGTTTGCTCATGGCATGCTGTGAAAGCATGTAAGTAACATACAAAAAAAAAAGGAAAAGGAGTTATAAATGTGGGTTACGTTAACAGGTGAGCCGTAAGGTGGAGCTATTCTTTTCATCTTGATGCACAGCGCAGTTCTGAGAGCTTATTGAGAAAGATGCACAGTCGCTGAGCAGAAACGGAAAGCTCATCCTAGGGAATAAGATTGGCCCGCAACTTTCCTCTCATTACATTAAAATTGTAGGCTGGGTATGTTCCAAAATAATGGTTTGGTTTGTAGGCTTCTTGAGTGGCACACACAAAATTGAAGTAAATGGAGTTCCACTGTGCAGAGAAACAAATATTTCACGGAAATGCAGTTACGTAATGGGAGCTGCTTTTAATGAGAGCATACGCTGGAGCACAACAGCCAAGCCATCCACTTTGCATCATCAGCTCCACGCTAGCAACACAGGAAACCCCAGAGATATCCACCAGCGGAAACTAGCGTGTTGAACAACGTTCTTGAGACGCTGCAAAGCAGAAATGGTGTTGTCTCGCCAGTCTGGGGAAAATACAACTCAGAAATAATTTGTTAGTAGTCACACGGGTCATTATAGGTGGCAATCCTGGGCTCATGCAGAGATGGCCAAAGAGCTATAAAGTGCATCATTAGAAGTTTTCCAAAAGCCTTCTGGGTCCCACTTACCATACTCTTCCCATTAAGCAAGAACTGAACTTGTACCATCAATTTCACTCTTCCTTTGTCAATAGCTCCCTAGGAATCTCAACAGCAGTTCGATATCAGCTCCTTAGAAGGGTCAAAAAAGACTGTGCAAGAGGCTTGTGCGTATAATCTGTAGAAACTATAGATAACTTAGCATCCCATGCAACATGTTGAGCACAGAAAAGTAGAAAAACCCATTCATCTCCATCCTCTCACTGCAGTATTAGTCAATATAGCCAGCATATTTCAGAGGTAAAAAATGATTCAAATGATTGCTGCTGATAATGCTTGTTCACTTGGGTCAAACACCAACAGATCACCAACAATTTGCTCTCAGGTTATAGGGCATATGCAAATGAATTGCTGCTGCCAAGCTGCAGAAGGTGGGGTGGGTGCCCACGATAAAGTGGGCAGTCTCATGACCCAAAGCACAGAAGCTACACCACAGCCCACAGTTCATGCCACTAGTTTCAATCAAAGTGTAGTATTTTTGGGCATTAGCCAGCAGAGCTTCAAACCTGTTCATAGGAACTAAAATCAGACAGGCAGGAGCAAAAACTAAACTGAAAATATGAACATCTTTAATTGTTCCAGGATAGAAATCTGATTTCTAATCTGAAATCTTTGTTTGCTCTAAACAAAACCAAAAGTAAAAAGGTAATCACCTTTAGGCGTGCCAGAACAGAAATGTTAATTTGAAATCTCTATTACCCGTTAATAATGTTAGAAGCACTTTTCCTGTGGCTGGTTATTGATCACAAGCCCATCCAATCAAATGAGATTGGGCCATTCCTGATTTTCTCCTTGTTTTCTTGGACTCTAATCACTGCTCATCAACTGCTGCTATCCACATTTGCCTCAGTCAACTTCTGAGTCCTGTTTCCCAGGACCATACGCTGATTTTACAGCTCCAAAAAGTCAAAGGCTGTGTCTATGGGACCTGAAAAATGAGCTCTGATACCCAGATAGACTGAAGTGTGTTGTTTTCTATCTGTTTAATGTCACGCTCATGAGAGAACATGTTGTTGTTGTCATGACAGCATATTGTTGGTTGGGTTTATGTTAAGCCTGCATTCTTACTGAAGTATGGCTACACATTCTTGCTATTTATCAGTAATCAGCTAAAAAAAAAACAACCCAAATGTCTTTGAATAAACAGTGTGTCTCACATGTTTTCAATCAGTGGATCATTTCACATGCTCTGCAGGATCTAAAGAGCTGACTGTAAATGGCTGAAAAAGGCATTGAGCTTTGTTAGTGTGTACAGCCTTTTGATCACATCTCCACTTCATGAATCTCTGCTAATTTGTAGATCAAAGTAAATTGAGCTTGCTAAATGTTCTCTCCACATAAACCTCAAACTGTTGAAGTATGTGTTAACCATAAAACAAAAACATTAAAGTATTGGCTCTACTCACGGCAAACAAATTTGTTTTTTATTTCGCTTCTGCGCCCTGCCAGCCAGAACGCAACATACTAGTGATGTGCAGGTCAGGACTCTTATTATGAGAACCAACCCGCCCTATCTGACCTGCCCACATGTTTGTTAATCAGACCCAAACTCAACCCTGCTGCAATGTTTGCGTGAGTGATTTATGACTTAGCTGGAAAGTTCCTTTGTCTCTTTTTTGACCTGTCCTGCTCACAAAGTTTTCTAATAAGCTGATCCAAACCTGCTCAACCTACCCATCACTACGACATACCCAGTCCCAATACATTTCTCCTTAAGCAGGAAGAATGAAGAGCTTCAATTCAAAAAATAAGAGGCAGCTGCAACTGTGAAACCTTGATCCACATGGCAAGATCTATTCCTTTATTCCTGGCCAGTTTATAACCATATGTGAAATATAAATTCCTATTCTGTTCCATTAATGAATCAACTGACAAAGCTATAAGTTATCCTGTCAGAGTCTACCTAATGACTTTGTTTACGGGGGACACATACGCCGACCTTTTCCAGTCGTTCAACATGGTTGATCAGTTCAATATTGTTCTATGAAAATGGGGCTATTAAAATTTCAGACCAAATTTACAGCATTGGAGCTAATACAGGGAGATTATTTCATACACGTCTGCGACCATAATGCAATTCTCGTGAAATAGGCCCCAAGGCCATTCCAGTTTTATAGATGCAGAGGAGGAAAATTAATTAAAAACAATAATCTTTTAAATCCATTCATTATTTGGTAACGACACATGATTGTGTCTTTTGATGTGAGTCATTTAGGCTTGTTCACGCCTCAGGTGCGTTGCATGAAATGGCCATACGCAGTGGTACTGAGACCAGAAAAGGAGCATGTGTTGTACAGCAGAGGCCTATTGCGATTCCTAACTAATATGCAGTTTCACAAAACTAAACCAGTGGAGGCCTGGCTAATTCATTTCACAGTGGTTATTAGCCACTTTGTGTCTCAACCCAGGTTTAGAGATTCAAGCTAGGATTAACCCTTTTAGACATCTTTGACAAACAGTCAAGGGAAACATGGGGAGGAGTTAAGAGAGAATGAATAAAGAAAATAAAATAATGTAAAAAAGCTGAAAGTATAAAATTTAATTCATTCATTCATTCATTACATTTGTAACAGGAAAATCACTACCACAGTGTGATTGCTTAGTGAGTCAACCTTCAAGTTCAGGAAATCCAGGGCTAGATCAAACTGAGCTTAAAGTTAGCTGTTTAAGCAAGGCCCCTGGTACACTAAGAGGGTAAAATATGCACATTTCTGAGACAACAGAAAACATAATAATTATTATTTTTATTAATCTCTGAAAAATACACCTGGATCATTCGTATGTCTGATCTGAGTGTTTCTGCAACCTCATTTGAGAGGTTGTTTGTATATTTGAATGTTAAGTGCAAAAAGTGCCATGATGTGGTCACAGTTTACTAATGCTGAAAGTATGTAAACTGTGCATGGGACTATATACTATTGCACTGTGCTTCAACCTGTACAGTTTAAAGGCGCAGTGAAGTAGTGGAGCTGCCAACAAAATAAGTACAAAAAGGACATTCAAGGTTAGTGATGAGATAAATAAAGTTCTGTCTCCCTAACACATTCTGTAGTGCTGCAGGTCTACTCTGGCCCTAAAAATGAACATTTAGACAAAATAACATGCAACATTTGGGCCATAAGAGTCAATAGGCAAACTCCAACAGGACATAGTGTCACTTTGTTGGTAAATATTCTTTCATCATTCTTTCTTTTCCATTGCTAAAGGACAGCTACCAACAATATGCTTTAGAGACACCACTACTTATTAATGCCAATAAAAACAAAACTGTCTAGCTCTCAAATGCATCTGGCAATTGAAGAGCAAATTTCCAAAACTCAGTCCGTTTTTTGTGATTTTTAAGGTAACACTACTATTGGCATATTTTTACATTACCTCTTTATGTGCAATAGTATAACTGGCCAAAACTCACTCAGTCCTTGCAAAATACACTGTACAAGATTAGGTGAATTTCCAAAACTCACTCAGTCCACTCGCACAGTCGCACAGTACTGGCAGACAATTTTTATGCAGTTAGTTGTCATTGACTCTATGCTGTGTCATGTAGTAGGATGTAAATATTAAACTTGTACATATTTTTGTGACACTGAATATCGATTTACTTAAAAATTGTTTTCACATTATATTTTTTCAACAAATTTGCCCATACTAAAATGTGCAGGAGTTGCACTTTAGAAACAGGCATTGAAAAACGACAAGTAACTGTAAAATTTCAATTCAATTTCCAGTAGGTAAAACAAGTAAAACGTGATTGTCCGAAAAAAATGCTTTTGGACTGAGTGAGTCTTGGAAATTTGCTCTTCAATTAGCCTCAACATTAAAACCACGGACAGGTGAAGTGAACAAGGCTGATCGTCTTGTTACAGTGGCTCCTGTCTAAAGGGGATTCATGTTAGGCAGCAAGTGAACAGTTTGTTCTTGAAGCTGACGTGTGGCAAACAGAAAAAAGGAGAAGTGTAAAGATCTAAGCGACTCTGACAAGGGCCATATTGTGATGCCTAGATGTCTGGGTCAGAGCATCTCCAAAATGTGTTCCAAGGAAGGACAACCAGTGAACCGGCGAAAGGGTCATGAGTGCCCAAGGCTCACTGATGTGCATGGGGAGCAAGAGCTAGCATGTCTGGTATGCTCCCACAGCATAGCTACTGTAGCACAAACTGCTGAAAAAGTTCATACTGGTTAGGATAGAAAGATGTCAGGACACACAGCGCATAACTGCTTGCTGTGCACAGGCTATGTAGCCACAGATCAGTAGCTAAGTCTGATGAATCACGTTTTCTTAGCCATTATGTGGATGGCTGGTGTGTGTACTTAACTGGGTAAGAGATGGCAATGTGCACTATGGAAAGAAGGCAAAGCTAACATGGCTAATGTAATGCTTCAATGTTCTGCTGGGAATGTGGCTGTTACCAAGTAAACCCCTTCATGGCAATGGTATTCCCTATCAGCAGCAGGAGAGCGCACCCTGCCACACTGTAAAAATTGTGGAACATGACAAAAAAGAGCAAGGTCTTGAATTGGCCTCTGAATTCCCCAGATCAATTCAACTGAACATCTCTGGGATCTGTAGTCTGATCCATGAAGGCCCCACATTGCAACTTACAGGACTTAAAGGATCTGCTGATGTCTTGGTGCCAGATACTAAAGCACACCTTCAGAGGTCTTGCAGAGTCAATGACTCAACAGGTCAGAGCTGTTTTGTACAGCTCAAGGAGAACCTATACAGTATTAAGCAGGTGGATTTATGGTTATGGCGGATTTGAGGATTTAACTGAATCCTCACAGCTATATTCCAAAATGTAGCGAACAGCTTTCGCTAAAAGAGTAGAGTGTTATAGCAGCAGGGGAACCAATTTTATATTAATAGCCATGAAATTGGTATAAGATGTTCAAAAAGTGCATACGGATGCCATGTTTCCTAATACTTTTGCCCATGTATTATATGAAGGTGGAAAAATTAAGCATTTTTTAATGTACATCGTGTATAATCTGTATGCTTACTCCAGTTTTGTCCATAATAGTATGCTTACCTGGGAAGAATATGCACTGTGACTGTTTATGTCTAAAAAAAACCTTAATATCCCTCAATTCTGATTACTGATACCTTAATGTTGCCGCCATTTGGATGGACATGGCACATTTTCACTCCACTGACTGATGACTAAACAAATGAAACTTAAAACCACTTCAGGGTCTGCTGTATGCCAACCACAGAATAGGAATAAAATAATATTAATATGCTTGTGATTTTATTAATTATTCTGTAATCCAGAACCATTTCAATTACAAGTTAAGCTCTGAATGTGTTCTATTTGTGCCTGAAACCTGGGGTAAAGGGCTTAGTACATCTGTTCCCATGCTACTCCTCATGAGAACAAGAGTTTTTTCCTGCCACTGTTACCCTTGGCTTAGGGGTCCGGGCCTTAAGTTCTATAAAGCTGCTTTTTTACGGCAGTATGCAATTAAAATGGAAGTGAATTGAATAAGGAATAGTTTACAGACTGTACTGGTTGGATAACAGTTATTTTAAATTAAATCCACCAGCCTCACTCTTTTGGACCTCATGACTTTACCTGGCTAAATCTATGAGGAGACTGTAAAGGCTGACGTGTGTGGATTTGGACTATAATGCATAAAATATGACAAGTAGAGTTTACTCAAATACTTCCTGGGAGTCAATTATCTTCACTAATTTAAAGCTTAAATTTTTGTTTCGTACAAAACATTTTTGTTTCGTAAACAAATTTGAGTGATAAATCTAAAATAAAAAAAACATTAAAAATCATTTGAGTAAACTTGGCTTCTTGGTTAAGTGTAAGCTTTTGTAAGGCACAACATGCAAGAAAAAAGAGAGCTGGAAATACTGCAAAAAAACCCCCAAAAAACTCCATCACACTGATGAGCCACAAACTAGATCTTGACACAGAATGTTTTCAGAAGCAGGTTTTTTTTTCGTGATTCATAAGAATATCAGACATTCTCAGCTGAGGATCTGGCTATGTTTTATAAAAGTGATTTAAAAAAAAAAAGTATTACACCTCCCTCTCTGCTCGGGACACTTGAGAAGCAGCACACATGCAGGTTTTTTACACATCAAAGCTGTTGACTCGCCGAAGCCATTTCTTCACGCCTCTAATGCTCTTTGCTTCAGAGAGCTGTGCCTCGGCCCTTGATCGAGTTACTAAAGGCGGCTTTGCAGTGCAGCTGGAAACCAAAGGCGAGCGCCTACTTCCCGCTGGGCTCCGGCTCCACGGCCCCGGAAAGCAGCCTCAGAGGATTGGCACGGAGGGATCTACGCACTGGGGAAGCTCGCCAGCTGAGAAAGCCTCCACTAATAAGGGGAAAGCTCTCAGTGAGGAGCAGAGACAAGGAAACTGTTCACATGTCAGTGGCGGTTACTCAGTCCAACAGCACTCTAAACAAAACCTTAGAATTCTGACCACAGAAGGACGGTGCAGGTGCACACCCGCATTCTGTGCTCATTTCATACCTGACATAATTTTCTCCCTCCCTGTGTGACCTGGAATTGCTCCCCGTTACTCATGCTTTTAAGATTTTAGTTCAGAGGCACATAATCCCAACTCCATAATGAACTCTGAATAGCATGGTCTTAAAAACAAAGGGACTTCTGTCAGGGGTCCATGCTTTATTCCATCAGTCGGAAACTATGGGCAATGAGGCATTTACATGCAGCCTTCACATTTATATGTTGTTAAAAAAAGTTTTTTTTTTAACAACATATTTTTAACAAGTTTTGAAATGAAGACAGTGGTTACGTACAGAATCATGGCAGCTTGAAACGAACTGTTGCAATGCTTAATTGTTTATTTGCACGGTTTCATGATGGAGAACTTATTATGCAGGGTTCTTTAAAGAACCTTTCACGATAAATGCCTCCACATACCTCCATAAAGATTTCTGTTATTCTCAGAGTCCTTTTGGTAATAGGTTGAACCTTTTTTGTTGAGAGTGTATAATATAATTATGTAGGTTTAGAATGAGCTGCATTAGTAGGTCATGAGTTCAGACTACTATTCTACTGTCTCAGCTTGTGCAATTATTATTAGCTAAGTATGCTATTCATGTGAATTACTGACCTTTTATAATCCTCATTTATTAAAATCACCAGATGGATGTGTGCTAGTAATAACCAAAAGTCAGAATTTCTAGAGGAAAAGGCATTGTGGGATAATGGGCTTGCTTTTCCTGTTACCTTTTCTAAATCATATACCTATATAAAACAAGACAGCATGCAGATAATACTGTATGCAAATTCTTAATATTATAATGCACTGACATTTAATTGCATATTATTATGCATCATGTATGCAATTCAAACTATAGTATATAATTATGTTGACCAAACAGTATGAATATGCTCACTATTTTGAACAAACATTCATGAAGTGTGTAGGATGGGATTTTATTATTTTCATTTTGATTATTACTGGCTAGCATAATACAGCATACAATATAGTAATTATAGTGAAATGCAACTCAGAAATGTGCTCAGATAAGCTAACACCCTGTTCTCCAATATTTATCTGTCAGAGTCAGATGTAGAAAGGCTTTACTTTTGTAGAGTTTTCAGATTTTCTGTTCCACCAAAGTACAGTTTGCTTCTCTTCAAATCCAGTGTGTCCAGTTACTTATGACTGGACAGCACAGCCACTGCGAGGGAGTCATTATTCAGAAGGAACCTGTCCTGTCATATCTTTGACCTTGCTTTAATTACACACAAGTACACCTTCCATAGCAAGAGTCCTGGCAGATAGTACGAGTTTCCTCATTTTCCCCTTGTCTCCAG
This sequence comes from Alestes dentex, assembly GCA_037576975.1. Taxonomy (NCBI): domain Eukaryota; kingdom Metazoa; phylum Chordata; class Actinopteri; order Characiformes; family Alestidae; genus Alestes; species Alestes dentex. The sequence goes on along the minus strand of JBBIGA010000153.1, from coordinate 6,577,145 downwards.
GCATGGCGGCATGTTTCAGAAAATGATGGTCCATGTTCAGCTCCCTTCATAAGGCTTGGGTCTTATGAAATCTTCCCTTCTTTGTATTATCTCCCTGCTTAAGTCGCAGGCACATTATATTCAGTGTGGAAGTGTTGTTTTGCACAACAGATATTTTAATTTGCACAAATGATTGCAGTAGGTCTGAAAAAGCCTGGGGAAAGCCTTTGGGTTTGAGCATGTTGTCTTTCTATTTACCCAACCAAACATCGAAGCGTTTGCGATTTGAGAATTCCGACTGCCCAGGGTGAGTGCCTCGTGACTATGCATTCCGAGGGTTAATGTGCTGCGTTCGCCTATATAATGAAGGCTGGATCATGTCTGTTCTGCTAAAGCTGTTGTATGTTACTGTTACATCAGCAGAGCTATAACCAGTCCCTCTCAGCTGAAGGAAATGACATGCATGTATGTGCTGCTGTCATCAGTGACCCATAACAGTGTCTCACAGCAAGGTCAGTTAAAACACATGACAGCCGAGCATCACGTGCATCAACTGTGTCTCAGGGACAAAAGAATGTTTTCTTGCACCTGTCACATAACTCTGTTACTAATTAGTCATTAATGAGACTCTCAAACGAAAGTTGAAAATGAACTAGGGTGATGAACGCATATGAAGTACTTGACAGTTTCATTCGTTGTTTACAACCCAGCAACTGCACCAGTGCACCTAACCTTTGATATGTGATGTCATCAGTACATAATCACAATCAAATTAGAGAATATTCGTAGGTATCACATTTCAGAGCCAATTAAAACTCATTTCAGTTTCATTAATTATGCTTAGTGACTACATACAATAAAGACCTACCAAAGACGTGAGAGTAATGCTGAATATGTGCGAATGGAAAACAGATGAGGAGAAAAGGCACAAATGGCCGGATGGGAGGACACTACAGTCATTCTCACAAACGCTATGGCTCTGTCTTATTTTAGATGTGACCACACTGGGACTATGAAGACATAAAGGCTGTTTCTTATTAACATAATGTCTCAGTACTGGTGTTGCATTAAGTTGTTATGCAAGGGCGAACATTCATAGATTCAAAGATTGATAGAGCACAAGAACAGGCGTATACAGTATTTAAAAAAAATAGCATAAAATGTGGTCTATGCAAAAGTTAAGCCATAACATATTTTAATATAATATTATATCACATATAAAACCAACGAAACATGTGATTCAACCAGAGAGTTTTTAACTTTTGCATATGATTGCAAGTCACGTATCATACGTCTGATACTTTGATAAACCTTGCATGGGTCTACTGATCTGAATTACAGTCCATTCAACCATAAAGGAAGCCATGTGTATCTTTTATATAGTGGTAGAAATGCCGGTAGAGCACAGAAAGTTCAAATTCTACACGTTGATGCGTCTTACCCTTTCCATTTTAAGCACAGGCTTGCTGTAACTCCTTGGCAGAGTTTAAGGGTCAGAACAGATCACCAGTGAGACGCTCAGTTCAACAGAGATAAAGCAATATATTGGCAGATTTATTATCTCAGGTGAAGAAAACTTTGTGTGGTAAGGGGCTAAAAATGTAATAAATGCAATATAATTTCAAAAGTTTTCATATACCTTCGCCTAGATGAAAAAGGCACAGATATATTAAGCACATATTGAAAAGTCTTGGGATTTGACAAGAGCATGACGACAGAAAGATCTTACAGCCATTACACATTAACACATTTCGAATGAGTCACAGAAACCATTCTCCACTGCTTGACACATCTTCCTCAATGGCACGCAAAAGAGACACTTGCCACCACTGGATGAATTCACATTTCACCCGTATCGCACTCATATTGTTCCTTTCAATTCTTCTTTTCCTCTTGAAAACTTTTATTGCTCAAGTGACTGGCATATTGCTTTGATTTTAAATATTCTGTTCAAATCTCCATGAATGAATACCAAATGAGCACTGCTGGGAATAAATTAGCTGGCTATTAATTAGGCATTAAGCCATTTTTTGAATAGCGCAGACGAGAAGAGTGCCATATGAACAAGGGGGCTGAGAGGTTTCATCCTCCAAAATGACAAGAAAGGAAATAGCCGCCCTTTTTTCCTCTCTGATCATCCTACCTTACACTGTTGGCTCGCGGGGGTTGTTATCTGGCGTTAGTGGCACTGTGACTCAAGGCTATCTTTGCAGTGCATTTCTGCTTCCAGCTAGAGAATGGAGCGAGGGGAACTTAAGTGGAGCTCTGCTTGCCTAACAGGGTGGCTCTTGAGCTCTCCTCTTTGAAAACACACTCTCAATTTCCTAAAATTGCATTTACAGTTCACAGTGAAGGATGTTCTCCTGGCTGCCACTGAAAATAGTGGTTTATTAAGAGTGAGGGAGCCATGGATGAACCTTACGATGTATGGCCTGGCTATTTTACGTTTAATCAGAATGGGTTCATATATTTCAAAATTGTGTTGTCTGTGGTATGTTAACCCATTGAACCTAAGTCTTATCATAGTGGAACCAGACATTTGAAATGTTTAATTCCTCTTAAAGCTACCTCACAGAAGACTAGTGCATGAAATGGTTATGAACATGTTTCTAAATGCCCTAAATGTTATTTTAGAAAAAATCTGAGATAAGGTATAATATAAAATGAAAACCTAAGGTTATTACATGTAAAAACTCACACACGGGTTCACTGGTCATTTTTGGAAGCAAATAAAATGGCTTTATTTACAGTGTAGACATCGCAACCCCTTGTTCCTATCGCTATTAATCCCAGTTACATTTCATATCAAACCACACTGAAAACAATTTGGTTTATCTCCCAGTGATTCACTTATGTGGAAATTTGAAAAAATAAAACAGATAAAATTCTCCTTTAAGATGAGTAACTATTTTGCAACGAAAATGACTAATACGTCAAAAACGTTCTTTGGAGCAATACCAGAGAACCATTTAGCTTTCCAAAAGAACATTTCAATTAATTATTCTTTAAAGAACCAATTGTCCAATTCCACTCACTAGTTTGTCGCACAAATTACACTGTGCTACAAACGATGGAAGGGTGAAGGCTACCATGTGCACACACAGCTTGAATAATCTCTGGGACACTCTGGAGCAGCTGCACCTGAGCCTACTGTCACTGTGTCCAATGCTAAGCGTGACCTGGAGGGAATTAAAAGTCTACTAGCATTGGGCTGTGGAGTAGAGGAAGTGCATCCTCTGGCATGACAGAGATCCATCCAGTACTTTTAGAATGAATTGACGTGGCATTTTTGATTCAGAACTACACCCAATCATCCAACATCAGTACCTGACCTAATTCTCTCGTGGCTGAATGCAATCAAATCTTCACAGGAATGTTCCAATTTGTACTTAAAAGCCTTTCCTGGTGAGTAGAAGTTGTTACTGCTGTAAAAGTGGGACACATTCCCTATTAATGCACTTAATTTCAGAAGAAATGCTTGATGATTGGATGTCTAAAGCCTTTGTATGTCTTTTTTTTTTTGCAATGGTAAAATACGCAGGTAGGCATAATTACACCAAACACTCTCCATTTCACGAAGCCCCAGAAGACAAGCATGCACGTGCAGTTTTAGGAACACTTACACTGTACGATGAGCTCGACCACAGCTTCTCGAGGCTTGACGTTGAAGCCGTTGTACTGGCTGGTCTGGCAGCGGTAGGAGCCGGTCATCTCACGGGACACATTGACAATCCGCAGCACCCCATCATAGCTCTCCGTCTGCATGCTCCCATCCGGCATGGGCACCTCCTTATCAGCCCGCGACCACAGAATGATAGGCTTGGGCTTTCCTGAAACAAGGCACTCCAGCTCCACCGTCTCGCCTTCCCGCACCACCAGTGGGGACTTGCCCCGTGGAACGGTCAGGTTGGGGGGAACTAAGAAAGAGAAAAACAGAGGAGGAACTGATATGGGGCTCTAGAAAGCAAACAGACGGGGTCGCTCAGAATGGTCAACAGCGGCAGAGTGATGTGCTGATGTGCTGAGCATGTGTGCTGGTCAAGCCCGACAGAGACACTTATGGAGTGGCAATACACTGAAAAGCGAATGTCTGGTTTGTACCCTAAACCATGAAAGCAAAAACATCAAACAGCATAACAGCTATAAGTATGATCAACTGATGTGAAATGGTCTTTTAATGAAAGAGCATGAAGCAGGATGTGAACCAATGAGGACCAAAGAGAGAATTTCCAACAACAAAAAAGTTTCAGGAGCACAGACTAGAACAGTGTCCAGCACACTTAGCTGATTTCCCTGCCCAAACACTTCCGTTAAAACTCATCAGTGAACAAATGAGCATTCAGCTGCATTTCAACAGATGGCTGTCTAATAAAACCAACAGTCTGGCAATCACTAATGGCTTGTTACTTTTAACAGCAAAGTGATGCTTCTCCAGAGGCAAGTCACATCTGACTACACGTAAAGTCAACCTGAATCCAAAATCACAACACATTTTTCTTCCTTAAAGTGATGTATTTCTGAGTTAAACATAATATTCAAGTGGAAAATAATTGTGGAGGTGATATCATTTTAGTCAGTGCAGAACTGGGTGGTCTGAAAATATAAAAGGGCAGTTTGACCGAATTTGTTTCTGAAACGTGAAATGTTCATTTTTGTTAAAGGTGGTGACTAGTATTTTTCCTCTATGACAGGTGACATGGTGGAAGGGGGTGGTTGGGATAAACACATGCTTTGATAAAATTTAGTAACATAATTTTACCCTGTCCCTTGCACAATATGACATAATTGAACAGCGGAAGGTGTTTAGAGACGAGTAAAAGTCACTACCCTTTGATCACAAATTGCAGAGAAACAAGAATTTGACATGAATATGGCATGAACATGACATGAAATAACATGGTAAAAAGGATCCATTTTGATGTCAGGTTGACTTTAATAGGAGCTGAACCAAACCAAACGTGCCAGTTCAAGAATGCGAAAATCACAAAACACCATAGCTGAAAACCATACAATGCAGCTTAATATGCGTCCACATTCAGATCCAAATGCTGTTTCAAAGCCAAATCCATTAAAATTATTTCTGTACTTCTTTTTTTCCTTAAGACTGACATTAATAACTGTATCAAGAGGTATTGCAATATAACCTAATATATATGTGTATAGCCATTCTGTGCTCCTTTATACATGGAATTTAAACACAGGAGTTTTAAAAAGCACAGTGTTCCTTAATGGTAGTAGCCATTTCATCTTATTAGCAACGGCCTAAAAACAGACTCTAATGAATAGCTGCAGCAGAACTGGAGACTGGTGGGACCTAAATGTGCTATGCCATTAAGCACTGGACACCTTTCCCACCAAAAGCCCGTAAATGCCCCAGATCCGGGTGCAATTAGGGCTGTTTGGGCTAGCGGCTGCTCTCTCTGGTGCACACTAATGAAATCCTGCTCTGTAACAGCTGTTACTGGATCCCTGAAGGTGCCATCATCACTTGAGAGAGGCTGCTGAGACAGTGACGAGAGCTTTCTTCTTCTGGTCAGCACCAGCTCTAGGCCACTGGATGCCATGAGTGTTCTGTATGCTCACTTACTTTCAAGTTGGTTTCAGGAGTTGCAACATCAAACAGGTCTTGCTTTCATCCGTATCATTTTTGCCCTCTGCAGCTGGTTAAAGTGGAATGCAACTTATTCAGATGACTCATAAATGATCTGCCCTTGACTGAGACTACAAAGAGCAGCTCAGTGTCAAGCTTTTCTTCCCAAATCAGACAGCTTCAAACAACCCACACAAAAAAATGCTTATCTGTTTCTCCGCCTCGACTGGCAGTCTGACCACAATCCAAAAGCGTGAAGTACTTGCAACTGTAAGTAGTTTAAAAGATTCAAATTGTTCAAGATCATAAAACATCACCCAGTTTCCCGCTTCTCTGCCAAGCGGAGCTGAGCTATTTGGAGTCAGACCAGCCATCAATAGCTGTGACAAGACAAATAAATAAATAAAACTGACATAGTCCTTTGAAACAAGTGGAATGACATCACTTTGCACATTGCCATAGCAACACATCAGCCTGTCAGTGTCTGCCTGAATAAGAGTCTCAGTGTGTGCACGTTCCTTGACTGAGTGTCTTTGTGAGCATTTGCGATAATGTGTTTTTGTACGTATTTATGGATACGTGTCTCTGCGTGTCTGACATTCATGCATATACATATATATATATGTGTGTGTGTGTGTGTGTGTGTGTGTGTGAGTGTGTTTGTGTAGGTCTTACATTCATATATATATATATATATATCTATATATTTATATATATACATACACATATACATATATACATACACACACATACATACATATATATATATGTGTGTGTGTGTGTGTCTGTTTTCAAATGAGGATGCTCCTTTCTGAACAGTCGTTATGCAGTGAGGAGAAAACTCTGTGAAAAGCCACTGGGGGTGGGGGCTGTAGAGCAGCAGCATTAGAACTGTGCAGAAGATTAGGGGCCAGTGAATAAAAGGCACCAACCAGGTCATCCATTCTTACCACTAGAATTCCTATTTTTTCTGCTCAAATAACTGCACCCTACTGCGTAAAGCCACAATCAGGCACTGCAAATGGGGAGAGGCTGCATGAGAAAAATAAATTCCTCGCTGAAGAAAACCGACAACAAGCAACAGGACCATTGGCAGAAAGAGCAACAGAAGGTTAGGCTTAGATGAAAATATAAAAAAGCAAAAGAAAAACTGATAACCCTCATATTCTTATTGCGCTTCTTCTAATATAGTTCCTTCAAAATTTCCTGAACTCAGCAAAGCCAGAACAGCTTATTTATCTCTCACCAGCTTGTTTGGGCTGGAAAGAACGGAGGTGTTTTGATGGTATATGGTTGGCTGCTGCCTGGCGTCTCTGAATAAATCTCCAGGACGGGAAGCAGGGTGCCCACAGTCAATGGCTCATTCATAAAGTAAGCTGTGACTACACATGATGATGGAATAAAAGAGAGCAACAGGCAGGGATAGATTACTGACCAGGCCAGTGGAGCCAGTGCCCAGGAGTCCCTGACTGCCTGAGTCCCGGCAGGCCTATGACATCAGTGGCCTAAATATAGGGGACAATCCACTATAATAAGCATGAGATGAATAAATTGCCCTGTTAATTAACATCTAATTTTGTGAGGGGCCTCCCTTGACTTATGGTACCAGTTGTCTACTCTTTCCTGAGTTTTGCAGGTACACCATGAGGTCCAGAAGATTAAAAAATGTGTCACTTGTTCTGGGTTTTCAAAACTATGGCTCCACCTCCAGAAAGCTGAGGTTAGATTTTGCAGTACTGCTAGTGTCATCACTGAGGTACCTTAGTACCGTACACACATGCTGCTCGCTAGTTGGTGGCAGCCCCCTGCTTCACTTGGTGAATGGGTTAAATGCAAAGAAAAATGTCACACTGTGTGCTGTGGTGTGTTCACACGTGACTATAAGGGGCCACTTTACTTACGTCTGAGCTAATTAATTGTCTAAATTGTATTCTCTCTCAAAGAATGTTCAGTGGTAAATGAAAGCCTGCTGATAGAACTGATTGTTGCTTTTGGTACATTTCCTCCTGGCCAGTGCTGCCTCAAAATTTTCTTGAAATGCTTGCACCAGAGCACTGTGCAGGCAACAGAGGCGGTGAGTAAACACTGCTGAAATCACAACAGCCAGCAAGAGAAGCATAAACTTCCAGGAAGATCAAAGTGCACAGTGTCCTGAAAGCACAGCATAAGAAAGCACAAGTCTTGCCCAACTGAAGTGTTTGAGTTGCACTGTGGTGGGGGGAAGATGACAGCTGTTGTTTCAGTCTCTGGCTAATTGGTTTGTTTGAAGAAGACATGGGTTCAGACTGCCCTGCTTTCTTTAAAGAAAGCTTACTGCTGCAGTTCTCCATACTTGCTGACCAATACACAGAGAAAGAGAGGACACACTGGGTTGGGAAATTGAGAGGTAACGATGCAAGCACTGTTCATATTTAAGTTGCTGAACTCGGGACTGCTCCACAGAATCACCACAGAAACAAGATATATTCCAGTCGCTTTTGCAGGAATGTGTTCTTCATATCCTTTTCTGCCACAGACAGAAGAAACTAATCAATATGGATCAGAGACCCAAACTTATTAGGCACAAAAATAAAACTGAAGACACAATCGCCCTTAACTGTGCTGCAATGAAAATGGCCTCCTAAAATCTTTGTTATTTGTTAAAGGGGACATATTATGCAAATCTCACTGTTTACATCTTTTGTATTTCCATTTGGGTCTCTACTGCTCCTATAAACACTCCAAGCATGAAAAAACATCCATCCGTTTTCTGTGAGTCAATTGAAAGATTTTTGTGTCAGGAATCATATGCTTCTACAAGCCGTTTCGATGACTCCCTTATCCTGACATCAGGATGAGGAAATTTGCATAGAACCACTAGAGTAGTTGAAGATCCGCCATTTTGGTCTGCTGGTGTTGCGAGCACACATAAGACGCCGAGCGCTATGGCTACAGGCAAAGGCAAGTCACTCTTGAAGTGTTGTGTTCATCTCGCTCTGGGTCCAACTCAGGGTTGAACATAGAGGGCTGGAGAGTGCCTCTGTTTTCTGCCATTTTCACGTGTGGTAAACGCGCAGTGTAAGCATGGGATGGTGGGGCGTGGCCAGCAACAGCTTATTAGCATAAAATGACAGAGCCCTTAAACGGCTCATTTTGAACTTTCAAAAAAGAGGTATAATATGTCCCCTTTAGGAACCTTACTTTTTTGCTTTGTAAGAAAATTTGTATTAGCATAAAATTTATGTTTTACAACTTTCAAATATCTTTAGGTTAGCTGCGTGTCCTGCAGCATATATTACACCAAAATAAAGACTTTGCTGAGAGAACATATTCAACATTTGGTTTAGAAACTTTACTTCAGGCCTGAAGTAAAATGGCCCCATATATATAACCCACTCACCAAGAGAAGCAGTGGGCTGCCACCAATGAGGGGCATCCAGGGAGCAGTAGTTGGGGATGGTACCTCGCTCAAGGGTACCTAAGTGATGACACTAGCAGTGCTGGAATTCAAACGCACAACCTTCTGATTGCAGGGGCAATTACCTAACCACTCAGCCTCTAGAATTGCATTCTAGAATGCAAGAATGAAAACTTAAAATACTATTTCTGCTCTAGAGTGTATAGATTAGAAAGTAGTTTTGGACACATGAAACTGCATAATCTGGGCAAGGTAAGTGAGGCATGTTGGATTGTTGGCAGGGCATGTCCATTACTAAGGTCCTAGGTTTGAATCCTCGCCAGGCAGCCTGGGTGTGGAGCTTGCATGGGCATTGCTTTGTCTACGCCATGGACTGGCCACCTGTCCAGGGTGTTTCTCCTCCTTATGAGTGCTGGGAGAGGCTCCAGCACCTCCTGAGACCATGGGTAGGATTAGTGGCTTGGAGAAAATGAGTGAACAGCCACAATTTATCGTTAGACTACTAAGATCTTTTTTTTTCTGCTGCAATCCCCACAATACCATGCTATATTTAACTGAATGAATTGATAATTTCATGAGCCACATTTCATCCATTAATAGTATTATTGTACTACTCAGAATAACCTACTTTTTCCAAGTATAATTTATTTACTATACAGTGTAATATAATACATAACTATGCATAATGTATTTACATAACTTATTTACTCTACAGTGTAATGGTTTGGGATAGTTGTAAGTGCCCTACCTACCATTCTATTATTTAGCTGGAGGGTTCGTAGGACTCTTAAATGGGTTTTCCAGTCATTTCTTAAGTCTTCAGTGATGTGCTTGGGGAGCAACAACTAGCCTGTGTGGAAGATTAGAAGAAGGTGGCCTAGTCTGAGGAATCATATTTTCTTTTGTGTGTTTGTATTGCTCACCTGGGGAAGAGGTGGCAACAGGACGCACTATATACACTTTAGCATGCACCACCTCCCTAAACGGTGTCAGAGACCAAGTACCCTTTCAAGGCAACTGTATTCCCTAATGGCAGTGGTCTCTTTCAGCAGGATAATGCACCCTGCCACACTGGCAAAATTTGTTCAGGAACCTGACAAAGAGTACAAGGCTCAGTCTGACAAAGCATCTGAGGGATGTGCTGGACAAAGTATGTTGGAGGAGCCACCTCCAAACTTATAAGGATCTGCTGCTTATGTATTGGTGCCAGATACCACGACACACTTTCAGAGGTCTTGTGGAGTCTGTGCCATGTGTCAGAGCTGTTTTGGGGGCATGAGGGGGAGCTACATAATGAGGCTACATAATGCAACCGCTCAGAGCTTTGTAAACATGGCTTCACGCAATATATCTAAAACGTATTACAAAGCAATTCAAAATGGAATGCAAGTATAAGCTGCAATAGCAATGGCCAACTCTGGTCAAGCTGTCCTTTTGCCTCCAGCAAGCTTTCTCACAGTCCACACTCATGGCAGACCATCAGTCTGACAAGCCTGATGCAAACACATATATATGATACATCACCACCTTTTTATTCCAATAGAACACTGCAAAAACTCCTGATCTAACCAAGACTTGCACTCTTATTTCTAGCCTAAAAGTCTTCTTTATCTTGTTTTGAGAATAATATATTATATAAGAGCAGATTTGTAAGATTATTAAGATTGTTTTAAGATATTTTTTTCTATTTCAAGAAATCTCTAGAAACAGTATCTGCCAGTGCACTTACAAATCTGCCCATATATAGTATATTATTCTCAAAACAAGATAAAGAAGACTTTTAGGCTAGAAATAAGATTGCAAGTCTTGATTAGATCAGGAGTTTTTTGCAGTGAAGCAGTACACAATCCTCACTGTTGACGTGCTTAGTTGTTGTGTGAACTGGAATAACAGGAGATTCTGTATACAGATGCTCTGATTTGCACTTTATCATCCTTTTTATTGTTTTATCCACCACAGAAATGTAAGAGTGCTTGGTGAGTTTGCATAAAATGATCATGCATTTGCAATGCATTGGTCAAATATTTTCCTTTGTATTCACCTTCTTAGGTTGTATATGTTCCTTTTCTAAGAACAATGTAGGCAGGACAAACAGAAAACCTATCCAAAACTGTTAAACCTGTCAATACACAGTGTTCATCTGATTTGAATGTAATCCTTATGTAACTTTATAATAAATTACACCATCATGTAATTGCAATAGGGTAGTACAATGCTTATAAATAAATCTGAAATCAGTATAGTGGTTCAGACTTCCCACAGCAGGCCCAACATGCATGGATGTGTTAGGAGAGCTCAAGTAAATCCAAGACCATTTCTTAAGCACTGAACATCAGAAGAACATCAATCAGAGGGTGGTAGAGGATAGAGTGCCCTAGCATCAGCTAGCAGACTAAGAGGGCTGTGGATTAGTCAGTCAAGACTGTTTGTGTTAGAAGGTGAAGTATCTTTACACTAAACTAAAAGGTTTAAGCAAACTCAGCAACAAACGGTTATTTAAAGCTAGGTGACCATTTATTTGTGCCCTCAAAGGGACATGGAAAGTTCTCATCAGCCTTTCTAGACAGTATCTCAGCCCACCACTTTTTCACTTTTGTTTCACTTTTGTGCCAGTCCTTTGTAAATCTCTCCTCTTTGCAGATAAATGAAAGCAAAACGCAGAGAACTTCAACCTAATGGTTTCGATTAGAAGTCTGATGAATTCCGAAGTCACCCTAAAGGACGAAGGGAGCGCCAGGTTGATTGAACATGTACCAGGGAAGCTATCTTGGCGAGTCTCGTTGTCCTCCTCGAGTCCTCCTTAGTGCAGCGTGTTTAAATGTACAGACTAATGCAAAGATTAATTGCCTAGTGGCTGATAGAAGCATCCGGCTCGCTCTCTACAGCTTCATTAAAGCCAGCGAGTGGAATGAAGATTGATTGTGTTTTAGCTCGTTGCGCTCGTTGCATGAAAATGGAGGCCACTCTCCATTCCATGGGTTTCGTCATCCTTTTTAATCCTTCTGTTATCGGAGGGAGAAATCTCAGTGCTCATTTGAATACTCCTCATGACTAAACCATTAGCTGTGCAGTCCCAAATGCAAAAAAAAAAGAAAAAGATTTTGTTGACTAATGAGGGCATGATGATTGAAAATATTAGCACTGTTTTGTGTGAGAGTTTGAGCAAACTCATAAGATATTTAAAAGTTAAACCAGAGGCAATGTGGGGTCAATTTTGGGATTCTCATCATCACTACACCCTTCTCCAGTAGCACCCCTCAAATGACTCTCTCCTCCACCACGGCCGTCTGTGCTCCAGTGTAGCTACCTCAGCACTGAGCAGTGTTCAAATGCTGGATATTCTGGGCACAATCTCATTCTAAACATTTCCGCAGCATGAAACCCTGGCAGACCTGCAGTTTAATCTCCTCTAAATGCTTTTATTAAGAACTCTAATTGGTCCTCCAGTTCCTCCCCTTCAGGAGTGCTGCAGCCAGCACAAAAAGGCTTATCCTGAAACATGGCCCAGGGTGAGAACACACAGGCTAATGGTTATTACTGTACTGGGCACACCCAAGATAAACTGAGAGAAAGACACATTGTACACTGTGTTTGGCAGAGTATGAAAACAACAAAGCTTTTCCAAGCTCCGACAGAGATCCAAGCAAATCTAAAGATCACACTGTCATTAAAACCAGAAAGAAAACAAGCCAAAGCAAATTATGTACTCTTTCTTGAAGGAAAAACACATGAAAAATGCTTAGTTGACCCACATAAGTATTAATTATATAATTATAAATGAAATAATTGCAACCACCCTTTAAACACACCTCACTTTCATCTTTACAAATTACATATTCAAAACCTTTTATAACATGTGGTAATCAAAAGGAAAACTAATCAGTGGTTTGGTTTCTTTAGTTTAATAGCATATTGTCTGTGCATTATAGTGGATTTTTTATTTTTATTTTGCTGGTTGTCACGACATGATGAATGGATCCAAAAAGGGAGAGGTCCCACTGCTTAAAAAATAATGAGGGAAAAATCATGGCAGGTGCAACTGATTCCACAGTTTTACTTCATGGGGGATTATCTAAGGATTATCATCTACCAATTACGCAGGAAGGTTGAAAAGGCGCTCTCGTGTGTCGTTAATAAAGCACGGAAGTGAAGCTGAGGAGCGAACAGACATATGACAGTAATCAGCACGTAACTGTCTCCTATTGAATGAATACGACAGACAACCATGAAAAGGTTCTGTATATTTTTGATATAAAGAAATACAGTTAAGTCTGTCAGCATAAAGCTCTCAGAACTGAACTGCTCTTTCTTTTGGAAGAACATATCTAAGCGAGCTGAAGGTCTGAAATGAGTACCGCACGTACCATGAGATCTGGCTGAATAGAAGAGGAAAAACAAACCTGCTCAGACACCCAGCAATGTCTGACCACCTATGCCTATGTCAGTCCGAGCAGTCACTCACTTCTTATCACGTAAGGATGAAGTGAGAACCCTCCAAACCACCAAGGAAAAAAAATCACCGAGTCAGCGAGGGTAGGACGTCCAGGTGAGAGATGGAAAGTTTCGCATGCTGGTGGTTTTCCTACGGGCCTGGTACTCCTCAGCCTGGACATCGATCTGGTCCGCCTCCCTCTGGTCCAAGATGAGCAAGATGATAATGAATGGTGACACAACACTGTGAGATGGAAGCTTATCGATCAACCCCAATGAGTGCTGATTACAGGGGCAAGTCCTTCTTTCTGCTCTCCTGCCAGCTCACTGTTACCCTCTGCTCCATGCCCCCACCTGTTAAAAGCTTTACTGTAAAAATGCAATGCCCCCCACCCCTTTTACAAAAAACCCTACATGCATAATGTACCTTTAAATATCAGTGTCTTAAAAATGCTAATTTGAACTTTGAATTACTGCTCATGTATGTAAATGCAGGTCTGATTAAGAATTCAGTAAAGGTCTCATTAAAAGGCTGGGATATGTCCTACTACAGGGACCTGAGCTTAACTGTTACTATTCACATATCGCTACTATTCACATATTGCTGTCATAAGAAAACCTCCACACCATTTACATACTCCTGCTACCTTTTTGTGGTAGACTTGAGTAAACACATTTTGAAAAGAATTCTAAGGTTTTTGAAGTTATATTAAAAAATGTAAACTTGGAAGGGAAATCATCTTAAATCTAGCAAAAATATCAAATATTTCACATTTAGAGTTTATAAAATAATACAATAATTTAACTTATTTCAAAACATAGATTTGCTTATTTCATAATTAATGCAGATAATCTTGCTTTTGTCAGAAGTCATGGTTAAAACATGCAAAAGTATCTGTAATTTGGCCTTTTAAACAGTCTAATTTCTTTGTATAGTGCTTTAACAACAGGTGTTGTCACAAAGCAGCTTTACAGAGATCTGAGTCCAAGCCCCCAGTCAGCAATACAGAGGTTACTGTGGTAAGAAAAAAAACCCTTAGAGCAAGAGGAAGAAACCTTAAGAGGAACCAAGGCTTAAAGGGGAACTCATTGCCCTCATGCTGACAGACAGCATAACAATAACACATAGGACAATTGGTATTATGAGCAAAGGAGTGACTGAGTCATTTTGATTGGGTTTTTAGGTTCCCCAGTAGGATGTGTGAGAGAGAATGGAGGTGAGGGTTTCTATTTTCAGACACAGTGGGAGGGTTGGAGGTACATGAGGAGATACCATTATAGTAGAACAAAACTTTCTACAAGTAAACTATAAGATCTTATTCTTATTCTACATCTTATTCTAAATATTCTTACAAAAATCTTAAAATGAGAAATATTCAATATTTTTGCAAGATTTAAGGATTTTGCCAAAACATAACATGCAATGTACAGATCCCACAACTCCCAGTGCAAAACATCTACAATAAAGGTGCACTATGGAACAGCATTTAAAATCTCTTGTCTGTAAGCATAATCAAGACTTTTTCATTCTCAGGGGATTACCAGTGAATTTGACTTTTTGTTCATTACCAGACAGTTTGGGATGAAGGCTAGGAAGTTCCCGTTTTGAAGAACCAAGGTTTTCTTATGACAGTGACACTATTCTGACACTGTGGGCTCGCTGTGAGTCATAACTAATGGCTCCAGTGTGTGGAACATTGAACAAACATGCAGAGGTGATGTAGTGGCTGTGACTAGGATGTGTGTGAGACTCACCAGTGGTGGAGGAGATGTTAACATCAATGCTGATCTCTGGGATGCCCCCGCCACGAAGCGACGCCACGCAGGTGTAGGTGCCAAAGTCAGTGAACTTCAGATCAATGATGTCTAGGTTGGTGGTGCCTGGGGAGATGTCAGGGTCAGTCTGAGTGATGACCATTCGCTCGGAGCTGCGCAGAGCCCGGCCGTTCTTCAGCCAGCTGAACAGCAGTTCCTCGGGAGGTGTGGCCTCCACCTGGCATGAAATCTTCACCTCGCGGCCAATCTGAATGTTGTCGTCATTGTGGTACGGATCAGGCGTGATCCAGAAACGGCCCTTCTTCAGTGCTAGAGTGATAACAGAAAAGCAAACATCACTTTAAGTGTATTTTAAATTAAATCAATAAAACGGGCTGAAATATGAACAGCATAAACAACAACTGTATGGACAAGACGTAAATTTTGTTTTCCAATCATACAAATCTAGACTCTGGTATGCAGGCTGTTTATACGGTTCGGATGATAGAGTTGCATCTTATCTTATACATAAAAGAACAGCCAGAGCCTGGAATCTCTTTGACCTATTCTCCTGGGACATGATCAGGCTGAAACAATAAAATAAAAAGGCCCTGTCGGATTCAAATACAGGAAATTGAAAAAGCCAAACGTGGGGAGAAAGCAGCAAGACACAAGTGAATGACACATTTCATCTAATGCAATATGAGATCCCCTTCCTTTGTTTTAAATCAATACCACTCTGCCATGGATCGGATGTCTGAGGCATGTTGTAATAATGTCGACATGTTTCTGCAGAAGGCTTCAATTTGTATGAGTAATTCATTTTCACCTGGGTCCCTGGATACAAAATGGTGTCAATGAACTGTAATACCACAGACGACAATGACCTTTTTCAAATCAAATAAGAGGAATCTGAGACTCTTGCCACTTAATCATGTGTTAGTGGTGGTACCACAGAGAGTTATCTGAGGCACTGAGGCTACAGAATTTAATTTAGTTCAAAGGAACAATAAATACACTCCAACAATAAGGGAATCAATATCAGCAACAGAAATCGTATTTCACAGAAGCAATCAGCATTACACTTTACGAATAACTGTAGCACTGAGACCAGGTGAGACGAAAGGAAAAAAATGGGCTTTTTGTCTTTCCTAAGTGTTTTCTGTACTCTTAATGGATTTGAGAGAACCACATAGGAATTTGCAACCAATTATTGTGCATTATGTAATTATGATGTATTGCGTCACTGATCTTGCTGGAACAACACTTAACGAACTGGGTACACTTTCCTTAAAGCTATGTTATAAATGAGGAAAGTGTGGCTAAACTGTGTAGCTGCGCAAAACAAGTGCCACAAAGAGTTTTTCGAGCAGCATCATAGAAGAAACATTTTAAATCCCCAAACAACCGTTTTTCTAAATGAGACATGGAAGTGTGGAGAACCTTTTAAAAAATCTCATATAATACAAATGTTCCAATTTAAGGGTTCTTCCAAGAATCCAACACTTCTTCACACTCAGTTCTTCTTACAAAAGCCGTTCTATCCATTGAAAGGTTCTTAAGGCAGCTAAAATGGTTCAGGAAAGAACCTTTGCTGCCACTCTCATTTTTAAGAGTGCAGAATACAAATACTGTTATTTCTCAGTGGGATGGGGTGATCTTCAAACTCATTGTTAAAACAAAGGTTGTTTTTTTTTCCCCCAAAGACCCACCTGTCTGTCTAAGAATAATGCAATATGACCTTTTCAAGCAAAGTACAAAGCATTCACACCTGTCTGCAGAAATGTTCCAGGGCAAGAACCCAATGAGAGCAAATTTTTGTCCGCTCTTTTGTCGAGCCCTTTCTAAACCCCAAAACATCCTGAAGATCCTCAATGCTGTCTTAAGACCCAACATTGCAATGATAATGGACATGTCATTTGTTAAATGCTCTCAAACACTTCAGCACATATCTAGTGATTCAGCCTCCATCACCCATTACTCATTCAACACCTTACGATCGCACAGCTGTTTCTGGCAATACACTCCTGAGAAGAAACACAAATGTCCTTTTTCTTCAGGGAATGAGGCAAGTGTACATATTTAAGCCAATTTCTGGACTGGAATAAAATGTTAACACACTGACAGCTGGCAGTTTATTAAATGCATGCATCTTGGTTCTATACTTACTGGCCATTTCATCAGGCACACCATTTACATACTCTTTGTAGATTTAGAGTCACTGACTGTGACCCATCTGTGATGATACAGAACCGGGTTACCATGTTAACTAAATTACTCATTCAAACAGACCTCAAAATTCATAAGGAGGTGCCCTCAGAAAAGACAGGGGGCAAACTTTTCTGCATTTTTCAAAACTGTATTTAAATATTTACATATGTAAAAGCAAGGTAGCAGTGTGGTGGTGTGTTGCGCTTGTTGAAGTGCACTGGGCACAGCAGGTGTTGGTAAAGTTTTTAAACACTGTACACTTACTGCCCTTATTTTTCGTCAGCAAAAATGTTTTTAGCAAAAATGTTAGTTGAGTCTTAGCTATATACTTTTAATAGAGCCACTGTTTGCTGTGCTGCATGGTACTACCCAGAATTCAGCTGCAGAGCACAGAAATAAAGTAACAATTTATTGAACTTTAGCCCAATGCTGTGCTGAAACTTGCAACCAGTGACAGCATACTATTTAATGACTTCCACTGAGTAATATTAGAAAACATGTGGTCTGTAATATATGTGTTCTTGAATAGTCACTTTAAAACATTTGTTTAAAGTGTTTGTTTCATTTCCTCTGGGTGGTTTGCTGGCTTGAGTGCTGAAGAAGTCAAATCTTGCCACTCCAACAAGCATTTGCCACGATATTGTGAACGCTGCTTTAGAGGCTATGGTTATTCTTTGTGCACAATCTCTAATCACTGTTGGCTGGATACTGCTGGTTGGTTGGACTACTCTCAACCCAGCAGTGACAGTGAGATGTTAAATGTTCCCACAATGATTCAGTTTCTATGTTGCTTGAACAAAATTATGCCACAACCAAATAACTTGCATTAAATAAGGAATTACACTGACATTCAATTTATATTCAAAATCTACGGATACATCTGAGATGTACTCCATTTATTTTAAAGTCACAACATCACTCTCTCTGCAATTCAGGATTACGCACAATAACTCTTCATCAAATCAAATGTAAATGTATCAAACTGATTTTTTTTTCAATCTGGATCAGAATTCTGCCTGATATTAATTCAACACTTTTTTGCTTTGGGGTTTGCTTTCTGCAAAACAGCACTGCACAGCATGGCGGGTAAAAGAACCTCCCTCTAAAGTATTAGTCACTGATGTCTGGGGTAAATGATGACTGCAATTTACATGTTACTAGTTTATTCTCAGTACTGAAAACAGTCCACTACTTCACTCCTTATCTAGTATATTTGTTAGGTAAGTGGTCTATGTTAGGAATGAGTTCTGAAACAGCTGAGCTGGGTAATGCTGCAATTTCAAGTTGGAGTTGATAAACTTACTGTAGTGATGGTACGTGACCAGTGGTGTGTAGGAGTGTAACAATGCATTAGACTATACATAGTGTACTTGTGACAATGCACTGCTGAGAATATGTGTTTTGCAATGTTTATAGTGTTAAACAAAAAACACCCTAGTCCAGCACAATCATGTCATACATCATCATGCCGCAGCCCCTCCCCCACCCGCAGCCCCCACCTTCCAACTTTAGTTTCATTAGTAAATTGTGCCAGAACTGATTACAGTCATCATTTTTCTTCATTCAAATTTTATACTACATATTGTGTCTTACTTTGTTGAATATATTATGAGTGCATCAAATCACGAGGCCTGCATCAATTATTGAAATGAATCGTGAATTAACTGTGTTGTTATTCCAGTAGTGGCAGGATGCAGCCTTGCAAACCCTGTAGTCTTGATGTTCAATTTATTTTCATTAAGGTGGGAAAAGGCTACACTTTACTTTGCTTCTTTGGGTTCATTCTGATTAATAACAGCATTATCACCAATGTAAACTATTTTTAGGTGTTAATCTAAGTACAATAGGACAAATGAAGGTTAATGCTTATCTAATTTCTAAGGCTTTAAATGCTAAACCAAAGAGAAACTCAGCACTCAGAACTTCAATAGCTATATTAAATCCATAACAAAGTCAGCATTTTTGTCTCCCGAAAAACAGCAAAAGACTTTATGACTGCAGAAGATCTAGAAAAACGCATTCATGTGTTTATTTCCTCCAGGCTATATTACTGTAATGGCCTTCTAACTGGCCTCCCTCAAAAATCCATTACACGCATGCACCTAATTCAAAATGCTGCTGTCAGAGTATTAACAAAGACAAATAGGAGTGAGAACACTACACTGACTCTACACTGTACTCAGAACACTACACTGACTTCCTGTAAAAATGGGTCCTATGTACATCACTGATATGCTGAGAGGATACAGGCCCTGTTAACTGTTAACTGTTAACAGTCCCTAGAATTAGGACTAAACATATTGAGGCAGCCTTTAGCCACCACACTACAGTCAGTTGGAATAAACATCCCGCTGTGAGATGTGCACAGACTGTAACCATTTTCAAAAACAGACTGAAAACATCTGTTCACCTGTGCCTTTCAGATCAATTAAGCTCTTGCACTTTGCACCCTTCTTATACATTCTTTCTTTATTCATTTTTACCTATTTTAATTTTTGTTTTGCTCCTTTATATTCTCTAAATAACTGCACATTGTATCTAGTACATTCTGCATTTCCATAATTGTTTTGTTTACATCAGTCTGTATAAAGCACCTTGAATTGCCTTTGTGTATGAAATCCACAAATCTGTCTTCCCTGGACTTACAACAAACTGTTCTATCTAAGCTATCAACAAGTAAAGAATAAAAACCGATGATGGTTGGAATGTTTTTTGGCAATAATTTGATTGAGAGAGAAGGACCATGTTCAGTGTCAGCACTTCCAAGTGGGGTGAATCGGGAGACTGCTGTGCGGCTCTTGAGCTTTTTCAGTGTTACAAACAGTGTACAGAGAAGCTGATGACACTCCCTATGATGTTGATATCTCAGTTTTGTGAAGTGGCTGAACACTGAGTGAACAGTGGACCTATTATTGGTCCAGTGTTGGCCAACTTCAAAGAGCAGCAGATCAAAGTGAGCATCCAGAGCAAAGAGCAGAGTCAGGGGGGAATCCATCAGGTGATAGACGCTACAACCTCCTGCCCTCATAAACAAGAAGCTGTCCTAGCTCATTAAACTTCCATGAACGGGCAGGGGAGAAAAACAGCACTTTCCCATTTGGTACATTCAAATGTTCTTGCTGCCAAGATGTTACATCATTTCCCCTGTTCATTCATATCTTATGAGAGTGCAGCAAGTTTAGGTTGGGGAGGCTTCACCGCAGCTGAGATTCAAGCTGCAGAAGTAGGCCGTGAACCGTCATAACCAGGGTAAGTGGTTTTAAAGGAAGCAAGAAAAGCCTACAGTAGCAGGAATTTTAGCACTCCATTCAAACAGCACCCGACAGTAGTCTACAAGCAGAAGAGGCAGCATTAAAAGCATCTACGTGGCGTGTGTGCCAAGGCATGGAATAAGAGTTAACATAACACAAACACATATTCGGTATGTATTATTGATGATACGACTTGTGCTGGGTAGAGTTCCATTTTATTGCCCTGGCTGCTCCTGTCGTAGAGCTTAGATCTGGCAAACAACATGCGTCAGTGCTGAATCTGCAGAAACTACTTTTAAACCCACCCGCCTGGGGAGAGCCACCTATGGCTAAGTATACAAAAGAGGTGATTAAATAAGAAAAATCGTACTCTCTGAACGCATGCAAATGCATTGTTTATCTATGCTGATGTACATAATGCAGCTTATGTGGCAGACATTTAAGTACTTGGTGTCTGATGGATGGTTCTCATTATCACAGCTCAGTGGATTGTAGCAGAGATGTGGCCTGTAGGATTACTCCAAGCTGTACTGCTGCTTACCAGCGTCCATGGAGATCCACGTAGCCCCACATTGTCATCCTATACAAATGACCATATTACCATTCTATTGTCATGCCATTGTGCCTCTAGTATATTCCAGAAAAAAAGCAATTTAAATCCTATATCATTATATGAATGAATGGATTCAATGTGGGCCTACTTAGAATCAGGAACTTCATATTTCTGCTCATGAAGTGTAACAAAGGCTCAAAATGCATGCAGCAAAATTGTGTTGGATTAAAGCACAGAATGAAACAAATCACAATTATGCACTGAAAGCACTGCTCCATTCGTCTGAGTCTGATTAGAACGTAGATCTTGTAGAAAGCATTAGCCATCATAAGCTTGTTAGATAAAGGGGCATACTGCAATTACGCTTATACATTATTGAGCTAGACAATGTCCTGGATATATACATTGTTGGGGTGCTCTCATGGAACAGCACTAGATGGGCCTTCACTGTATTGATACAAATAGAATGAGATAACACTAATGGGATCATTACTCTACAGTGACACAGCACAAATAATCAAATTTTATGAAGGAAGTATATTTTGTGTGATGTATATGCTTTTATAACTCATTTGTGGCTGTAATCTCCTTCTCTCTTTCTCACTTTTGGTCTCTCTCTATCTTTCTTTTTTTATTAACAACAATAATGACAGCATAATGATGGAAACAGATGTAATAAAAATAAATACAAACAATAATAAAGACAAAATATATTTATTTTACTTTTATATACTTTTATACTTTTAATCTTCAGTGGTGGCAGCGGGTGCCCCTTCCCTCCACCACCCCAATTCTTTGTTATAATAGCCCTGGCAGAACCAGTCTCTTCACCTGACCTTGTAGTTTTTAACAGAAGCGTTTGTGAACTGACCCCTGGGTTCCCCCAGATTATCAGCATGTACAGCTTAGCATGCACCACAGGGACAGATGGCTTTCTCTACCTGACTTGAGACTTTAATCAAGGGTAGTTGAATACAAAACAGGAGAGAGAGAGAAAGAGAGAGAGAAGAGAAGAGAAAAGAAGAGGAGAAAGAGAAACAGACAAAAGAAGAGAGAAAAAGAGAGTGAAGTAGACGGAAACAGAGAAACAGGAGAGAGAGAAAGAAAATGTAGTGATGAAAAGTCTCCTCCTGTCTGCTTCTAGCAGTAAATGCATACACACACACACCGTCTGTCTGTTTTAACAGTTTTTAACACACATTCTCCCTCTCTCTCTCTCTCTCTCTCTCTCTCTCTCTCTCTCTCTCTCTCATCCTCTCTCTCTTTCTCTCAAGGGTTTTTTTTTGACAGAAATACTTAAGTGTCATCTACTCTGTGATTGACCTCCTTATCGCTCCTCACAGACAAGTCCTGGCACATTCTCCAGGAAACGTGGACACACACATCACATCATGCGACCCTGAAAGCACCGGAAGTGCATCCAATCTGCCCACACTGGCCATGCCATTTCAGTGGCTCTTTACAGATGGAAAAGCACGCAAGCTCAGGCCCAAAACCTATTCCAAAGCAAATTTGACGGTAGCTGTTCACATGTTGATTTACAAGCTGGACGCTTGTAATCTTTTAACAAACCGCATGGCACGAGAAAGATTGGGTTTTTTCTTTGCTTCTGTTTGATCAACACCCCAAATGTGCGCAGCATGTAACAGCGTGGCCCTCTTCATCATGACGGTATGCAGAGCGAAAGACCATCACTGTGTTTTTCTACTGACTGAAGTGGCTGATAGACCATTTTTAATATTCACACCTTACGCTGTCTGGAATCTCCTCGAGGAATTGTCGTACAAGACGAGAGCGGAACGTCAGTTTGATACAGAACCTTTGATAATAATCGTGTGGCTCATTTCCCAACATCGGGGCGCGCAGGAGAAAACCCACACCACTTTAAAAAGGTATGAGCAAAACACACTTGAAATGAGGAAGGGATCTATGCCAAAGCATTCCATTTCGGTAGACAAAAGGGATGGGTTTCGGATCTTCGCGTGTTGCACAGAGCCTTTTGATTTGAGGGAGAAGGAAAATGGAGGCTGCCATGGCAGCTGATTTCTTCAGAAGACTGCTGAGGCTGGTTGCTATTTTTTGCTGCTCGGGCTGATCTCATTAGAGAGACAGTGAGAATGGGGAAGAAGAAGCCAAACATGGCTGTCTGAGGTGTCCTCCACCAGCCTAAAATTGCACCAAAAATTGACCTGCTTTTTGGAGGCGAGTCTAGCTCTTCTCGTCCAAAGGATGGATCATGACAGAGGGCCTTTCACGAGCCAGAAGCACGCTGGGATGGTGGAGGAGAGGGCCAAGCTGAAAGTCATCCCAGGCTGTCGGGAAGTGTGGACAGAAAAGCCACCATCTGCTGAGGCAAAAATCTGCCCAAACACAGACAGGCCTTTTGGCAACACCGCCCGGAGAGGGCTTTTCAAGGACTGCCGTGATAAACAGGAAAAAAGAGAGGAGCTCACACATGCACATGCACATATGCACACACACTACAACACACACCCACACACAACACACTCTGGGCCTACACAGATGTACAGCACCATACAGTCCCTCAGAACTCACACACTGAAATACATATATTCTGAAGCTTGTAAACACCCAGGGAGAACGTTAGAACAGTGTGAATTGTGCAGCCACAATACGAGCGTGCAGTGGAACTGGAATTAACGTTCAGTTTTCTAGGGCCGTAACCAGCAACGTGTCAAGGGCAGGCCTGGGGTGGCACTGGCTCCCACAGAAATTGTATGACGACCACAGTTGACAGTCATTATTAGATGTATTTTGCCCCTAGAGGTATTAAGCTCACAAGGGACCCAGTAAGCAGTATTTTTATGGAATCTGTTTATGAAATATAAACTAGATGCAGGGTTCATTAATGAATCTCTGCAGTGTAATC
Source organism: Alestes dentex (assembly GCA_037576975.1). Lineage (NCBI taxonomy): Eukaryota > Metazoa > Chordata > Actinopteri > Characiformes > Alestidae > Alestes > Alestes dentex. The sequence continues at coordinate 6,553,088 of JBBIGA010000153.1, read as the reverse complement.
TAATAAATATTTTAATGAAATAAATTAACAAAAAAAACAAACTTTTTATGTTTACTGTTAACTACGAATATATCAAAGAGTGAATTCTACTGAAACACAGTATTTATGAAGGCCTAAAGCAGCACATGCTTTTTCCAAATAACAGCCATTACTTTCACTACTTATAAGGGCCAACCATCTGTGGAAAACTGGACTTCTCATGGTTGTTACTAGAGGGTAGCCTGTAAGATATGCCTTTATTACCTTTGGTTGAGGAACATGTTTGTGCCATTTTTCCTTGCGGTTACATTCTTTAAGTTGCATTGATTCTATATCCCTTATCTTTGCTCTATGGTTTTTATTTTATTATTCATTTTTAATTTTCTACTTTCAAAAGTCATGAAAAGATATAGGTCAGTTAATATAGTGTATATTCCAAATTAATTTAAGGCTCACATGTGGACTTTAAAGACTATGTTTTATCTTTGAGGGTACACATATGTAATTCGTATTAAAATTGACTTCCATTGTACTCTTTTTTTTTTCTGACAATTTATAGGGGCCACTTGAGAAGCTGCACTGCTGTCACTGCTGTCTGCAGGATTACACTGTTTGAAAATAAGGATATACTACTGTTTTATGAGGAGTAATTGATGAAGCACACAATTCTAATAAGACCTGCGCAGTGGGGTTTCCGGTGTTCCGACAGTGCTCCGCTGGTTAATAATGTAATTATGTTTAACTAAATGAAATCACATCTAATAAATGAAATATCTTGCCTATAGCTTTGTGCTAAAGGTTAATATTGTGTATACACATTGCGTCATTTGTTTTCATTGTTTCAGTTATTTATAAATGCAATTAATTATAAATACTATATCCTTAAATGAACAAATATGTTTTTATTCTACCCGAAAATCAAATAATGCCTGATTTTATGAAGTAGGGTGACTGGTGCAGCTGGTGGCCTATTGGTTGGGGAGTTGCCCCTGTGATCATAAGATCATGGGTTTGAATCCCAGGACTGCTAGTAGAACCACTGATGTACAAGATATCCCCCACACACACTGCTCCCCGGTTGCATTCCTGGTTGTCCACTGGTTCACTTGGTGAATGGGTTAAATGAAGAGAGGAATTTCATGCTGTTCACGCTGTGTGCTTTGGTGTGTTCATGCACGACAAATAGATACGTTACACTTGCAAGCAACAAAAAAAAAACTTTTATAAGTGGAATGGAATATGTAATTAGTCTCTTCCACAAGCCACTATTTGTGCCTGAAATTAGTGCAAAAGTCTTATTCCAGTGTAGACTTGGGTAGGTATGACTTACTAGCTGATGGCATTATTTAGTAGTGGTTGCTCAAGTTTTTTCTCTACCTTGCGGGAGGAACTTCATATACTATTTCTTGACTAATAGCATAAGCTCCCAGTTTAGTGATTAGCCTGACTGCCTTCACATAATTGCTGTAATTGGTCATTTAATAAGTACTTACACAGTAATGTGCCACAGGCTTTGCCCTTCCCAGGCAAATTAAAGCTATGGTACGGAATGTGATATGCATATCACATGCTGACATGCGCTGTAATGCTCTGTGCCATACATGAATACCCGTTTACTTAATTTGTGCGAGATTTGACAGTCATACTGGCTGACAATCTTAGCACACTGCCGCACAGTACTCCAATCACATTGACTAGCTGAGTTAAAGATTAAGTGATGTGTCAAGACACAGAAATAGCACTAAGTAGTTACAAGAGGGAATGGATGTCAAATACAGTTCAATACAAAATATGGAATATAACTGGTAGTTCTGGTCATAGTTATGATGTGCTTAAAGTTACAATGTAATCTCTTATATTGCACATAATCTCGTACATGCACATTCTGAAAAAAAATGCATTTTTATTGCATAAAATGTTAATGCACTAACAATAACTGGGCATTGCCATTTTACATTATGTGCTAAATGAATGAGGCCTATGTTTATTAAGAGTGCCTGGTGCTTGATGTTGTAGTTTGTTAACAACTCTACAACTCTGTAGTTTCACAATGCACAGTGGGCCATTCCATAATAATATGATGAAGACAGAAACTGCACGGTTCTTAAATTCTAAAGTTTTTTTTTTTACAAAGCCAACTGAAAACTTTGTTGGAGTGAGTAAGAACTACAGTAGTAGTGATTAGTGGGAGTCGGTACATTCTCACATCAACACAGTGGCTTAGGTGGCTTACAATAGCACCTTTCTTCCTGCAAGCCTCCTGGTGAAATAAAATAGGATGTGTTATAGTCCAAAGTAAGAAGACCTTAAAGAAATGCCTGACATTACACTGGTATTAGCCTGAGGTAACTGGGCTATATTCACACTATAGCATCCCTTCTCCCCCATTGCCACATTTATTAATGTTTCTCAACATTCTCTTCTTTTTTGTGAGTCTTTAAGTTTAGAGTCAGGGTTAAGCCCAAGAATCCAATTATCATCAGCAACAACAAAAGCATGCTGTATTTTGATACTGTTCCTTGAGAAGTTCACATTATTCTGTGAGGAGTTCTGACTATAAACTTTCGATCAACACATTTTACATTTTTGCCGTGTTCCTGCTACTTTTCACTGTGAAATAAAAGGGAAATGTGCACATTCGAACCTTTGATACATATTATAAACTGAATGTAAATTCACTATGTAGCTGTAATCAATTATGTAACTACACAGTGTAAAAAAACAACAGTAATAACTTTAGATTTCTAAGCGTTAAAGTAATTCCATGACAGATTAAGACACCGCTGTCTGAAATGTTGTATTGAGCTGCTAGCAAGCAATGAGGGGTGAAAAGGGAAAGGAGGTAATCCCAGCCTACAAGAACAAGTCACTTCTTTCGTCAAAGATGGTTGTGCTAAGACACTGTGTGTATTGTCAAAATGGATAGGACAACTGCAGTTTTCTTGGTTACACAAAACTAATATAGGATAGTGGCGAAGTGGGTAGACTTGTCACCTTACATCAAGAAGGTCCTGGGTTTGAGTCTTGGCTGCATGTGGAGTTTGCGTGTTCTCTCCTTGTCTGTGTTGTTTTCCTCCCACAGTCCAGAGATTGCATGTCAGGTGAATTGGAGATGCTAAATTGCCTCTAGGTGTGAGTGTGTTTGTCCTAGGTGTTTCTCCACCTCCTAAGGAAAAAGCTCCAGCAACCCCCATAACCCTGGTAAGGATAAGTGGCTCAGATGATGGATGGACGTACAATTGCCTCAATAAAAATAGTACACTGCCTGGCCAAGGTTGCACATTCTTTAGTTGGACTGCCTTTAGTTTTGATAATGACATGGCATTATTTCGACAAACATATGCAACAACACAACATTTATTGCTTTAATTTATGACTGGAATCTTGTACTGATGAAGAGAGAGTCAAACCACTCTGTAAAGTCTTCTCTGGGACATCCTAAAGACTTTCAGTAGGGTAAAGGTCAGGACTGTGGTGGACAATTTGTGTGTGTAAATGATTCTTCTTGCTGAACTACCCTGAACCACTCACAATCTGAGCCCAATGAATCTTGGCGTGGAATATGCCTGTGCCATCAGGGAAAAAAAAAAAATCCATTGATGGCATGACCTGGTCATTCAGTATATTTAAGTACCCAGTTGACATTTTAGTCTAGAAATGACCAATTGAAGAAACCCCTTTTCATAACACTGCCTCCAAAGGCTTGTACAGTGGACACTCTGGATAATGGGTGCATGTACTTCATATCTTACCCTGACGTGGCCATCACCCTGGAACAGGGAAATCTGGACTCATCAGACCACATGACATTTTTCCATTGCTCTAGAGTCCAATCTTAATTTTTTCAATTAGCCTCACTAATAACTGGTTTATTGTGACAAAACAGCTGTTTAGTTCCATTACTGAATTCTTGTTGCATTGTGCATGTGGACATCAGAATGTCAGAATCAGAATCAGAAAAGTTTTAAGCACTTTTTCTGGGATCAATAAAGTTTTCTGATTCTGATTCTTACATGCTATTACTTTCACTGTTAAACATGGCTTTGAATTCTTTTGTTGATTTTTTTTTTTTTTTTTACGATTACACTGACCCAACTTTTTAAATGATCCTCGATATTTCTTTCCCAAAGTTGACGGTTCACTATTCCAAATTTTGATAAAGAGCAGGACATAATTCCAGTAATTTCAGTGACCTGCATAGTTGTTTCCTGATGCTTTTACTGATGCAGGGCAGTAATTTGACTCTTCTTAAATACAGTTACAATAGGATAGGGTTTAAGAAATATTACAAAAAAAAATAATCGCTGCATCAGGTGAAATCTATTCTGCAGTAATTATATAAGGTCTTTAATAAAGTATTTGCTTATTTAAATCCAGATGACTTGTTTTTCGATTAGCCCACTTATTTAAACACAATAGAGGCATATTTTCAATGTTGACTTGTCTCCTTAGTTTGTTATAATGTATAGTTGTACATGTATAGTTATGAATGTATAGTTCAACTGGGGGACTTCCCACTTTTATAACTATTGTGAAAAGTGGTTCAACCTTAGAAGTTGTAGTTCTGAAGAATGTTGTAACTGTTTTCTAAACCTTACTTCCCTTTATAAGCCTTATAAATCATACTAAAATTTCATTAAAACAAGAGGGGAAATACAAGTGTCACACAAAACCCCCTAAAAACTGGAACTATTTTGGACCAATGCAAAAGTAATTGAGCTATAATAATATGATATATATCATAGTATATAATACAGTCAGGTTCATAAATCTTGGGACATTGACACAATTGTAATATTTTTGGCTCTATACACCACCACAATGGATTTGAAATGAAACGAACAAGATGTGCTTTAACTGCAGACTTTCAGCTTTAATTTGAGAGTATTTACGAATCAGGTGAACGGTGTAGGAATTACAACAGTTTGTATATGTGTTTCCCACTTTTTAAGGGACCAAAAGTATTGGGACAAATTAACTTACACTTTTTATTACTCGGTTGCAAATTCTTTGCAGTCAACTGCAGCCTGAAGTCTGGAATGCATAGACATCACCAGGCGCTGGGTTACATCCCTGGTGATGCTCTGCCAGGCTTCTACTGCATCTGTCTTCAGTTCCTGCTTGTTCTTGGGGCATTTTCCCTTCAGTTTTGTCTTTAGCAAGTGAAATGCATGCTCGATCGGATTCAGGTCAGGTGATTGACTTGGCCATTGCATAACATTCCACTTCTTTGCCTTAAAAAACTCTTTGGTTGTTTTCTCATTGTGTTTTGGGTCATTGTCCATCTGCACTGTGAAGCGCCGTCCAGTGAGTTCTGAAGTATTTGGCTGAAAATGAGCAGATAATATTGCCCGAAACACTTCAGAATTCATCCTGCTGCTTTTGTCAGCAGTCACATCATCAATAAATACAAGGGAACCAGTTCCATTGGCAGCCATACATGCCCACGCCATGGCACTACCGCCACCATGCTTCACTGATGAGGTGGTATGTTTTGGATCATGAGCAGTTTATTTCCTTCTCCATACTCTTCTCTTCCCATCACTCTAGGACAAGTTGATCTTTGTCTTATCTGTCCATAGGATGTTGTTCCAGAACTGTAAAGGCTTTTTTAGATGTTGTTTGGCAAACTCTAATCTGGCCCTCCTGTTTTTGAGGCTCACCAATGGTCTTCATCTTGTGGTGAACCCTCCGTATTCACTCTGGTGAAGTCGTCTCTTTATTGTTGACTTTGACACACATACACCTCCTGGAGAGTGTTCTTGATCTGGCCAACTGTTGTGAGGGGGTTTTTCACTGGGGAAAGAATTCTTCGGTCATCCACCCACAGTTGTTTTCTGTGGTCTTCCGGGTCTTTTGGTGTTGCTGAGCTCACCGGTGCCTTCTTTCTTTTTAAGAATGTTCCAAACAGTTGATTTGGCCACACCTAATATTTTTGCTATCTCTCTGATGGGTTTGTTTTTATTTTTCAGCCTAATGATGGCTTGCTTCACTGATCCTGACAGCTCTTTGGATCTCATATTGGGAGTTTACAGCAACAGATTCCAAATGCAAATAACACACTTGAAATGAACTCTAGACCTTTTATCTGCTCCTTGTAAATACGATAATGAGGGAATAACACACAACTGGGCATGGAACAGCCAATTGTCCCATTACTTTTGGTCCCTTAAAAAGTGGGGGGCACATATACAAACTGTTGTAATTCCTACACCGTTCACCTGATTTGTATGTAAATACCATCAACTTGAAGCTGAAAGTCTGCAGTTAAAGCACATCTTGTTTGTTTCATTTCAAATCCATTGTGGTGGTGTATAGAGCCAAAAAGATTAGAATTGTGTTGATGTCCCAATATGTATGGACCTGACTGTAACTGGCAATATAATTATTGCCAAAGCAATAATTGCTTTGGCAACAATTTAGCTTACCATGACAGGAGTAATGTACCAAAACATTTCCTTAGCCCAAAACAATGACCCTAAGCATACAGCCAAAATAACTCAAAACTGATTTTGCAAAGACAAATGTACTTGCGTGGCCTAGTAATTTCCTAGTAATAACTCCAGACTTCTTGGGGTTAAAGAAATGCCATGGCATTAACCTGGTACTGAGGTGACTATATCCCTTTTTCTGCATTTTTTATTACATTTTCTTCTAATAAATATCTAACGGATTTCTTTAGAATGGAGATTCAGGATTAAAAGAGTTTTATACCTCGTACAACGATAGTGGTGGACTTCTTGGCCGGGTTGCCAACGTTGTTGCTGGCAATGCAGCTGTAGACGCCGGCGTCGTCAGAGGAGATGGCCGGCAGTGTGAGGGTTCCATCATTCACCACGCTTTTCTCAGGAAGCTTCTCTGAGCTGCTGCTCCACGTAAGGGTGGGAGGGGGCTCGCCTCCAGTGGCAATACACACCAAAGACACTGTCTGCCCAGGATTCACCACAATTGGATCCTCTACCAGCAACTTGATGGATGGGGAGGCTGCAGGGCCAAGTGAAGACATGCAGATCAGACAACAATCTCAAATACAGATGCTTTACATCCTTAACATGATTTCCAAATGCTCATTTAGCCACATGTATAAACACCTAACTTACTTTGTTGTTTTTCATTGGTGACTGGCGCAAATAATGAATTCTCAGAGGCCCAGTGGGTGCAATTGTAAATGTAAATGGATTCCGTGTATAATCCCTTCATGAAGTTAGTCCACTTTGAATCCTTTGTTTGATGCAAACAATGTTGTGCATTTGTCACACCTGCATGCATTGTCTGATGTATTTGAACGTGCTTTTTTGATGCTCTCAGAAGGGCTGTGAAAGGCTATGTTTTGTAGTGCGCTTCTATTATGTTTAATGCAAAAAGTCACAGCTGTCTGCACAGAAACAGGCAGGATGGGAGTAATGGATTTGTTAAACTGTGTAAGATATACAAATATAAAATGATTGCAGAATGTCTTCAAGTATTGCCTAATTAATGTCCTAGTGTATATAAATTTCCCCAAACAACTGACTGCTTTCAAATCCTGATTGTGTCCTTACCTTGCATAGCTCCCTCCAATCTGACCTGCCCACTTTTGATGTATTAATCAGGTAAATAACTTAATTGGGTGTAAGAGCTGGAAAACAGTGAAATGTGCAGGGCAGGGGTGTTCCAGGATTACAGTCAATATCTAAAACGTGTAAAATGTCTAACAACTGCATGTAAAGATGTTGTATGGGTGACCTGTTTTATTGGTCAGTCGGAAGATGACCCTGCGGTCTGGAATGCCGCACACATTGCGTACGGAGGCGATGCAGCTGTAGTTAGCGTAGTCCTTCGGCCTCAGGTTCTTCAGCTTCAGGATCTTAGTCTCCCCCTGCAGCTCAGAGCGAGAGGCAGAGAGCAGTTTGCAAATGTGTGTTCCAGTGCTCTACCTTCCAAACCCACCCACGCACTTCAGGCAAAATGACCGTTGGATTAAACGTCATGGCAGAGCCCAATACTAACACTAAAAAAAGCTTTCCAGGTTTAGAAATCAAGCACCAGGTCTTGGTTACTCACCTGCAACCAAAAATGATAATATGATTGCCTTTTTCTTTGGAGTAATTAACAAATGATGCAGTTTTTTTTCTCAAAATGGCATTTTATAAAGTAATTAACACAACATAATTAAATGTCATGTAGAATATATTTGCATATTTATAATAAAATTATGCCTTTCGTGACACAGTGTGTGAACTGTGGTTCAGAATATGCAATAATATAAAAAGAATTGATCTATCTTGTAGTATTAAGCAATTTTGCTGAATTAAATTAATTAAACAACAACCACCAAAAAAAAGTGGTGTCTGACTGCTATTTCCGTTAGCCAGGGAAACCAGGCAACCTTTTATGTTGAGCCAGGATTGTGTAATTGTTTACAGGACTAAATATTTTATCCACATTTGTGTTATTTTCTTTATCAAACATGTAGTTGCAGAAAGTAAAGCAAATGTAACCGTAATTTGCCACATAAATGTGTAGTTAATTATACTATTTTGTACTTACTTATTGATAGTATGGTAAAATTACAGTAAAAACACAAAGACCAGGCTAGGATTGGAAACAGTGTCCACTGTCCTAACGCAGTGTTTTTCAACACTGTCCTCAGGGCCCACGAGCAAGTTCACATTTGTTGTAAACATGCTCCCGGTACACGTGTACCAGATATTCAGTACTTTAACGGCCTGGTTCGGGTGTGTCGGAGGCTAGAGTACAGCAAAAATGTGGACAGTTTGTTACATCCCAAGAATAGTCTTGAAAAACCTGAAAAGAATTTCCTCACAGTTATCCCACACTCAGTGACGATAGCTCACAAGGAATTCATCACACACTTTTCATGCTTCACACTCATGGGTCATCATGAATTATAAATGACTGAACATTTGTGAGAGAATCACAATCTGAAAGTGTTAATTTAAAGGTCAATTAATCAGTGGGTCAGCCCAGCAGACTCTTTAATAGTCACTGACAGGTATGTGAAATTGGTTAATCTGTATTCAAATGTAGATTTTTGGTTGAAATATTTGTTTGGAAATGTTTTAGTGGACTATGCCTGGAAAGAAAAGCCCTCAAAATTGTTACTGCTGTGTACTTTCGCTCTGGCTCCAGCTCAGAGCTTTGTGGGGCTCATTAAATTCTTAGTGCCACTGTCCTGAAAGAACAGTTCTTAGATGCCAAATTACCAGCTACAAGACTCTAAAGAATTTACTAGGACACACCAAGTCAACACTTTTCTTTTAGAAAATACTGTATCTAAAATTAAAGGAATCTTGCAAGGCAGCAATTATCCCTCAATGCTAAGCAGAGGCATCTATTAGATATTAATGCTGATGTTGTTTGTATTTAAAATCATGTAAAGGATAACAAGATAACAAATGCCAATAAATATGCTTTACACCTCATTGACATAAAATGAAAAAAAAAACAACCCACTGTTATCAATAATATGTCCTCAAAAGGGAATTTGGTTATTTTTTGAAAACCTGGCTAAGATGTGAGTGAAGTCATTTACAATGGTTTGATGTGAAATGCTCAATTCTGGAGAAACGTATGCTCGCAGAGTTGAAGAGTTTAATGCCTTCATACACTAATTTGCAAAAAGGCATTGAAAAGCTTTGATGTAAAACATTTATCTCATAAATTACATATAATTTATTTTTCAGAATTACCACTGTTTTACCTTTAACAACATCATATATAAAAACCCAGAAGACATATGAAAGTCAACTGGTAGTAAATAAAATATACTTATAATGTAGTCACTGCGACCCCAGCATGAGTCAATACGTTTCTCTACATTGCTCTACTTCAACAAACAGAATGAAAACAGTAACAGTAACACACAGAAAGCTCCAGTTCCACATGCTGATACATTTTACTCTATGTAACATGGACATGAAATTTCTACTCTGGGTGCAGGTAAAGATGCAAATTTGAAGAGTTTTCAACAAGCAAACACATGATTGTTGTGGGTTGGCAAACAGAAACACACTTCACAATTCAGCGGCCTTTTATTGTTACTCTGATGAAAAAAAAAAAAATCAATAACAAGCCCTTAGCGACCTGAATTCCATTCTGAGTGTGTTCACTAAAGGCAGTATGGAGCTTCTTTAATACAGTGATAGAAACACACATTCCATCTATATTTAACTATGCCCCATCCATGTAGACATGCAAGTGGCCCAACTTGTGGTAGTAAATATGTACTGATCCTTTCAGAGCACAAGGTTGATGATGTCCTCTCAGTGAGTCACCCAAGACTTGCTCTCCTTCAGGCCCAAACTCATCAGTCTCAACCACTCATGAGCAGAACACTAATTACCGCTGCAGACAGCCTGCCGCCGATAACGTTCACTGAAGACTGAGGAAATCGCTGCAGCTCGTTTCAGAGCCAGCATTTGGAATTTTAATTTGCAAGAATAAAACGATAACTGTTGGCTGGACCGTATTGTGCTGCGCTCTATCGTCCTGTTCTGCTGATTTCTGTCAATGAAGGGTGGGGGGTCTGTCGCGCAGCTGACTCTGAGTACATTTCAAGCATCTCCGCATCCAAACCAGACAGAGGCGGAAGCAGCAGAGTTGGTGGGACGCATCTTTGATCTGGCTCCCTGCTCATCAGTGCAGATTAGAATATCAGACAGACCGCAGCGTGCCAGGCCTCAGAAGTGCGATCATTCACTGCTTTCATTTCCACATGATCATCCAACCCCACCAACATAATTCTATTAAACCAGTAGCACATCTTTCTCTCTCTCTCTCTCTTCTCAGTCACCTCTCGGCCTGTTTGGGGCTGATATCAGAGTATGTGTTGTCTTTGGCATGCAGCCGGCAAGGCCCTGACGGGAACTCGGCCGGAATAAAAATCCATTTGTCAAAAGATTGGATGGAGGAGATAGAGACGGAGACGTATCAAAGATAGAGATAAAGACGAAGAGGAGAGTGAGAGAGAGAGAGAGGGAGAGAGAGAGAGAGAGTAATGGACAAACACAGGGAGACTGATAGAAAGTGATGGAGACAAACAGGGAAACCGACAAGAGAAAAACACGGCATAAAAAGGACTCACCAAAAAAAAAAAGAAAGAAAAAAGTGATGGATTAAATTTACTTGATTGAAATCTGTTCGCCATTTCCACATAAAATATAACATAAACACATTTTGAATATACCAGATTCGGTAACTTTATTGATCCAGACTGCCCAGACATTCAGAGACAAAGACAATATAAAACATATCGTCTAAATAATTCCAATAAAAACTCTCCAGAAAAATATAGGAGACATACTATGCCATATACACAAATAATGGGTATTAATACTATAGATAAGTAACTTACAGTTACCAGACTTTTAACCCAAAGTAAACCAAAATGCTAAATTATGTCAATATATTTTATTGATGTGGAAATGATGTATGTGTTTAGATGCAAAGAAATTCAAATCAAATGTGCAGGTCTCTGTGAAGGTTGTGGATAAGTGTGTTACACAGAGAGACAGAACCAGAGGCATGACCATGCCCACTGTGACGCCCAGCAGCGTGATTGCAATGGCTGTGCCAACAAAGCTTTCAGCATTTTATTTGTGTTTGGTCCCAGCGCCATCATGTCACCCCGACCCCCCACTCCAACCCCCACACCCGACACACGTAAATGCTGCTAGTCTCTCTCCCTTCTGGCCACCCCCATGGGCAGTCTGGCATTTAGAGACACAAAAACAACAAATGCAGAAAAGGCTTCGAAAGCATCCCCTGATCACTCTGCTTTTGGAAAAACTCTCAGCGGGAAGGCGACAGAGGCAGAGAGGGAAGAAAGCCGAGAGGCTCCAATGGAAGGGACATGCTCCTCTTTACTAATTACCAGCAGCATTCCCATGCTGGGTTGGAAATGCCACCTCGGTTTTTCACTGTGTCTGTTTGAAAGCAACGAGAAAGAGTGCAGAGAAAGCTCTGACTGTTCTGTTTGCGACATGCCGCTGTCTTCCCTTCTGCATCTCTACCTGATTATCTGTGTTCTGCTGCCTCCTGCTGTATCTTACTGCAGAGTAAAACACTAGCAATGAATAATCTACTAAAACAATGTGTTCTGGGCCTGTTAGAACCAATCAAACCCTGTCGAACCAAATCTATACTGACGCACCCTGAGAATTCTGCTTCGTTCATTTTAACCAGCGCAGGCATGGCCACATTGGGACAGAGTAAAATGTATCAGCATGTGGAACTGGAGTTCAAAAAGGTGTTTTTTTTACACAAACAAAATCTAGTAGAATAAAAGGCAGGGAAGGCCTCTGCAAAGGGTTAACCCCTCCATTGCAAAGGGTTAACCCCTTGACCTTCTCATTCTCACACCTATATAAATTTACTAGAACAGTTTCAGATAAGTTTTCATAGCAGTTGCTGAATTATATGTTTTAAGATTAATAACTGATTCCATGAGTCTAGTGTGTATATGCAGGTACCCAACATATCGTACAGATCTATATTTTGCATCACTGTGGTGCTGGAAGATTCAATTATGACCAAGCGTTTTGGCGAAAAGAGTCAAATTTTCATATAAAATCTCAAGGAGTCCTTTTGTCAGGTACCCTAACAAGGTTCCTATACCATCACAGATCTTCCATTATACAGTGAGGATCATGTTTAATATCTTTTCACATCAAACCCACCTTGAGTATACTTTTGGCTGAACTCACAATATAACCCAGTTCCAGTCAATGTTCCAGCATAGTCTATCAAACCGCAGGCCCTGACATTAGTAAGTGAATGAAATAGCATTGTTTTGGCATGCTTTCCAAATAATGTGTTGGCATGGAGATTAAATCCATAATTTATGGAGACTGTGACTTAGAGACACTTTTGTCTTGTTTCATTTGTGTATTCTCTGATACTCTCCATGTTGATGAATGACTAAGGGAATTTGGCCCCTACATCACCTCGTATTTACACACCAGTGACGCTGGATAGCCTGAGTGACTGCTTAGGGGTTTCTAAATAGATTTTAAAAAGTGAAATGTCAGTAGGAACCTACTTTAGTCACATTTTGTTCAGAATGGATTCCAATACTTGTGACACATGATTCTGTTAACAAAAAAATTAAAGAATTTTATTTTCTTAGATTAGATGTGTTGTTTTTGACTCGGTCTCTTTTAGACTAGATAAATATTATTTTTCCATTTTTTCAAAGTGACATTGACATAATTAACCACAAAGACATTGATCCATTACCATTTTATTTTACTTATAATTATGTAACTGATTGTACCAAATTTGCACATACCATCGAATAATATGCACCTATAAATAGTGTTTGCAATTTTGTGCTTGATTTGATTTGGACATAACCACAGAGGAAAAGCTTCATCTAATCAGGAGACTTTAAAAGTGTAGCCAAAGCTAACACTCCTTAGCTTATCCACTGGAGTACTGAAGGAAATAACCAGGTTACTTGAATTAAAAAAAAAACGCTGAGACTGATTATCACAAAATCACCAAAGACCACGTTCAAGTTCAACACATTAGCCCTGAGATAAATTAGCCTATGAGACTGTTTGTTTATACCTTAATTCTTTAGGTGAATTTTAGACTTCCATAACAGATACATGAATGATCGCGCCCAGGTTTATATGAAATAACTACATTTACAGGATTATATTGGTTTGTATCATATTATACTTACACTGATTGTTTTTTTCCACAAAATGTTTACATCTGCTGATTCCTCAATTATAAAGTTGCACAAAGAACTTTAGCTCAAATCGGCCATTTTAGGTCTCTTACCTGTGTGAAGAAAGGTTCGTAGATCTCCACACCTTTGTCTGAACCCTGAGACAGCACATCCCGGCCCCTGTGCCAGCTGTAGCGGACTGGAGGGTTGGAGTTAGCTACGCAGCGGAGGAAGACCGTCCTTTCGTAGTAGAACTGCTCTTTGGCTTCTCCTATACTCTGATGAACGGTCACCACTGGGTCATCCAAGTCTGAGGAGCAAAAACAGAGTAATATTTCTGTTTTACACAGAGGCAGCATGAACAAATGACTTTGGCAAAAACAAACCGGTCGTTTTAGCAGCATAAACCATTATCAACTGGCCTGCAACGGATTTTTCACCATGATGGTTGTAATGAGTGCTGGATTGTTAACATAATTGTAAATTCATAGAACTGTGAAATTATAATTAGGGCCTCCTCCAGTAACAACAGAGCTTAAGCAAACAAGTCCATTTACAGTACTTCCACAGATTCATCAGATTATCTAAAGTTGCCTTTTCAAGTGTGACTGTGTGTGAAGAGCATCGGACAGCAACAGCAATACATCCTGAAATGAAACACTTTTCCTGAAATGATCAGGGATTATTGGGCCTGAATTCCAGGATGGGAAAAAGACATATTTCAACCGCAATACTCCCCTCCATGCCCAAAGGCAGCAGATTTGTACATCAAATATATATAGCAGGTGGGATGGTAAGTGAAATGTTGCAATGGGGCAAATCGCTCAGCGTTTTCATAGGCTTTTCTAGTGAAAAAAAAAAAATTTTTTTGAAGCTGCCAATCTCCAATTCTATTTTTACTCACCTCCCCAAGGGCACACTGCCTTTCTTAATCAACGACCTGCAATGCCTATCCATCCAGCTAGGACACCATGTGAGCTCTAGTGTAGACCTATAATACATTACCATTTATCCTTTCGCAAACTGTCAGATTCCATCCTCTAAAAACCTTCTCAGTCAAATTCTCATCACAACATTTGGCCTTTTGACACGGTGAGCTCATTTTTAAACACAGTCTCCGCGATGTGTGTTCCAGGCCTGACCGAGCATTTGCTTGGCCAGATTTAAATGGATCTTCAGTTAATAATTTTACACGCTTGCCACATTAACTCTTGGCAAATGTCATTTGTCATAACTCTGATGTCATTTCACTCGACAATGCTTGCCTTATAACTGTTTTTTTTTTTACGGGTCCATTTGCGCTGTACATGAACCAAGCGAGACCCCTGGGTTCCACTCAGCGTGAGATACGATCAATTTACCAGGCATTCTAATCAGGAGTTTAAAAGTCAGATGGCCAGTGAATAAAAGACATTGAATTGGAATCAAAAATGATTAGTGTTGACCTCTTTCCTGACCATGGAGCCCATAACCATCTTAATAAACATCCTCCGCTCATGCCATTACGATTTAGAGAGGAAATACAGAACACGCTGAAAATGTTAATCAGTGAATGCACCCTTTAATTTAGCAAACTGTTTTCCCTCTCCTTAGGGTGAATGAAGATCCCAGCCTAATCAGGGAGTGCAGGGCGACCACCAGAATGCTGATTCCTCACTTTCATTAAGGCACGTTCTGCCCTACAGCCCCTTAATCAAAATCTAGAGGCGGTCAATACTTCATCCAGGATCCATTACAGCCACGCAGGTAGGAGCAATTACCTTTAAGACGACGGCGACGCGCTCAGAAGCAAGCGATTGAGTGGGGCCGTTTTGGCAGAGGCAGTGGCTTTAAATAAATACACTGATTCATTACAGAGAAAAGAGGAACTGCAAAGCTTATCGGAACGCTTTGCACCATTCCTATCTGACTTAATACCTCTGATTACACAGGCACGATAAGAACAAGGGCAGTCAGAGAAAGACTCAAACATCCAACAATGTGAGCACACTACTGAAGCAGGACGGTCGTAACATTTAACATGTGGCTCTTGCAACGCAGGCCTGTAGTTTTTAGCATATCCTTTAACCATGATAGCGTGTGAGTGGCTGTGATGGGGCATACACAGTTTGTCAGATGGCTATTTATATGTAGGCATATGCAAAAAAGCAAGTGGGTGCTGGGAGCTACCAAAAATAAATATGTAAATATTCAAATGTGCACACTGGATTAAAACTATGATGAATTTCAAACAAAATCCAACCTCCCCACAACAACCATCAATCTTGTGTTGCTACAAGTGCCCATGTTGGTGTGGTGCAATTACCCATCATGCAAAGCAGAAGTCATGCTTGATGGATTCCTGTGCTTAAATTCTGAGACCGTAAGCAAAAAAGCCCACTTTTCACTTGTCTCTTTGCAGTGCAGACATTACAGGGAATGCACATGCCTCAAACTCTCTTCAAGGCACTGTGTAGTTCCACCAAAGCATCAAATAGACTATTGTGTCTTTTCCTCTTAGAATATATGCTGCTGCCCAATTTGATACAGCTGACGGCAAGACTTTAATGTAACTGTCCATGTTAGCATAGTCATTTTAGTGCATAATGCATAAACCTTGACATTAAAAAAATCTAATTTCTACAGCAAATGAAGCCATGACATGTAGCCAAGACATGTCTGGCATCCAAATGTTGTGTCCCTTAGTTTACAAATGGAGCTACAAGTCTAATGTAGATAACAAACAGTAGAAGTCAAATGTCACCTTGGTCTGCACCACCTTAATGAAGAGCTAAATGTGATTTGAGCAAGTTGAGAGAGGGTCCGGGTGTGTGTTCAAGGAAAAGACTTGAATGACTATTGACTTCTAGTCCTCTAGTGTTTTTCTAGTGTCACCAATATAAGCACTGTAGCTCCTGCTCTAAATCTGGGTAAATCCTGGGTCTTGGTTAATTCACTACACGCAGCATTACATTATAGTTGGCCACTAAAGGCTAGAAATCATTTTTAAATATATGAATAGTCAGTAAATGCTAAAAAAAAAAAATCATTTATGTGACTATCATCTTGTCTTTAAAAAAATTGCCCCATACCTGGAAATAACCAGAAGCTGGTGGTGATGTACCCAAAGCTGTTTGCCAACCACCATTAAACAGTAATAAAAGAGGAAGACCTTACTCCTAGGTGTAAGGCCCTTCTCCATGTAAAATGTGTGTACTGCATAATTAGATTTATCATATATTGTTGTGGATTCGAGCTCATGTATACATGCACTGCATCACTAAAGAATTAAAAAAAGAAAAGACTGAATTGAATTGAAAGGTGTGTATGTGTGGTGGTGGTGGGGGCGGGTTGAATATACTACTTAATACAATGCAGTATTTTTGCTTAAAATGCCCATCTGTATTAGACACCCTCTGCAGAAACTTCATGCAGATCAGGCTGGGGGCTTAATCAAACACAGTGCTCTTTCTCAGCGTAATCTATAGCAGTCATTATAGAGAAAACCCCATCAAGCCCATCAAGCTGTCAGTGCTAGGTGTCACAGGGCTGGAATTAAATTCAGCCTGACTGTGTGGCACTAATCACTGTCCCGGCTTGATTACACGCAGCACTGGTGACCCGGGTGACATTTGCATGGCAGCTTTCTGTGTAAAAATAGTCCCATTAAGGCAAAGATAAGCAATTTGCCTCCAAGCCGGAAACAGGGGGATGGGGAGGCTGGAAGCTTGCAAACTGTCATTTACCAGATGTATGGCTAATGAGGTGATATATACAGTGGCCGCTGGGGCTGGCCTGCGAGAGGCGGACCAGGCTAATTCCCAAAGAGCTCTTGGGGCTGAGATATGGAGGTGAGGTATTAGAAGGAAAGGCTATTACCTGGCACTAAGCCCTGGTGGGGTACAACTTTGTCATCACCCCTCAGCCCCCAGATCTAAAAACAGCCCACAGCGATGTCTATGTTCCAAGGTCTGGGAGGGTTTGGGCAGGGAAGGCAAAAGATGTGGACCTGTATTCCCAGCTAAGCTGCAAACACACCTTTCCTCCCAGGCCTAGATGGATGATTTCACATATTAAGACTGGCTGCTGAAATTGTGACTCGGGCAAAGGCAAGATTAAGTGTCTGTTCGCGGCAAGGTTTCACCGAGCAAGAGTGACTTTGTCTAATGCTCAGATACTGTGCAGCTATCAGTTTGCAAATTAAAGCTGCCATTGCAAAGAGACTTATCAGCATAGGACGGAATGCCTTTTAAAGGAACACGCCAGCTAGAAATTACATAATTCTCTTTGCAATTATGAATCCAGCAAACTGTGCGAACAGAGAGAGCAGATCAATACGGCCACATCAGCACATACCGCAGCACCTCGATAGCTACAATAATAGTACAACATGGCAGTGATAGAATTGTCAAATTTACTTCAATGGGAAAAACAAAAACAAAACAAAACAAACAAAAAACAGAGCCTGTGCCCTTAATTGGAGGTGTTATTGGATGCAGTAGTTTTTGTTCCATTATTCATGTACATGGATTTTGAAGTGTGTGTCTCTCTCTTTGATAATGAGAAATTCTTTTGAAGTTTTCTTCCTCTGCACTACCTGCCTATGCTGCGGTCTCTATCTCATGAAGGGACCATTACGGGGGTATAATGATAAATACATTACTCTGGCTGAGAGAAGTGTTAGAGTGGAACCAATAAATAAAAGATTATACAAAGAGAAAGAAAAAACTGCAGTTGAGAAACACAAACTTCGCAGTGATCATTTCAGCAAAGACGAGATATTTCTACTTCGCTGGTCCGCTTATATGTCTGCGATATGCTGAAAAATAAATAAAAATAATTCCCTGGGTGAGATGTACAGCGACTCAAAAATCAAACCAATGCTGGAAGCCTGATACACAAACGTATGCTAAACACCCTCAGACAAATTGCATGGTTTATTGATTTTCTGATAGAAAAAACTAAATGTAACACACTCAAATATGCCATTTTTATGTACAGGTTCATTAAAATGTTCAGACATGTTCTCCGTAGATTACTTTTACTTAGAAAATCAACTAAACATGTCATTTAACCAGGGGCACCCCAATTTTTACATACCATTGTATAATGATAAATATAATGATAATTACATAGTGGTAATTACAGTTCGGTCCTTTAGGAACGGACAGTGTTTATGCTCCAGTGCTCCAGGACAATGTCCAGCCCTTAACAGCTATTACATTCATTTTCTATACTATTCAAATGTGATAACAAAATATATAAGTATGTTATCAGTTCTATTTGCATTCTGTTTTCATATCTAGAATTTCTTTTTTAATTTTCAACATCAAAAGGACAGTGTTAAAAAGGAAAAGGCTGCATGCACAATAACAGCATCTTCTAAGATTTGACCCAATTAACATCTCCAGTTCTTTACTCTTATAACTTAACATATCGTTTTAATAGTAACTGCCAATTTACAGTAGCTACTGAGTAAGAAATCTTAGGGTTAATAAGATTTCTTACTAAGTAGCTACTGTAGGTTAATAACATAATGAAAGTGTGAAAGTGTAGAATATTACTTTTAGTTTGAAGATACATGCACTTGGTTATTTTGCTTTTTTTTTTTTTTTTTGCATTTTAAGTAATTGGAGCATTGGCTCAGTCTTTCCTGGCCATCTGTGTGTCATTGCACCATTAGTTCAGACATAAGTAAGCCAACACAGATATGGAGTCTAGATGTGGTGTCTGCACTGCACAGTCTGTTGCTGTGGATTCTCAACATAAGGACCAATAATGTGATGCCCGAGAAGCTGAATCAACAAAAACTGTCAGTATACAAATACTTACACAATATAAATATTTACCAAACATTGTTAAAACCTAAATAGGCACTCTATTTGAATCTATGACTTGTTTAAGTCAAATAGTCATGGATAGTCTTATTTAGTGCCTAAAAGCCACCACATTAAATAGTCTAGAGTTGTTATTGTCAGTTACTATAGCATTTCAATATTATTACACAACTGCATAATTTATTACATGGGTTGCTATATAATCAATTTAATTCTCATTTAATTTATATTCTGTAATTTGTAGTCTGTAGGTACAAATATTGAGGAAAGCAGTTTTAATGCTGACACCCCTATTTCAGAGGACTTAGAACTTGGGCCATTGGATGCTCAGTCATTCCTGGCCATCTGTGAGTCATTGCATCATTAGGTCATGCATAACAAAGCTAACATACGGTCTAGAGTTGACTCTTCACGTGGCATTTGCCACATGAGTGCCACAGAAGTGTCAGTGCCAGAAAAGGAGGCTGTCAACTGGCTTAAAATCAGAATAAATCAATCAGAAACGGAGCCAAAACAACAAAAGTTGCAACCAGTTATTTTGACTTGGTGAACAGCTATGTCTGTTTTCTGTGGCTGCCACTGTTTTCTGTGGCTGCCACAAGTATAAACTAAGTATTCACAAAACTGAGTACTGCTGTGTAGCAGAATGTAGAAATTCTTTAAGTCAACCCTATAGTGAAATACAGACTAGTTGTGTAGATGCATATAGACAATGCCACACATAATTTTCCTTATAATATTATTTACATGATAATACATATAAATCCGTCTTTACACTTTTTGTGTAAGGGCAAGAAAAGACACAGCAATGCAGATGCTAACAGGCTTGAATGCTCACTGGCACTTGCTTGACTTTCATCTTAAAGTAAAACAAATAATAAATAAATCCAGCCATACAACATATAGTGAATCACATCCCAGCAACTACAGAAAATTCAAATTTTTTTCTAATTATTGACAAAATCTTGAAAATCACACTGCTTCTACAGCTGGCTTTAGGCTTAGGCTAACACTAGAGCTAACAGGAAACCCAAAACTAGAGCTAACCACTGCATTGTAATTGATTTGCTGTATAAGGAGCTGTAAATGTCTGTCTCTGGCCCTCTTGGCTTGTTAATGTTATAGAAATATAATAGCAATGGAGTTGTACTGCACGATTCGCACACGGAGGGATCTTAACAAAATTTTAACAATATCACAGCTAATTAGCCATATTTTTAGCGCAACTATGTACATCATTTTGAAGAACTGAGGCTATCATCTGTGGTGCAGTAACAGACGAATACATGAAAAGAAGTAAGCCTGCATTTTACAGCACTAATTAGTCAACAACAATTTATAGTCAACAAATATTTTGTTTACAATAGTGATCCTGAACATTTAAAGACGTAACAAGCAAAAAGTTACCACATCATTTCAGCAAACCTACTTGGTTGTGCTATGTGTAATAAAAAATATATATTCTAGCACTGGAAAGAATTAGTATGATATATTCATTAAGCAGACATTATGCGGTAAAAGCTGAACATCTTGTGCCTAAAATGTAAAAATTAGGCGTCAGTGACATATTTTTAGTATTTCTCACTTTTTACCATATGCCTGACAAATTGTTTGATAACTGAAAATATAATATTTATTTTACAGGTAACTACAGTGTGTTACCATTATTTTACTGTTTTATTATTGACTTGTTGCTGTTACAATTACTAACTTACTTCTTTATTTATAAGTACAATATTATATCTACAAAGTACAACTGGATTTTCATTTGGTTAAACAAGACTGTACGACCTTTCATTGAAATCATAATAAAATATCTCTTTTTCCACTTACTTCATAATTAATATAAAATCATGCCCCTCTTTTGTAATTGCTCACTATGTCTAAGTGTTAGTACGTGCAGAGACATTGCTACCACTGAGACTATGAAAAATAATCAGAGCGTTAAACTAATGGAGTCTTCATCTGCACCTACAAGTAAAGAACCTAATCATCTTTGATGGCTGTAGCTTTGGGCGTCCATTTGGAAAGCAGTGAAAGTTCTGGAGCCCAGGACCTGTGGGTGTGAGTGTGTGGTTCAGAGGGGCACTCTGGCACCTCTGCTGTGACCTCTGCTTGGCAGACTCTTTGGAAGCTCCAAAAAATAAGCCCTGAATAATTCACTAGACATTTTTCACCTGAAAGCCTCAGCGACTGTGTGAGTGTATCTGTCTGTGTGTGTGCGTGTGGGTGGTGTTAGGGGTCGGGGTGTTATATATTATAAACTAATCCTTCAGAAAGAGCAGCGAGGTCACTTACCCGACTCATCATCATTGAATAAAATCAGCTTCTATTTTGCAGCTGCAACCCATTCCCTCATCATATATGCAGGGCAACACAATCACATTGTGAGCCACCAGTGACATGGACAGCCAGGGAACAGTGACAAAAACACACTGCAATGGAACAGTACATCACTTATGCCTTATAACTTAAACTTAAAATACTCTAATTTAGATTTTGTATTTTACCTTTTACTTGTGGTCCTTTTTTAAAATTGTTTTACTCTTCTTTAGACTGGTTTTTAAATTAAAAATTTGTACATACTTTAAAATGTTGCACAATCATAAAAAAAGAAGCGGTTCAGGATACATTTCCTTGTGCGTTGTACTTGTATAAATACGCATGTGACAAATGAATCTTGTATCTTGAATCTCTACACTGTGGTGAATGTTGAGGACAGAAATGTGTGCCAAGTAGAATTCGATTGATTTATACATTGCGGATTACAAGAGATGCATTAAGCTGTAATAACATTGCACTGAGCTCTGAGGAATGAATGAATTAACAAATATATATTGATATTTGTCTAATCCAGATGAATATAATGACACTCACAAGGCAACATAAAAAAACCCCCATCAAAACAAAGAATAGGCAAAAACCTTGGTTTTCTTATGAGCCTATGTTATCATTTGTATTGAAACTAAACAACTAAAGACACTTTTGAAGCCTTTTAACTTTCTCACAAAAAAGGGGAATTTCTGCCATTTAATCAACTTGTCACTGATAAGAATAAAATATGTCAATGCTGCCGTTGCATTTATAATGATATGAAAAAAATGAAAGATTCAACACTATTCTAATCAATTTTTCAAAACTGTTAAAATAAGTTGATTTTGTTTTGTTTGAGTCACAAACTACCATTTTGGGCAGGTAAACACCTAAATAGGAGTACAGGCCATAAATCAGAGGCCTTCTCTTGTTCCACCAATCAGTAATAGCTCTTGGTAGTCATTTCGTTTTGAATGTGTATGCAAGTTTACGCATGTGGCTCCACAGGGGCAAAATCACACCCTCTGAATGTTTGATCAGGTAAAGAAACATAAAAACTAATTGATGTATGAGCTGCTGGATAAGCCCTCTCAAAAGGCAAAAGACTTAACCTTTTGTTGCAAGTCCCCTAATTGCCGACCCATGAACGTGTGCAGAAATAGAATACGGTTTTATCAATCATAAAATCATAAAATCAAACTATTAGTTCAATCAGCAAAAACTAGGTCTCAACATCTTCAACTAAATCTAATGAACCCTCTCATCGAGTTTCCAATTTGTAGGCATTCTGGTTTTCTCGTAATTTTCTCAAAAATATGCTACAGCGAAATCAAGTGACTGAGCCACACAATTGTGTTTACTAAACTGTTCATTCTAAAAGGCAAAATGCATTTAAAACCTTCCTCTTACCACGAAAAGATTATTACTATCCTCAAAACAAGAAGAAACCTGCTTTGTGACCACAAAACACCTGCATCTGATTAAAGCACCTGCACCTGTACAGTTGTCCTGTTGAGTTTTGTTCCTATGATGTTTCTATTAAGTCATGTGGTTTAAATACCTGGAATAACTCTATTATGCACAAAAAAAATTAAGTAAAAAATTTAAGTAAAAATAAAAAATATCTGAATGGAATTAGACACTGCTTTATTGTAGTTTAAATTCAGATTAAGCTTGAGTCTAGACTAAAAATGCTTTTCAATGGCGAAAAACCATTTGACATTGCAGTTTAGTCCAAGATTTGGTCAGTCTCTAGAAAACTGACCCCCAGAATCTTATCTTCTCATTCATTACTTTGGCGTAGAACTGCGGCAGCTGAAAGATACCCAAGCATCTGTTGTCCAACAAGAGACAGAGCAATAGTTAAGCAGTGTCAACACTGTAAACAGTGTAAACGCTGCCTCCCTAAAACCCATGACTCCAGCATGGCTCTCATTCTCTTTCGACTTCTGCACCTCTATCTTCATCAGTGACAGCTGTTGCTCTTTTTCGATTGGGCTGTCTTCAGAGGGAGGGTGCAAGGTTGATAGATAGACAGGGCCAATGCTGGCAGTCTCTGCTCTTCCTTGCGGTGATGGAGATGAAGAAATAATGAGGCCCAATAGGCAAGTCAGAGGGGTAATGAATCTCTTCTTCATCGTCTCCCTGAGACAGTGGCATCTGCCCGGCCTCATCTCCCCTCCGATTCATCTCAGAGGAAAACAAGCTGCAGCCACAGTGTCTCAGACGAACTTAACTCAAGCCTTCCACTAAAACCAGACAAAACAAATGTCTGAAGTCACCTGCAGCTGACAGTGCAAACCCCTGACATTGACTTTCTACTCAAGGACTACCAGTCAACACAGAGTGAACTAGTACCTAGCACGCTTACACTAATAATGCAGCAGCCCAAAATGAGCTACTATGAGTGTAACAATACTAGTTAAGTTTGTTTGGAGTATGGATTTTATGAATTATAATTTCTTCCAAAATGATTAGTATGGTATTTAGTACAGGCTAAATAATAAATGAATTCAATGGCAATATTTTAATCTTTATTGTTAATCCAGTTTCGTAAACTCATCATTTCCTTACTGAATTTAATACATTTTATCAACATGCACCCTTAATGATAATAATAATGCACCCTTGAATTTCATGCTGTCCACACTGTGTGTTCACATACAACAGAATGGTCACTTTCTGTCTGTGTTTTTGAAAAGGCAAGAAGGTTTTCCAGTGAATACAGTTGTCAGTCTTTGTTTTAATACACTATTTTGTTATAGGCCTACAGGGAATCTTTCAACAGTTTTTAAAGCACTTGTTCTGAATGCACTTTGTTCATGCACTTCGTTCAGAATATTAAAATGCAC
>JBBIGA010000153.1:6474240-6515476 GCA_037576975.1 Alestes dentex | reverse complement strand
GACTTTTGTGTTAGTGCCCTAAGATATATATACATATATATATATATATATATATATATATATATATACAGTGTATATATACATATATATACGCTACTGCGCATTCTGTGTATTCTGCGTTTTCTTCCGTTGCGCACCACTAAATTAGTTTGCATATGTGAGTGACCCTCGTAACTCGAGGACTCCCTATATATATTTATATATATGTTGGTGGGCCCCAATTCTGTGGCATCATGGACTCCTTTCACCTGCATGCCTCCCCTAGGCCCCTTCAGCACCGTGGACGGCGGCCATGCTGCATACTAGAGCATCTTGTGTCAAGCTACAGCTGACGGTGATCATCAAGTCGCCATCATTGAGTAGAGGAGTGAGTATAAAGGGACCTTGCCCTACAGTGCAGGGACTTCCACCGCGCTTCATTAATGCTGTCGTTTCTGCCTCCTTGCCATAGATTCCAGCCCACAGAACTTTCTACAAACCTACTGAAGGCCCCGGTGCCCCAGCACCTTTCACCACCTTAACCAGTGACTACACCCTTTTTTACTCTTACGCTTCCTCATCTCCTTTGTTGTAAATCAACGTGTTTTCACCTGCATTGGCTGCCCTAGTATCTGTGTTTGTTTATATATGTTTAATGTGTCCAGAATGAACCAATGAACAGCTCACAAAACATGTAATATGGTTTGATCTTCAAATTTGTTGAGGCTGTCCAAAAAAAAAATCATATTTCTACATAATTTAAACATAACAGTTACCCTTTACATTGTGTGAACATTTCATTAGGAATGAACCAATAGAAACACTCCATAACTCTCTGGAATACAATACCTTTAACATTTACTTCTGATGCAAATATTAGCCTTTGCTCAATTTCATCTTTTTGCCACACTTAATTGTTTCAGACCTTTCACACCTGAGAATATGCAAAAATACATGGCAACTGGCACTGTGTTAAAAAGTAATTGTACAAGTGCAGAAGCTTTCTAACGTGGCTGAATTAAATTAATTCTGCCAAAGAAGAGACCTCCACAATTCCCTCACTGTGTGAAATCCTGATCTTCAGTTATAGGAATCATTTGGTTGCTGCTGTTATTAAATTTAGGGGTGATTGTTTTTGTCACACGAATGATACAGCTATTGGAACGTTTTGTGACAAATTTGCAAATGTAGATGAAATCACAGCACTGTTCTTTAAAAGTACAGAACATGAAAAAGTTTTTTGCTTTTTCCTGTACACTAACTATATTGGAGAGACAGCAATATACAACAATATACATTTTAGACAGCAATGATCTATAAATGAAAGATGTGTTTTTTGTCATTATTATGCTTATATTGTGCGGGTTGTTCCTAAATACTGCATATATATCTGGTACATGGCCCGAATCTAAATACTGCATATATATCTGGTACATGCATATATATCTGCCCCGAATCTGTGCTCTGTGGTGGAATTAGTTGCTCTGTTGAAAGAGGTGAGTTCAGAGTTTGTTAGTTCCATGTACAAATGTTTGTCCTTGACAATAAAAATCAGACATTTCATTGATGGTGTTAGTGTAGCGAATTAAATTCATCAATATGTGAGCAACAAACAGATTTTGAGTACTCGAGCAGTAATTGAGGCCGATGCCTTGAAGGCACAGTGAAGTGCAACCTCAAGCAGTCAATCAATAATCAATAGCAGAAAGAATACAGGGTTACTAAATGTACAGCGCAAACACTACTGTCGATACTGCAAAGCTCTGTTAAGTGCTCCCATTTCTACCTAGGTCGACATGTTTTAGACTTCACAAACTTGTTGTAAGTAATTAAACCACTGACACATCATTTTAAAGTGTCACATTAATACAATGCATGTGTAAAACAGGTCTGAGTAGGAATCACCTACTTAAGTTTTCATTTGCGGCAATTTAGTGAGGAATACTCACAGTAGACATCCACTCTGATGGACTTGATGGCTGGCGAGCCCAGGCCGTTCTCTGCCTTGCAGTAGTAGCGTCCACCTTGGTGCCTCTGGATCTTGGCAATATGAAGTGTCTCATTGAAAACACTTGAGTCTTGAAATCGGTCTGACACACTTCCTGCTGTCTTAGTCCATCGAATCTACAAGCAAAGACAAAAAGCCCAATATAAACAACCATAGCTTATATAACATCTGACATGTAAGTTTGACCTTTTACCATTGTCAAATCATTGAAATCACTGAAACAAAACCTTGTATATATACCTTGTATATATATATATATTCATACACTGGTATACAGTGTCAGTCAGTGTCAGTGTGCTGGCTAGCAAGCTGAGGAGACACCAGCACTGTCCTCCGAGTACACTTTATCCATAAATAAAATGTATCCATTTGCAAGTGTACTCAGAGGACAGTGCTGGTGTCTCTTCAGTGGTATACAGACTGCCAGCCAGAACACTGATGTGCCAACAAGCATTTTGATGTTCAGCATGTTCACGAAGGCGGAAACGTTTGCAACGGTTGAAGAAAATATCCTATGCAGCATGTCCAAAAAAGTGAGCCATTTACAAATAATGACTTTTCTGACGCACCCAGTTCAAACAATGAACCCTACACACTTACGTAAACTTCTTGGCTTAGTTGGAAAGGCCTAGTCTTTTTAAACATACAAAACCTCATATATTTGACTGTACTATTGCAATGACATCTGGTTTATTATATGTCCAAAAGGAGACAAACCTGAACACCTTATTAAACTATGGATAGAAACACTGTTTTTTGTCTTCAGTGTATTCTGTATTACCTCAGGCAGAAGGAAGCAAAAACACTGGTGTGAGAGTCTGTAATAAACCAGTTAAGAGGCCTCCTCCAGATCTTTCGAGCTTCACTGTACAGCTCTGGATGTGAGCTCACATTAGTGCTTAGATTCTCCACCATATTGCTCAACATTAAAAATGTGCTAACCTTGTGAAAGTTTCAAAATGTACCATTAACTTTTCTATATGGAAAAAGTAACAAAAAAGCCTCTTAAAAAACGATGAAAAATGATGAGCTATGACTGTTTTTGATACATAAACCCATGCATTTCTTATTGTGAACCTTAGGAAAAATAAAATACAAGAAAATTGTACAAAATGTATCCTTTAATATCACTGAAGTCCTTCCTGACCAATGGTAATGTCTGAGTATGTTCAGTCAAAAGCTCAACTAAACTCAAGTTAGTTTTTTATATGGACAAATGCATAAAATGTTCATGAACTGACATGAAGTCTGTTGTCCACCAGGGCTTTGTTCTATTTAAAATCAGGCAAGAAGTGCATTTTTTATGCATAGTAAAACATACTTGTCAATGAAACTTTATTTGTGATCGTACTCTTAGTGAAGAATCTTTGTTAAAATCTCACACATTACTTTTTTTTTTTTGAGAACAAGACTTTTTTATGAAAACTCAACTGGCAGCAGTATTCTCTTATGATCTGTTAAACCGCACGCTTGAATGTGTTTCCCACTCACATCAATCCCTGCCTACAAATAAACCTCTAGTAAACCAGCAACTTATTTTAATGGTGTTTAATGTTTGCACCGGTTGAAGAAAATGTCCCATGTGCACAGCCAAAGAAGTGAGCAAGTGTCAAATAATGACTTTTCTGATGTACCCAGTTTATACGATGAAACCTTCACACTTACACAAACTTCTTGGTGGTTTATCACTCACATGCAGCTCCACCTACAAATAAACCCTCAATAAACCAGCAACCTGTATCAAGATGCCTTGTGATTTTGCTTTGCTGAACTAGAAGCAACTCTGGCTGCTGTAGAACACAAGAAATTAAATAAAGGTGATGCATTATGCACCGGAATAAGTATGTCTAGAACTTCTACAAGTCTATGACATTTTCATTATTAAAGGACAGAGAAAGAACTGCTGTTCCAGCATGCTAACGCTAGCTCTGAGGAGGATGCTGTGTGGCACAGCCACTCTGACAGTGATGATGTGAGAGCTCCTCATTTGTCAAACAAATGCCAACGCAAGTCCTTTGGGACCGCAATGCCACTTTGTCTCAACAATGCCAGCGTCGATTTCATTGGCATGCTAAAGCCCTCGGTTACTGCTGCTTATCCTGCACAACCCCATTGAGTGAATCAAAGTGACAGCATTGTTGAAAGTGTTACCACATGCTGTTTAACTACAGATTTTTTTTCAGTCTTTTTTTTCCAGCAGCATTCCTACTGAGATTTGGGGAGTGACTACTGCTGCTCCTCCTGAGCAGAGGGGAAGACAGGAAGAGGCAGAGAAGTCCCAGTCAGGGGGTCTGGGGAAAGGCTAAACAAATGGAGGGAGGGTCTGCTTTTTCCCCAGCCAACAGCAGCTTTCAGGTCTACGGGCACTTTGGAGTCCGCCCAAGTCATTAGGCCCATCTTTCACCACTTAACAAATTTATGCACTGCTTAGCAACTGCTGGGCATTCAGACTGCTTTCAAACTACTGTGACCTTCTACCATCATGGAGCACAATGTACTAAAGCAAGACTTACAATCAATGCAAGTAAATAGCTTGGCATTCGCTACTATACATTGCTGGGAGAATCATAGATGCTCTGGTTCTGACTAGTAGCTTTCAACGTACCATTCCATTTAACTCATTTTTAATGTCTTAAAAATAGAGGGTTCTAGATGTTTTTGAATAGATGGTGCAAGAAAAACCTTTAATCAGTGTACAACACTATGTGTAGTTTTTTTTAGGCAGCTGGTAGCCTAGTGGTTAGGGCGTTCGGCCTGCGATCAGGAAGTCGTGGATTCAATTCCCGAGGTACCCTGAGCAAGGTACCGTCCCCACACACTGCTCCCGGGGTGCTGTGTTCCTGGCTACCCGCTGCTTCATTTGCTGAATGGGTTAAATGCAGAGGAAAAATTTCGTGCTGTTTACACTGTGTGCTGTGGTGTGTTCACATATGACAGATATGTCACTTTCTATGGCACTACTCCAAATATTTTTTTATCACCCTTTATGGGCATTTGAAAATATCAGCTGCTCTTTACCATGAACATTTTATAATGATTGTACCAAATATAAGAGATCAAAATTACTTCTCATCTCACTGATATCATCTGATGGATAGGATCTGATATGATCTAACATGTACTTGTGGCTTATATAGTGTGTAAAATATGGTAAATGGGCCAGATGCAGTTGCCGGAATGCGGTATATAGGTCAGATCCGGTTGTCAGGAATTTCAGATCAAGATCTAGGAATTTTTGAACTATATCCAATAGGCAAACTAGTCATTGAGGGGTGTGTCAGTTATGACTGTAGTGGTTTAAAGATTTAAAGGTTGCTTCCTGATGCTGCTTCTACTGGTCGACTTTTTGCTGTCATTTGTTTGTTTTAGCTGCTAAAATGTGAAGTGTTAGCTGACTGATTGGTTTGAATATTAAACCACTCTCATCTTTTAACAACATCATGAAACATTCTTCCTCCTTCTAGGTCACTAGTAATAGTGGAGATTTTATTTGTCAGAACTGTCAGTCAGGCTCATTGCTAACTCCGGGTGCCTTTGGGGGACACAGAACATCCTTGACTCCGGCGTAGAGCCCTTGCAGCAGGGCGATTGGGTGGCAATTTGGCAGCATAACTGAAAAGATAATTCCCTCTTGCACGAGGTTCCCCACATGAGCACCACTCTCCTCAACCTATTCACGTGCCAAACAGGTTTGGCCCACTCAATGGTGCACCCACTGAGAAGCCTGTTAAAAGTGCTCTAGTTATAGGTGTTTCAGTGATTTGCTTCTCTTTTAGGGTCTCCAGCACCAGTTAAGGTTAGATATGGGGAGTCTGGCGTTGGACATTTCAGAAAGCTGTTAGCTAGCCATAGGTATGATAGGGCAGTTATCCATAGAGGGGTAATGACATTTGCATGCAGCAGTCAGAGGTTACTAAGAATAACATTAAAGATGTGCCTTATAGCCCCATCCCAGTGTGATGTGGCCTAGAGGCCTACAGCAAGCTTGGGTGCTGGATATCTGAGTGGTGCCCTGAAAATAATGTGGGTTTCACTGACAATTGGTTCATGTATGAGGGCAAGCCTAGTCTCTTGGCTCGGGTAGGTATGTACCTCTTGTGAGATGGTGCTGATCTCATGTCCTGCAGCAAGAAAAACATTTTTTTGTTTTGTTTTTTTTAACAATTTTATCAACCTCTCTCAAACAAAAATGGCACATAGGAGCTAAAGTTGGGATGCTTAACATAAGATCATTTGCTCCTAATACTGTTACAGTAAATTATCACAGATCACAATTTTGAAGGTTTATGTCTTTTAGAGACCTGGATTAGACCTGACAAGTTTGTTGCACTAAATGGGGCCACTCTCCAATGGCTTTAACTACATTATAACTGCACAATCCTAGACCATTGGTAGAGGGGCAGACATAGGTAACATTCACAGAAGTGCCCTAAGTATTAATCAGAAAACAGATTTTACCTTCACTTCGTTCGAAATTATTTTTCTTAACATAACGAATATACATACAAATGAGACCTCTTGCTATTAATGTTGATAACTTAGCTATTCTTCCAAAGACCAAGTAATCTCAGATCACTACCTTTTTACATATGAGCTTCATCTTAACAATGATGTACGTACAATGATCTCCTTGCTCTCATATCAGTCGCACCATGTTTTAGGTTTATTAAAAACTTTTTTATCAAGATTTATCAACACCCGTTGCCTCTCTATCTGGTCCAGCAGACTTTAGATAATGTTGCACCTTCAAGATGTAAAAGAACTAGACAGAAAAAGCCCACTCCTTGGTATAATGATCAGATATGTGCCTTAAAGCAAAACGTTAAAAAGTTAGAGTGTAAATGGCAATTAACCAAGCTGGAATCTTTCCACTCCCCCTGGAAAGAGAACCCTCTAGAGCAGAGCACTTACTGCAGCATGCACAACACCTACCTATCATCTCTCACTGAAACAAGCAAGAATAATCCTACGTTTCTATTGAGTAACTTCTAAACTAACTAGGAACCAGGGAGGTACATAATCTCAGAGACCTGCGATCTACAGTAGTGATGATTTTATGGCCTTTTTTAAGAATAAAATTGAAACCAATAGACCAATAGAAATTCAATCAAGCAGTCCTACTCCATCATGACTGCTGTCTGATACAACCGATGCAGATACAAAAGTGTCTGCAAAAGAATCTTGATCCATGTGAGGTTTCAAATTACAAGCCTATTTCCAATGTACTATTTTTATCTAAGATCTCAGAGAGAGTCGTGGCAGCTAAGTTCACTTCTGCATAAGAATTACCTGGTTGAATATGCAGGTGAGAAACAGCCTTGTCCTGCTTTATATCATACCTTACTGAACACTTTGAGTTTGTGAAAGTGAACAGGGAATCATCACCATAGTAAAGTATGGAGTCCTGCAAGGTTCTGTTTTTGGGCCTCTTCTATTTACCCTGCACATGCTGCCATTGAGTACGATTATCTTAAACACTGAAATAGTTTCCACTACTATGCAGATGACACTTTATATCTCAGCCAAACCAGATATTAAATACAGATAGAGGTGCTTCTTCTAGGTCCAAAAGCTGTGTCAACTATAAATATTGTCTGTGTTGCTATCGACTCAAATCTGTCCTTTGACGCACATGTATGTACTACTACTACGATGCAGAAAAATTTGTTCATGTTCTTATTACCTCCAGGCTGGATTACTATAGCACACAGACCGGAGACCCTGCTGTCAGGCTGCTCCAGCAATGCTAATTCATTAAAATCCTGTTAGATTAAAATAAATGACTATTTTTCTTCTTCCATCTGAAAAGTTGCCATTTTGGAGACATATAGTTATGTTAGGGTGGACACAATATACAATACAGCGTGTTTGACTTTGTGTTTTAAGACAAAACTTGTGCATGTGATTCGCTCTTGTGAAATGACACACTCATTTGAAAACAAGGGTAGGACTTGTGCTACTTTAGTGATGCAAATTATTCAGAAAGTGTCAATGCATCCATACAGGTGAGTTAGGCATACTCAACACTTCTGGGTCGGAGCACAGCCATTTGCTGCTGGATTTGCGATTCGGAAAAACAGTACGTTTTTCAAACAGGAGGTTAGACATGACTTACATAAAACTTACGTAATATCTCCCCATCAACATAATCTTATGCTGCCAAACTCCGTCCCCCACAAAGTGCAGCGGGGGGTGAAGCTGGGGGCAACAAAAATCTGTTTCACCTATGGCGGCAAAATGTCAAGCGTCGCCACTGCATCCAGGCATTAGCCCAGAATTGGAGTGGAGAGATTTATGGTGGTAACATAGTACAGGATGAGGTTAGCAGCCCATGAAATGGAAATTACATTATGTTTGATGTGAGTATTACACTTTCATATATCCAGAGTGAGTTGTACCCTATTAGATAAAAATAGCACCCTGTTGGAAAGTGGAATCAGGTAGACATGTGCATACATTTCTCAAGCAGAGACTATTTCTACACATGAATGTGTCAACTGTTGGTAATTTCATGAAGCAGTCCATGTTCCAGTGTAGGGGCATTATGCGAGAACCCTGGAGAACAGTGAATCCTTTCTTGAGTTTATTATTAGCTTGACATTCTTTTCTTTGCCCTGGAGTCTAGTTCTGAATGGAAACTATGAGCAACAAACTAGCTGTAAACCCATCTCATTGTCTTACAGAAAAAAATACAGCTGAAACACTTTCGATATTACAATAACTCAGACTCCCAAAAAGCTGGACTGTCCCTGTGGCCGCAATTTACTGGACGGTTATTACATTTTGCTTGCTCCTAACAATGCAGTATTGCACATGGACAGAAGAACGACCTTGACTTTTCTTTTTTTTCCCCCCAACAAGTCGTGTAAACAACAGAAAAACACAAAGACGATTCAGCAGGTAATAGATTTCGAGCCACACCAGAGTCGATAACGGTACGTTTGAGCCCTTATAATGTCCACTGTGATCGCTTCTTAGGTGACTGGGTAACTTAAATAAGTTATGAGACTTAGACTAAATTAGATGTAAGGTTTCTGGAGGCCCCTTTATGATGTGCTCCCTGATTGAAATAAAAAAAAAAAAAAGTGAGACCTGTAGTGACTACAGCAGAACTTGGTTTTCTCACAAGTTGACCTCTTCCATTTATTTTATTTTACTTTATGCAGAGAGAGGGGGGCTATATCAATACATATGCTATAAAATATGCATTGAACATGGGGGAATTCAAATACGCTAGATTTCAAAGAGAAGTGCAAGTTTCAAATCAACACACGAATGTATGTTGGTGGCTACAAAGTTTCAAGCCTAGAGGCTGTTTCTGCTCTGAACATATTATGTTTTCCCATGAAATCCCTACTTTTAGCTGTAGATAAATACCCAGAACACTCCTGGAATCTCCTATGCTCTCCTCCATGCTTGTCCTGGAGGTGAAAGTACCCCAGTAGTGGACGTTAACATTCATTAATCATTATTTCTTTCTAACCTTTGTAAACAACACTTTCTGAACATAGAGCTACTATTACTGTAGAAACACAGTGTCAAATCTGTGCAGGCAGATCCTGTGTGTATATAAACTATGAGTCTTCAGCAGAAGCATGCAAAAAATTCTAAGCTTTAATCATTTAGCAGTTTCTCTTTAGGAACAAGTAAATATTAGTTAGAAATAGCTGTAACCATAGAGCTAACCCCCATGAGAGGTGAAAGGAAATACAAGGAGATATTGGGATTCCCCAGTGGAGCTGCATATCAGGCTGCGATTAAGAGCAGGAGCTCTGTTTTCTTAAAGCACTGCACAATGGGTGAACTGGAATAGAATCAGCATGGTATGGTGATTAATTAGTAACCTATCTGCTCAGCCAATCGGATTACTCGTTCTGTAGATTTTAAACAGCTGCTCACGTCTTCTTTGTGCACACAGGCTGTCCAAATCCAGTTCCATCTGCAGATTGGAATCTGATTGTTAATTGAAGTTTGAACAGCAAGAAAACTCTATATGGAGTTTAATATTTTCAAATCCGATCCCAAACCCATTTGCATGTAGTGTAAGACATGACTGAAATCACAATGCAGCACACGTTCCATTTGAACGCTATGATGTTAGTTTTACATGCTTTTTTTTCAGTTATATAATGTATGGCATATCACAGTAAATGTGCTACCAGACAGTATTTTGCATGCATATGTCATTACTACAGCAACGATGGCAGATATGACAGATAATAAAGAGACTGTCTGATTTGATAACCCTTCAAGGAGAATCAGTGGCTTGGGATCTTGTACGAGAAACATACAAGAGATGGCCAGTAGTGTGAATGTAGTCTCAGAGAGGCAACAACAAAAGCTTCATAGCAAAGGAACAAGATCAAACCGTAGAACAACATGGTAGAACATGGAAAACACTGAACAGCTATAAGAGGTAAGATATGGCTGCTAAGACTCTCTGTCTAGAAGCCTATTATAGTAATGTAGGTCTGAATCCACTTTAAGAGGCCTTTATTAAAGCAGCCAGCGAAGATGAGCGAGGAGGAAAAGAAAGAGTGCAAAATGCCTCATGTAGCAAATGAGAAGAAAGGAAAGCATAAGAGAATCCAAAATACTGGAAAGCATAAAGCTTGCTAGGCTAATGGGGTTATACAATCTATAGTCAAATAAGTCTTCTAACCTCACAATCCGGGAGATAATATATGGACCATGAGCTGTTTTGTATTGCATTACTTCCAACCAGGAGCTCTGCAGTTCCAGCACATTTAGATTGATGGAATCACCAAAAGATAAATGATCAGACCGTACTAGGTTTATGTGTTGTGCTGAGTTTAGACAGGCTCCTCAGGGTTCTTATCACACTGACATAAATTTTTAACAAAAATCCCACCACCTCACCTTGTGGTCCCTCATTTCCATGAAAATCTAAAGCGGTTGTTCCAACCGTGTCAACCACTGAGAAATGCGAGGTCCAATCCACAACACAAGCCAAGGTCACCAAGGTCTCAAGATGCTGTGGCCACGATCTTTGCACATCCACAGATGTAGGCCCCTGATTTGAGGAAAGCTGTACCTCTGTCTCATCCATAGCCAGAGGAATCAGAAGGGCTTGACGACATGTAATTTAGATGGGCTGTTGGTAGGATATCTAATTGATATGCTTTGTGCGGTTGCAGTGATGCTAACTGCGCATGCCAGGACACGAACAGTTTGTAAATCTCTCCCACTGCCTGCTGAGATTACTTCCAAACACCTCACGCTGCTTTCCAACTGCACTACTGTCTCCTGTATGCCTGCACAATGAAGGCCTGTACAGACACAGTAAAGCCAGAAATACCGCGCCGAGGGGTATTGGAACGGAAATGAATACTACGGGCTCAGCCGTGGGGAGCCACACCAAATCTAGGATCAGTATGGGCTTCTACAAGCTTCAAAGCAGGTACAGACGCCACTGTCAGTTATATTAGCAATTGATTTTATATTAGTTCTGACAATTAAATAAGAAATTAGTTTCAATTTAAATGTTAAACAATAAACATGGATTTCATTGAACAAAAAAAAAAACATGTATATCCTTTAAAAGATTGTTTCCAAAACAACGAGTAAATTAAAAAAAAAAGTATAATCTCATGAAAAAAGTATAATCTCTATAGTCTGTGCCAAACAACACATTTAAATAGATGTGTGTACCAGACCCTGTTTGAACAGACCAATCCGAGAATTCAGTGAGAAGGAAAGGCAGTGAATTGGGCTATTTGGCTGTTGAATCAACACCGGAAGACACACTTGACTGCAGTTAATCAACACTTTATTATGGTTGAAAATGAAGGCTGAAAAGATGCCCAAATGCAGGCATTGAAAAGACAACCAACACATTGAAAACCTTGAAAATAGATTAGTTCCACTAAGCCTTCAAATATATTCCAAATCACCAAAACATTCTCCATCTCCTGCATTTGTAGTGAACTGTCAATTTCAGTGGATTTTTTTAAAGAGGGTCCTTTATTTTTCAGTTTCGCATAGACTATGACATAGATGAGGTAGGAATAAAGTGTAAGTGTGAGTGTGTGTGTGTGTGTGTGTGTGTTTGTGTGTAAGTGTAAAGTGTCCATTTGTCATACGTGAACACAAATAAAATCACACTTGCACACTTCTCTAACCCATCGCATCTATCTAGTGCTGTTATTGCCATTTTTGTTATGAACGGTATTTTTATGGGTTATATG
The DNA here is from genome assembly GCA_037576975.1 of Alestes dentex. NCBI lineage: Eukaryota > Metazoa > Chordata > Actinopteri > Characiformes > Alestidae > Alestes > Alestes dentex. Next base: position 6,503,281 of record JBBIGA010000153.1, on the reverse strand, counting down.
ATTATCAGTGCTATAGCTAATGTGATACTGTAATGTTACTGTGATGTGATTAAATTTCCCTGTAATATGCATTTAAAGCAAATTCCCACTGAATACATATTATAAATATGTGTTATTGTATAGACCTTGTTCACATACGTGATACATACACAACCTGACTGTGTCTTAAATTGAGAAGCGATTGCAGGAAATTGTTGGATAAAGATAAACTAATCCTGCCAATATGAAACTGATGGATGGAGATCACTGTGCTGAAGAAGAGAGAGTCTCAGTCTGACCTAAACATGTCAGACTCGATTCTCATTCCGAAACAGCTCTGTAAACAGTACATTTTCTTCATAAAGAGTTTATTTCTATGTAACTGGTTTTAAATTGCTTCTACTGGATCTTTTCTCAGTCTTCAAAATAAATCCATCATTCATCATTTTAATCAGAATAACTGGCTGAAGATTCCGAAAAAAAAAAAAATCAGGGCTTTAAAATGATATTCACTGTGAATGACTATTTAAATAGAATTAATTGTAGGACTGATATCACTGGGCTCTCCACGTACTGTTAGTACAAGTTGGTAGGGAGTCATTTATTTTTGAAAAAATTAATTAGTAACCTACAATTAATTAGGTTTTTTGAGTAAGTGCCCCAGCACTGGTGATTAAAAGCTACCCTTCAAATACAGTGCAGGAGCATCAAAAAGTGGTATTTGGAGAAAACAGTGGGCCTCCAAAATAGACTGCATGGAAACAGTTTATTGACTTTCAAAAACAAATTTAGGTCATCCATGGATGTTATAAATATGTCTACAATGGACCTTTTTTAAGTCATGTAATTCAATTGAATCCATCACTTATGACAGCCAAGCTGCACAAAAGCCTTAGGAACAGCAGAACCAAACCTCTGTTTTCAGAGAGTGGCATAGCGCACCACCATAGTAAAGTCATTTAAAAAGTTATTAGTGAAATGAACAGACTATTGGTCAGTCACAGTAAAGAGTGTTAAATCAGGGAGAAAATAATGAAACAATAACACTGAGATAAAAAAGGCCCAAAACAAGGCAGGCCTGGGTGCAATTATCACAGAATAAACAGTCATAACTCTCACACCACTGCCTGCTATTAGTGGCAACATGGCACAGGAATTCACACATTCTCATCACCGAGAGCCTCTGTGCAACTCTGGCTGCCTGACTGTGTTTATAACGAGTGTTTGAAAATGAGACCAACTGAAGCATTCCAAAAGGGCTGTGCCACAGGCCGCAGAGTGCGAGGGAAAGGAGGCGGCCGTCACCGCAGGGCAGCTGCACACACTGACTCAACCGCTCCATATCCTTGTTTGCTCTCTGCCCGGCGGCACTGAGCCGTGAGAGCTCTCCACTCTGCATCCACTAATTCCCAACCACTGACCCCCTACTCCTCATGGTTTGAACCCAACCCAGGCCGATAATTGAAACAAAGAGGCGGAGAGTTTACTCAGAGCGTCAAGGTGCTGCTTCACCGTGTCTTCAAACAGAAAGGATGAGTTATAGGTGAAAGGAGTGGGTAAGGCATCGATTTAATATTGATAGGTAAGGAGGGCTGAGTCAAAGAAGAAGAATAGCTGCCCTCCTGTTTATGTATTTTTTTTTTTACTTTAAAGCCCCTGGCTATAGCATAATGACATGAAGAAGCAGCTCTGTCTGGGTCGGTCCAGAATAACACACTGAGGGCCAGAAAGAGAAGCGGAAAACTGATGTGGTCGCTAGATGTGCTCACAATGTACCTGAGATTAAGGTCCAGTGTAGCTGATTCCACAAACTGGAGCTAGAGCTGTCACCTTCACTTAAATTAATAAGTTATCTAGTGATTCTTCTGATGATTAATAATATATAAAAATAAATATAAAAAGATCCAATTAAACTGTGTGTTGCCTTATGAAAACCCCAAAATATACAAAAAAAACCTTAAATAAATAAAGCTTCATTGGCCTTCAGCATGACACAGACACGTATTACAAAAGGAACGTTTGTAATGGATGTTAAATAAAAGAAAACAACTTAAATATATGTAAAAAGAGAATATCTGTTCTTCTCCACCATTTCGCCGATTCATCAAGAAGATTTTTATTGATTTTTATCATGTATAATGAAGTAATCATAACAGCCCAGCTTTAACTTTTGATCAAAATCTGCTGCAGTGACTGGGGTTGAAGGCTGAATATATGTGTGAATCAGACGGTTCTGGAAACCTAAACTTGGAGCAAAGTCCAAACATACATCCAAAACACAGGTACAAATAGAGTGATACAGCAGTACGCAATGAAGATAGGACAGGGCTGAGGCTGTGACGTCCCCGATCAGTGGCTGCTAGAGGCCACCATTATACGGACAATGGGGACTTGTATTTTGACATGTGTGGTGCCGTTTCCCTGGCCGGCTCATCAGTAAAGGTTCTCAGCTGGCCACGGATTTAGTTATAATGGTGATGGTGTTTTCATTAGTTCTGTGTTGTCCACTCTTTGTATAAAGGTCCACGAGTTTATGTTCTGGTTGTCTGTCCACCCTCACATTTCCCCTGGTGAGTACCTGCCCTTTGGTTTGTGTTTTGAGAAAGAGTATTGGCCCTTGTACCGTGTTTGTGTCGCTTTCTGTTAAATATAAGCTTTTTTGAGAAAATGGAAATCTGCGCCTGCGCCGCCTTCTTGGACAGGTATGCATCGGTCGTGATAGAGGTGGAACTAGGGATCACAACAATAACAAAAGCACATGGACTCACACAGTGCAAATGAAAACAAAACTAGAAGCAGACAGAGCAAGAATTAAGAAAGGCAAAATGTTACAGCATGCTTTATTAAAAGAAAAATGAAAGGAAAACAAAATAAAAAATGAAACTGACACAATTTTCCTCTCACTTTCCATTCTGAAGTTTATTTTTTATTTTTTGTTTTGCAAGGGAGCTACAAGGCTACAAGGTTAGTGAACAAGCGAACAAGCAAACAAGACGCAGTAAAAGCTTCTATTTCACCAATTATTATTAGATGATTAGTAAAAAAACATCACCCATCTGCTTTGAACAATGTATGACACAATGGTATTCATAAATATGGACCAAATATAGCTAAAAAAAAAAAAAAAGGAGCTGTAGTCACCTTAATGCTTGAATTTTATCCGTCTATTTTTACATCAGTACAAAACACAAAGCATGTCCTGCCTGACTGACTACATTAAGGGTAAGGCAGAATGAACAATATGTAAATTACCGAACGATTCCTTTAAATTTAATTCCCAAACTCTTTTCAATGATTGTATGGTGTGGTAAAGGTAGCATGTAAACAAGTGGGTGAGCACTGTGTTATAATTCGATGTGATTACTCATGATTGTTAAGTAATGTCATAATGGCTCCAGGTAAAACTATATTCAGTCTGAACCTCTGTTACTTTAAGCCACCATGTGGAGCCAAAAGGAGTACGAAAAAAAAACCATAACTTGGCGCCATAGTCTTGTGAGAATTGAGGTCAGTAGACAAAACTCACTCCCACTGTGATTCTAATCAACACTGTGAGCTCCAACTCCAGCTGTCCTCACAAGAGATGGCGCAACTTCCTCTAACCTTCTGTTGTCGTAGTAACATGTGTTCTGGAGCACTGCGGAGTGCAACAGAGGACATCCTCTAACAGCACCTGGCCGTGTAACCAGGCAACAAAGCCACAGTGTCATAAAAGAATGGCCGCCGTCAAAACACCCTTTACCCAAACAATGTGTAAGCAAAATTGTTTTAGGAACATTTGTGCAATGCGTTTTCCCATTTTCTCTCTCGTTTAATTCCCTCTCTGCTGCGGCTCTACCTTCACGGTGGTCAGCTCAGGCCCGCAGTGAAAGCTGCCATGTTCTTGGCTGGGATCCAGCAGCTCCATCTAAGGGTGGCCCCCTGGGGAGGGGGTGGCTGGCTAATTTAAAGTGTGCGAATATTGAAAGACATGAAAGGAATTAACTTGATGAAAGTGCCAAGCATGACCGCATTTAGGGCACAAATGACCCATGCGCCCAATTTGCTTCTGATGTTATTATCCACTGGGTTCAATCCGAACGCACCATTCAGTCATAACATTAAAAGCATATGCCTACTATTGAGTATGTCTCTCTCCCTCTCAAAAAGAGGGGTACATTGGGGTATGGACTCCACAAGACCACTAAGGGTGCCATTTTACTATGGACTTTAGCACCAGATCCTATAAGCCTCCATGGATCGGACTACTTTGTCCAGCATAGCCCACAGATGCTAGACAAACCAGGGAATTTGGAGGCCAGCTCTTCATCATGTTCCTCAAACCATTCCTGAACAATCTTTGCAATATGGCAGGGTGCATTATGCTACTGAAAGAGGTCATTGCCCTTAGGGAATACTGCTGCCATGTATATAGTGTATTTGGTCTTCAACAAGGTTTAGGTAAGTAGTACTTGTGATGAATGGTGTATTCTGACACCTTTCTATCACAGCCAGCATAAACTGTTTCAGCCATAGCTGTTCTGTAGGATTTGACTAGTCAGGCTAAGTTGTACTTCCATCATACAACAATGAATCTTGAGCATCCACGACCCTGTCACCAGTTCACTTGGACCACTGCTGATAGGTACTAACCACTGCATCTTGGAAACACCTCATAAGACCTGCCGTTTTACAGACGACCCTTGTGAAAGTCACTCAGATCCGTAAGCTTGCCCATTTTTCCTGCTTCCAACACATCAATCTTAAGAACTGTTCACTTTCTGCCTAATACATCCGACCCTTTGACATGTGGCATTGTAACGAGATAATGTCATTCAGTTCAGTTCTCAGTGTTTTTTAATGTTGTGGATGATCAGGGTGTATCCAGTAGACACAGGGAGTTTTTTTGCAACCATTCATCATACTGAGAAAAGAAGCTCATATCTTTTGTCTTTTCTGAAGCTTTTGACATATTACTAAAAAGTCCTATTTTCCCTCTGAACATATACCTAGATTCCCTTTGAAAGAAAGTAGACATTTGTATGTTAGTTATAGAAGTTTCAAACAGAAAGAAAATCCAAATGTTACGTGATACATTGCCCAGATGATCCAATAATTCCAATTTCTGGCACAGTCTTTCTCTCTTTTCCAGAGAGAAACTTTTGATGTATTAAAACTGAATGAAGTGTAGAGAGCTTTAATAAAAACAGATAACACAGTTACTGAAGCAGCTAATGCAGACTGCAAGTTGTAACATCTCATTAATGTCCTGCCTCTGATGAAAACTTTCCACATCTCTCTCAGAGGATCTCTTGTGGTCTGGAACGCAGTCGCCGGGTCCGCACTGACGGCCCAGCAGCCGCCCTGTTGCTGCATCTAAGTGGATATCTTAATGATTTGATTTCAAAGGAGACACTCGCTCTCTTCCCACCGAGATGGAGGAACTTTGATCTCTCCCCCACTCTTTTCTTAAAATATTAATTAAGAGTGGAGACAGAGGCAAAGAAGCCATCACTGCGTGGCACACTGGAGATAAATCGCATGTCGTAGTGTCTCACTAATTCAAGGGGCTTCACCTTTTTAGATGATATATACGAATCGATACCTATTATGCATGAGAGTCCTGAGCAGGAGTGTACAAATTAATAGGCTGTATATTGATCAAAGGCAAATTAAATATTAATTAGGGTAAATGGGCAGAGTCAATCCCCAAGACACTAACAAGTCTCATTTAATTTATCCAATCGGGCAAACTGAGCTCACTGCAAAAACAACCTCTTGGTCGTGGTTGAAACAGATTTTTTTTTTCTCCTTCTAAATAAGCACTAAATGAATAAATATTTGAGCAAGCAGAATTTCTTAAAAGATCAAGTGAGGATACATAGTCCGCAGAGGATAGTGGTGCTGCAGTGACAGGGCGTTTGCCGAATGTTTAGAACAGCAGAATCAGAATTAGAACAGCGAATCATGTGCAAAATAAACTTTTAATTCTCTTCTGCTCTTCTGAAGTACACCCTGCTCTGAGTAGCGAGTAGTCGATTACCCAGTTCTTATTCACTATCCTGTTGCTATCAGGATGCATTTTTGTTCCCTAAGGTACGAATAATGTAAACGTACCTTAAAAGGTATGGTATGGTCCTTCAGGTCCAATTCAGTCTCTTAAAGTACTTTTTAAGAGTACATTACATTTACTTTGCAGATTTGTAAGAAATTATGGGCGCATGTCTGTACCTTTCCATAACAAGTTCAAAAACAGAAACATAAAATAAAAAGATGTACTACAGACAGAACATAAATATATCTAAAAAGATACAAATGTAATTTATATTTAAATATAAAATCTACTATGAATATGGTACAGTCATGTTTCCGGGCTAAATGTACTGAAATACACCCTTGAGGTTATTATCCCAGTAGCAGTATTTGTACCTTGTAAGGTATGGTTTACTTCCTTTTTTCTGAGAATGTGACGTATCACAAACTCCTTTAACCCTTAGAGCAGCATGAATCCGTGCCGAGAGCGCAATAAATGGTAAATTGTTGTCATGCAGCCAAACAACTCCTTATATGGAAGTTCCTCTGGTTTGCGTCAATGCTCAAGGTGTCAGAGATCATGCTGAGCTGCCTATGTTCCATGCGGAACCAAAGTTATTGTACTTTAAAAGTCATGTAATAATAATAACCACTCCTGGAATTTAAAAAATGGCATATGCCCATGCCCATAAAGAAAAAAATGCCCAGATTTCTTTTTATGTTAGTTCTTTAGTTAACAAACAGAAAAAAAAACACAAGATCTTTGATCCTGGTAGAACTTTTGGGATTGTCTCTGCCCACAAGTGAGTGGGGAAAACCCACAGAGGGAGGGGGTCTGGAGAGTGGTGGTGCAGTGAGCGAAAGCAGCAAACAGAGATTATGAAGGAGAACAAACACTGGTTTTAGACAGTTTTAGACCGCTCTCATTAGTTGAAATCAGATTTTACTTATACGCTGTAAGGGTTCTGAAAGTTAACCCTATCTTTATTAATGCATCATCTTTACACCAAATCTGCCCCTAATTTAAAGCAGCTAAAGTCTAAGCCAGAAAATCAGAATGTGGGATTGAAGTGTTCTGTGTGCCACTACAGTGTATTGCACCTCTCTATAAAAAAGTAAAGATACCTTTATATTTGGGCGTGAATTGGGACTAACAATCTGCTTCATCAGAGGAGCAATTAGAGATCAAATGGTAACACAAACTAACTCATTATCTATTCATTTTTAGCTTTATTAGATCACATTTTACACAACATTACAAAATTATGTTATGAAATTATGTTGAGAAGAATGGACTAAACCCTTAAGGCCTGTTGTTCAGATTTCCATGCCTCACTCCACTCCTCACTCTTAAGAATAAACCTTCGAATTTAATACATTTGGATTTTATTACATTTGAACAGCTTCACAAAGCTCTAATTATATACTACAGTGACTGCCTGGCTCCAAAAAATAAAAGGTCTTACACTGAATTTTCAAAATGCCTGTCACGCCAGCCATCTAACAAAATAAGGCACTAGACTTTATTAGTGATTTTAGGTAAAAAAAAAAACAAAATAAAATGCCTGGTTACAAGTGTGTGCATAGTATAAGCACTGCACCCTCAAATCCACACTGACAGAATGCTCCCAGACACCTAGCTATTATTAGTGGCAGTGGTTTCCAGAAAAGATAATAAAAAAGTGACCCTCGAAAGAGAATATGAAGTGTTTCAGTGATACGCTTGACGATTTCAGTATGCTCCTCTGATACTATATTTGTAGGATATTCCAGTTCTGTACTGACCGACGTGTAGAATTTATGGTGTTGAAATTGTTGGATTTTTTTTTCCTCGGTATTCTAGTCCACGCTCGGCACATATTGCAGCATGGACCACAAATCGAAGTGATGGAGCAAACAGTCAGCTTAAGCCTTAAAATATCAGTGAACTGAAAGATTCGATGCAGTACAGCAGCACACGCTGCTCAGTGCACCACAGGATGCACGCTAACTTGCCCACAGCACTGTTCTTTAGATGGTAGCTGGAAACAGTAGCACATGCTAAACGTATGTGCCTCGTTTGTAGCAGAAAACAAACCACAAGGGCAGGACAGATTTGAGTCAGACTGCAATATCTGAAGAGCTAGATCTGCTCAGTGGTTTGTGCTAAAAGATGAATATACCTATAAAAGGAAAACAACAAAAAAGCATCTTTTCATGATCGTATCATGCACATGTTAAAATGCAAAGCAACAACAAAACAGTGAGACTCAAGACTCCCTTGTCCTATAAAAAACCATATTTGTCAACTGAGCCACAGTAAAAAAAAAAAAAAAAAAAAAACCCTTCCGCTTGATTTAGCCCCAGCAAATGGATTTATTCTGGGTTAGTGGTGTTTATCCGGTTCGTTGTGCGGGCATAGTCAGCTGGGAAATATGTGAGGAGCAGACCCAGTGCACCAGAATGGATTAGAGCACAGAGCCGTTTCTCCCAGCAGCGTTCCGGCTCCTCTTGGGGAAATGCAGGAGGTGAGAGCTATGACTGTGGCTGGCTAATTTAAGGCATTAATAAATAAGACTGACACCTTCATTTCCCTTAATGTCTTAATTGCACAGATTTGGCAAAGGGTGGAGATAGGGAGGGAGACAGCTGGGAGTGCTCTTTAGGATAGTTTTACATTCAGGGATTGATTTCGGGGAGCAGTAGAGTCTTTAAACAGCCCCTCCAGCCCGCGCGTCTACGGAATGCATTGTTTACTATCTCGGCTGAAAACGTGTTACACAAGGGTAACACCGTGAAGCATTTACAAGATGTGTTGTTTATTCATTCTAACGTAAAGGTGAGACATCAAAATACGGACGACATTGCTTACAGAGGCGGATTCCATTTTGCACTTGCATTTATGGTAACGAGGCACAGCTTGTAATTATACAGCAATGGAAATGCTTCCTCATGGGCTCATATAGGAATTAACCCCCTAAAATGATAAGCTTATTAAAGCTAATACAAATCCAGCTATGGATTATTCAGTAACCACTAAGGGCACCTGATTTGGTTGCAAGAGGGTGGGCACTGGAATAATGCCTGGTTAGTTAAGTGGAGCTATTATATTAATTACTGACAATTATAATAAATAATCCTAAAAAGCCGTACCTAACACTAGTTATAAAGTACACTGCTTTAAGTTGTTAGCTATCCAGCATATATAACTATCTGTCTCAGCAGATTAACATTAGAAAGAACATGAAGATATCTTCACTTTGCCAATGCAGGTTTGACATTATAGCTGGTGGCCTGGCGGTTAGGACCTTGTCCCGTGCAATCAGAAGGTCGTGGGTTCAAATCCCAGGAGCACCAGTGGCACCACTAAGGTACCCTTGAGCAAGGTACTGTCCCCACTCACTGCTCCCCAGGTGGCATTTTCAGCAGCCCAGTGCTTCACTCAGTGAATGGCTTAAATGCAGAGGACTCAAGTAATTTCCTCTGGGATCAATGTAAAATAAAATAAATAATTAAATAAATAAAACAACAAAAAGGTCTCTGGAGAATACTCATTTCAGCTCCTGAAAGAACCTCTCAATAAAGGGTTTGTAAATGAAATACGAGAGTGTGAACAACCTTTTTAAAGTTTAAGGACTCTAAGGGTCTATAGCAATTAAAGTTTTTTTTTTTCCTAGAACTGTGCAGACAAACCAAGGACCATGTAGGAACCTCGATTTTTCATAATATGAATCACTGTTGCTTACAAGTGTGTGCCAACATGAAGAACTTTTTCCCTATATCCGTTTCACCCACTAGCCAAAACTCACACGTTAACACCAGTGCGGGAGGGAAGAGGGCTAGCATATGATTTCATATGATTTCAAATCATGTGAAACCACCCACTGCCTCTTTTCATCTCGCTTCTGACTTTACTGGACAGCTCAAAGTTCTTGGAGGAGAACACTAAACATCAATTATGTTGTATCAGCCAACAGGTGCCGGCGGTAGAAGGGTGGAATTCCTGTCACTCAGAGAGAGTGAGACCAGTTATCACAGTGATCTGGGATCAGACTCATCAGCAACAGTTACTGGTTGAAGTTGAGCTACTTGGGACTGAAATACTTAAAACTTTTATCCCACCTATGAATCTACATTCACAGTAGATTCTGCACAGTGCTATGCACAAATTAAAGGTTCTACACAATGCTACAGAAGAACCACCTTTGGTTCCCTAAAACACCTTAGGTTCTTCGGAGAACCGTTTTTGTTACTGAGCTATGTAAGGATGAAGATCTCATGTACATATATAAGTACTGAACCATTACATGATGGGAAGGTTATTTTAAAGATCAAAAGGGTTTTCATATTAATAAATCTCTTTTTCAAACAGGGTTCTTTAGGGAAAAAAGTGAATCTTCTGTGCCATCACACAACAAAATCATTGTTCAGTTGTTCAGGGGCCTATGAGATGGTCTACACATTCATATAAATGGACTTATGAGTGCGAATCACTGCAAGGTGCTCAGATTCTCAGGGAAAGAGAATGATGGTTCATGGAGAAATGTCGTAGTCGGTGTTGTGGTGGGCTCACCTGCGGCCGGGGGTGTCCAGTCACCAGGCAGGTGAGCTCCAGAGTCTCGCCCTCCCTGATTGTGTATACCCTCTCTGTGTAGCGCTCCTCCTCCACATTACATGCATGGCCAGAATGTACGATGCGGACAGCAGGGGGAGCTGTGGACAGAGCACAAGCAAAGAGCAAGACGTTACCAGCTGATTTCTTGGAAAAAAAAAAAATTATCAACCTGTCAGCAGAACCATCCACAGTCAGACAGAACGACGGCTGAAACAGGAAGAGAAATAACTGATAAATTTTAACCTGTCTTGTTATCCTGTCTGTCACACGCCTGGTGCTGGGAATTAGATAAATATGAGGCACAGAAATATTAGGTATGCTGCTCTTTTCATTTTCAGTGACTGATACTATCAAGCGAGGAATCTTTTTTCCCCATGCTTTCCATTGTACCTGATCTTACATCATTTGCAGCACTAAGCAAGGGCTCTAACAAATAGCATTAGGATGTCATCAAATGGCCACTTCTGGCACTGGGTGCTTTTATTTCATGATGAAAACGGACGGCAAAATGAAAGTAGCCTAAGCTCGCTGAAGAGCATCATAATAAGAAAATAATAAACCTTTGTTAACTCAATTTTAAATGTACTTTATCCATTTTGTGGATGTCACTGAAAACTATGAATCATTCAGAATGAGCAGCACACAATGGGCTACATGTTAAATGGGCTACATGTTCTTCATTCGAAAGCCCAACTGCCTATCCAACAAAATCGAAATTGTTCTTGAGAGCCTCAAGATTAGAGGGAGTAACGTAACAGGGCAACAATTTAAAATAATGAAACATGACCAGTGTGAAAGTAATTAATCATTTGGAGGGTTTAGAAGAAATGAAGTTTTGGACAGTGGCACTCATTTATGGCTGCTCTCTTTGAATAGAAGGCTTTTTACCCTTGCTGTATCTAGTCTCGCTCGAAAAAAGCAGGCTTGAGACTAATGGCAAAAGCCTGTGAATATGTTTCCTCCTTGTGGAAAGGAAAAAAATGTTTTAAATCCCAGAGCCTCAACAGGAAAGTGGCATTGCCCATTACATTTTCCCAAAAAAGACTTGTCTCCCTTCCACATTTCTGTTCACATAAACAAATATCATATATTCTATACAACCATGCAGCTGGTATTGCGATATAGTAGCGAGGTGCAAAGATGTGTCAGGGCTAGTCAAGACTTGGTGTCTGTAATAAACCTTGTCCAGTTCCAATCCTATGTGGACATGTGGCAGTGTTAACTGGAGTTACAATGACGGCCTCAAGTCCTGAGTATACAGTCCCCCTCACCTTTACACTACAGGAACCTTGACGATGATGATGTGTATAATGATGGTGGAGATTTCGGTGTTTTTTCTATCATTCAGCAAAGACAGGTGAAGATGTGGAGGAGGGTTAAAACAAGGTGAGGCAGGAACTCTTCAGCTTCCCATCTGTCAGTTTACTAATTCATGAAAGCTCCAGGAGGCAATTAGGGGCTTTGTGGAGGTGTGTGAGGGAAACAGGCTGGTACTTGCTTGAGTATAAGAAGTGTATAGGAAGCTCCCCAGAGGCTCTGTGTGCTGCAGCTAATAAAAGGTGAGAGGTTTTTCCCCGTGGTTTGGGGAAGCCACCTGTGTCTTTTTCCCAGTTACAGGATGACTGTAACACTTCCTAACACCTCTCTTATCCACCTGTTTCTCAAAGGCAGAGGTGGCCAGAGAAGCCTAACCCAAGAAATAAGTACTTCTACTTTAATACAGCAATAGAGGTATAGCATTTTTTTTCATATGATTTCACATGATCAGATGCCAAGATTCAGTTCTATTTTTGACATTTTCTGTTTTTTGACATTTTTCTGAGAAATGATTCGTTTTTATAATGTAAAGTTAAGGCTAAGGTGAGAGGGGTCACAAAATACGAAATATGTTAAAACACAGATTAAAGCAAGAACATCCATGGATTGTTTCTTGGGGTTGAATTTCAGAAAAAGGATAAAAACATCTTTTAAAACGTAGGCATAATGTGGACATTGAGACATTGAGCACTCCAAACAATTCTGACAGAGAGGAACATTTCACGTCAAACCACTCTAAATGACTTTGTTTACATCTTAACTAATAAATCATTTTTGAAACATGATGTCTGATTTCAAACACTATTTTTAGAAGAAAACAATGAGAGTAAGAGGAGGTCAACTCAATTAGGGGAACAGCTAAATTAAACACTGCCACATATTTAGTAGAAAAGTGTTTCAAACCCAAACATTTGTATTTGCATTTGTCTTCTGCTTGACGGCTCACTGTTTATTCCAGAAATAAATCATGTCCAAACCAATCCAAACGAACCAGTTACCCAGGGACAGTGCTTTGCCATGCTTCCTATCCCACACACGGATTAGTTTCTCTCTGTTCCAAAGAGAACAGAGAGATTTGAGCGCATGGCAGAGTGGGTGAGGTTCACGCTAGGCTGGAGTTTAAGACAAAAGAAGGCTCAGAATTAGACCTTGGGGCTCTACACAAACAAAGTCTAATGCATTTTACTTCACAAAGCCAAATCCCTGCTAGATGCCATCAGACTCTAGAGCAAGCTGTCCAAGCAAATTGGAGTAGTGCTGGTGATCAATAACGATTGAATACACATCTATCAATATGGAAATCAGTATTCTACAGCTTAATTTTATGGCTCCGAGCACAATGTTCCAATACTTGAATTACAATCACCTCGATTAACTCAGTTACATTGAATTGCAAATAACAAGATTTACATGAGCTCTTAAACAAGTCGCACTGTTGAAAGTCACAGTAAATATCAGATCCTGATCACAATGAGGACAATGCTATTAGCATAATGCTGACAGTCAGTGGCTAACCAATGTCAGGTCAACTTCCCTGCAAGTAGCACACATGTTACATTTGATTTACACTGAATTCTCTCATCACCACTCTTAATATGTGGATGTGGCATATTCCAGTCATGTTAGAACCATTACACTCAGTGCCTTGTGCTCATCTTAAATGTTCATTTGGGAATTTACATGTGCATTAGGTTGACAGGGGAGCAGGTTGGCCTAATGTAAGTGTAGCTCGAGCATTTGGAAAGGTCAGTGTCTCTATAGTGTGGAGCATAAAAATGGAAAGGAAGAGGCCAGAGGGCATCAGTGTGCCCAGCTGTGCCCATGCCTGTGACCCTGGGCTAATAGTGACATGATTTCCCTACTGTCTAAGTAGCACAGGGACAGACAGTCCCAACGGAGATTCCTCACACAGAACGGAAACAGCTTTGTATTACACCACCAATCAAGATTCAAATGGATTTGGTTGAAATTGAGACTGAAGTGCTGCCAGGGTGAGAGATGTGTTGGCAGTTGGATAGAAGCCAAATTTGACAAACAAATCAATGTGTGTGTGTGTGTGTTCATGTATTAAGCTCTTTGTGGAAGCCAAATACATGGACATGACATTTCGTCACTGTGGGCATATCTGGCTGGTCTCCATAAAGGTTTTTTTGTACAAAAATATAGCATGTATATAGGTAACAAAAAATTGCTTTTGGTTTCTGAGGTAAGAGTTTATGCTTGGTTTTAGCATTAACATGGCAGAAAAATCTATGAAAATGACCCAGACAGACAGGAAAACAAACTTGATTATGACTTTCTGCTAGTTTGTAGTCCTCGATAAGAGCAAGTATGTAATGTTTACATAATTATTACTCTTGATAAAGATGAAAAAATGTTTCTGTGGTTAATGAGTTAGAATCTTACCCTGACAACATGAGACTTTTAACATAATGACCTTTATTGTAATAACAAAGAAAACAAAACCCTTCTCTTTTTTGTGTGTGTTTTTTTTTTTTTAATGAAACCACATTTACAACACTATAATATTACAATAATTGTTACTCTTAGAAATTCATATGAAAAAGAAAATCTAAAGCATGCTCCAATAGCTTTGGGAACCAGGCAACATCCATCCTTCCAGCAGTCATCCATTATATGAGCCGCTTATCCTAACCAGGGTTTGGGGGAGGGTGCTGGAGCTTATCCCAGCATTCATCGGACAAAAGGCAGAGAAACACCCTGGGCAGGTTGCCAGTCTGTTGCAGGGCAGAACCACAGGCAAACACCATCATGCACACCTAGAAAATTTATTATCTTCAATTCAACTGATGTGCAAGTCTTTGGACTGTGGGAGGAAACCGGAGTACCCACTGGAAATGCACATGAACATGGGGAGAACATGAAAGGACCCTCAACCGTTCTAGTCAGAAATCGAAATATGAATCATGAGCATGGAATTTTAAATGAAACGTCTTCTGTCTTTGGTGTAAGTCAAAACTCACCCTAGTCTCAGTCACTTACTGATCCTAACACCATTGTAAAATCATAAAAAACACAACTAAGCCACAGAAAAAGGAAAAGGAAAACTCCCTCACTCATACGCCGCATTACTGTGTATTCTTCTGCCACACACAAACAAACTAGTTCACCCATGTAGTTCGTAAGTACGATGCTAAGAGTGTAAGCCGAGTGGGAGTGGGAGTGAGTGTGGTAAACTCCAAACGTCATATGTTGAGACTGTTGTAACCTGAGGACCCCCTGTACTATAAAACCAGTTCTGCTGCAGATGCAAGCACGACTTGACACTAATATGGTGCCGGATTCATGAATTTTAGGTTTCAAATAAAATAGATTGTGAAATATCTGGAAACAAACAAGGAAAGGTTTAGATGCATCAAGAATGTTCTGTAGATGATTCTAAAATGTCAGTATATAGCACTGCCTGGTATGGCAGCTGCAGTGCCTCAGACTGCGGAGCTGCACATGGAGTGGTCAAGACAGTGCAGCGCATCACCTGGACTGATCTGCCAGCCCTGCAGGGCATTTATATCCTGCTGCGAAAGAAAAAGGCCCACAACAACTTAAAGGACCACAGTGACCCCAGCCAAAAACTGCTCTCTCTGCTCCGGAAAACGCTTCAGAAGCATCCGGGTGAGAACAAGCAGGTTCCGAAACAGTTTCTTTTCCCAAACTATAAGACTGATTACCCACTGAAACTCCTGCCTCCCTCAAACTATGAAATGGTCTCTAACACATTTTCTCTCTCTCTCTCTGTCTCACTCCCTCTCTCTCTCTCTCTGTTTCTCTCCACCTCTCCCTCTCTCTCCCTCAGAGATACTCACTCTACTGGAAGTGCACCATCCACTTTTTACTTTACAGAGTATTTCTCGCATGTCTTTTATAAATTCCCTGTTTTGTTTTATTGCATATGTTTTACTAACTTATAGTTACATGGCATGTTTAGTGTTTCTTCATTAATTAATATTAATAAATTTCTACATGGTTGAGGATGCCTGAACCAAACACATTTTCAGTCATAACACTAATAAGTGCTGCTCTTACAAATATGACAAATAAAAATTAGAATGACTAATATTTAAAATGTGACTTTACAAAAACATTCAATGTATATCCATATTTTTGAGCAGAGAGAGAATGTGTGTGTGTGTTTGCATGTGTGTGAGTGAGTGTGTGTGTGTGTGTGTGTGAGAGAGAGAGAGAGAGAGAGAGAGAGAGAGAGAGAGAGAGAGAGAGTCAATTTTGCTAAAGGAGTCATTTATCTATACTTCATAGAAAAGAGCAAATTTTTATAGCATTCTAGTGATTTAGTATGTATATCCTCATCTAGGATGGAATCATATGTTCATTCATGTATGTCATTTTTACCACTAGATCATGCATAAAGACTGCAGCCAAAACTAAAGCATGCCTGTAGAAAAATGCACACAATGCAGTCTCTGTCCAAATTCGGACATAAGCGGTTCATATTTTTTGATGGTGGCTGACACCTGTTATGACACATTCTGTCAGCTTAAGATACATTATATAACTCTAAAGTAGCTGAACGCATTAGAACAGCAGCTAGAGTGAATAAAAGTGGCTTGAATTTTTCATGCTGTCTTTGAACTCCTTAGACATTTAGAAGATCTGTTTGAAGCCGGAGTGAAAGTGTCAATCTCAATCAAAATGCTAAGATAACATGCCTATCAAGATTACCCCTTCAAAGCATTATGCAGGAAATGTGCATTTTACTCACAAACAAACAAGGATGAATGTAAAAGTGTGCACCCTGATGTTAGATCCCTTCCTTTAAAATGCAAAAAAAGAGAAGGTGTCATTAAAGTAAAAAGGTGCCGGCTTCCATTCATGCCATTGAGAGTCAAATTGACACTTGATGTTTGCTCTTGCCTGATTTCACTCATTAACATTTCAAGTCAAAGCTGGCAGACTATTTATCCACAAATTCATTTGGTGACAAAAAAAAAAGCACAACGTCTGGTCCTATGGGATTAAGCAGCCATTTGTAGGGCTAACATATGTTTATTGTGGAGACACTCATTCCATGTAACAACCCTGTGAGTCAGCAGCATCTACTCATATTAATAGCAGTTATACATGTGACAGCACTATGAGGATTTCAGAGCATTCAATTACCAATTAAGAAATGTTACAAAAAATCCTCACATTTTTACATGTCCTAAATAAGAATAGTGCACGATTGATTACAACAAATAATAACATTTTTCAGCTGGGACATGTGCCAAGATTACAACTGCCTCTGATTCCTGAGCACTGTGAAGAGTGAGAGTGCAGTGTGAATGAGCTCTCTAATGGTACCTCTCCATGGTGCTGAAAGTGACCTTAATACTGAGGCTGCGACGGTACATTGAGCTCATCCACAGCAAAATGAAAGTACTACAAGTCCTTTGAGTTTGTGTGTGTGTGCGTGTGTGTGTGTGTGTGTGTGTGTGTGTGTGTGTGTGTCTGTCTACTGGTGGTGGGTGGTGATGGTGGGGCCCCCAGTTTAGATCACTAACTTCAGAACCACAGCAAATGAAAGACCTTCTAAAGAGCCCAGAGAGAAATATAGATTAAAAAACACTCATTCAAACACACAGTAAACTATAGGCAGAAAACATCTGGAAAAAGTATTGAAAACTTTGGTGAAGAAACTCTGTAGACATTGTATCATCTCACATTTGAATGACCTAGACAGGAAAATGCAATTTCTTAAAGCAGCAAAGAATTTTAAGAGTGTTTACATCAGTGTACAGCCTTCCTCTGAGGTCTAGCCACAGTAATTTCTTGTCAAGAAAGGTCACTCTTCACTGCAGAAAATCACTATTCAAAGCAAACAAAGTACTTGCTATTGGTTTTATAACGGTCAGAACAAACTGGGTGGAATAGCTGAAGTACATTCAGTTCATTTATGTTTCAGGCAAGAAAGGTTCACTGAGGACATACCATATAGCATATGTTCCTCTGTTCCTGGAAAAAAGCAGGTTACCTCCCTTGCTGCACGGCACAGCAGGCCAGTGGCGTGAGAAAGAGAGGGGACATTATAGCCGAGGTACTTGCTATGCTACATTCACACATTAATGGCCTTGACTTAATTTAACACTATTTGAGAGATTATTTTTATTATATTGTTTATATATATGTATACACACACACACACACACACACGTATATTTGGACAAAAGTATTGGGACACATCTCTTAATTATTAAATTCAGGTGGCCCCTTACTTCCAATGCCATGCTTCCAGCTTTGTGAACACAGTTTGGGGAAGAATCTTTTCTATTCCAGCACGACTGTGCCCCAGTGCACAAAGTAAGACATGGCTGGATGAGTTATGTGCGGAAGAACTTGACTGGCCGGCACAGAGCCCTAATCTCTAACCCATCTGACACCTTTGGGATGAAGTTGAGCAAAGATTGTGAGCCAGGCCTTCTCATACAATGTCAGTGCCTGACCTCATACATGCTCTACAGAATGAGTGGGCACAAATTCCCACAGAAACTCCAAAATCTTGTGAAAAGCCTTCCAAGAATAGTGAAAGCTACAATGGGGGAACCAACTCCATATTCCAGTCGATGTATTTGAAAGGAATGTCATTAAAGCCCCTGTTCGTGTAATAGTCAGGCATCCCAATATTTTTGTCCATATAATGCATATTTAGGGGCTCTTCGACTGGTAATGTGGGAGCTCACCAGTTGGTGGTGTTACGATGCACAGACAGGGAAGAGAAGGGAAAAATCATGGCTAAGAAACATCTCTACATGACAACTGCACATGAGAGAGCCTCATTAATGCCTTAGATCTGCTCACACCACATGTTTTGTTTTGTCTGTCGCTCTTACAACAATCACTTGGGTCTTTATCCTCTAAATGAATGTACCAAGAACTGATCCTGTACATTGATGTGTCACACTTTTGGCCTTCTAGTTCAGGCATGCAGATTCAAACAGGTTTGACTTTCTATCACTATAATACCATTGTCATTCGACCTTGCTTTCTCAGACATGAGGTTTTTCTTATTACATTTTTTGTCTTGTGCCAGCAGATAGTTGGAATCAAAGCTGTACCGTCGTGTGTGGCATGTTTGGTCTGCTAAATAAGCTATTGATGGCTTTGCTCACACTCCAAACACCCCAGAACTGCTTTGACTTTCTGTCACTCCATCAGTCACTGGACTCTGTTCACTCAGATTTTACTTTTATCATCTGTGCACCAGTTAGTCAAAATCAAGTCTGAGCTGTGTACTGCTGTTTGGATTTTTAGCCTGCACGATAAGCTTATGTTCAGTATATAGAGTCAGAATAGGTTTAATTTAACTTTTTTAGTCCCTCTACCACCTGTTTCCCACAGATTTGAGTCATTTGTATTGGTGCTGTGAGCTGAGCTGTGAAAATGCTAGCTAGCCTATTACTAATCAGCTCTTCTTTTGTAGTTAGAAACATCACTTAATAAAATTCCACCATTCCCAGTAATACTGTATACCACAATACCACCTGAAATTGTGGAAAAGTAGATATCACCCTACCTAATAGCCTCTCATGGTACAGTTTTTTTTTTTGTTGTTGAAAAAAGCACACACATAGCAACAGAACCACACCAAGGGAGCTCTGTGTATGATTAAGCCATGCAGGGTGTGCTATCCTATAGTCCAGGATGGGTTTTGCTGTCAATCTGGCACCAGCGGCCTGTTGTGCTGGGTTTGCATCCCTAAACAACATTAATCGGGCATCTGCGCAGGAGGATAAGACCCCCACTGGCTGGACTGAGGTACTAAATCTCCCAATGATCGGCTAAAACTGGGCAGGTCTTTGACGATTGGCCCAGAGTTGATCCAAAAATTGAATTAAGACTGGGAATGGGCAGAATGTTTTCCCTCCGAGAATTAGATGTACAGCCAAGTGCCAAGCAACTCTCTGATGACTGTCTGGCAAATGGCAGATGCTGAGTGATCATCCTATCAATGGCTGTAGAGCATGCAGAGAGGTGGGTTCGCCCACTGGCTTAGCTTGAGCTATCCAGAACCCCAGCAGGAGCCAGTGGAGGGTGTAAAGCCTACCATTGCTCCTTCCTGCGAAAGATGGGACGAAATGCTAGTGTTTCGACTTACCAAATGCTTTTGCATAGTGCTTATTTCTGATGCCCGAAAAAGGGATCTTTGGAGCAATGCCATAGAAGGACCAATTCTTTTTCTTGTATGCTTCCCAAACAAGTATTCAATTAAAGATTCTTTTTTAGGTTCTCCAACATAATCAAAAAACATCTCTGCGCTCTGAGATGGCAGAGTTACAGAAATTCAGATGTTTGTACAGGCGATCCATCATGCAGAATTATTCCTGCTGTGCACTGAATCGAAAATGGATTTCAACTGGATTATCTACCTGGACATCCACACAGAAGACCACAAATGTCTCTCTCTCTCTCTCGCTTTCACTCTGTTTGTCTCACTCTTTCTCTTTGTCTCCAGCTCAGACTTTTTCTCTCTCTCTCTTTCTCCCCCTCTATGTCTCTCTACAGGTCTCTTTCTCTCTTTGTGTCTCACTCTCTTTGTTTCAGTCACAAACATCATCTTGTCACTGTGTTTTCAGGATTTTTAAAACAATCATATTGCAAGAAGAAACAAGCAATATTTGCTGTTGTGAGCTGTAGAACCTAACAAGGGTTATTCAGTTTAGCCTGCATTGTGAAATCTAAATGTGCTTTATCTTCTTCTTTGGAGTTCATCTCTTACAGTGAAAAAAGCAGTTAATGTATATGAAGTCAAACGGTATGTGTATTATATGCTCACTATATGGACAAACGTATTGTGACACATCTCTTAATTATTGAACTCAGGCAGCCTCTTACTACCAGTGAAGGACAATTTTAATGCTTCAGCATACCAAGTGCACAAAGCAAGCTCCATAAAGACACGGCTGGATGAGTTTAGCGTGGAAGAACTTGACTAACCCACACAGACTGCGATTAAGTCCAACATCAGTGCCTGACCTCATAAATGCTCTACAGAATGAATGGGCACAAATCCCACAGAAACCTCCAAGAAGAGTGGAAGCTGTTAGAGCTGTAAAGTGGGGGATTGCATATTAATTGCATATTAAAGTCTATGTATCTGAGTGCAATGTCATTAAAGTCCTTGTTGGTGTAATGGTCAGACGTCCCAATACTTTTGTCCACCTAGTGTGGATCACAAAGATAACATCTTAAAAAGAAAAAAAAAAACTTTTTGTGTACTGTAATCTCAACATCTTTTGGAGGATTATGACACATTTTATTTCCCAGTGACTCAAATAACTCTGTCTATGAAGACTGAAGGCTGAATGGTTGGGTCCTACTTTGACCATAAATGTAGTTTCTTTTACTTATGTTTTTCTCTTTTGAGAAATAAAGTGCCTCTATGGGTGCTGCTGTGGAGGTTGAGAGATTTATATATACAAGAGGCATTATTAAACACTATTCTGCAGTCCAGGACCATCTGAAGGATCGGATACAAATTGGAACGAAAATATATTTCGGATAACTGCGGAGAAAGTATTTCTGTTTTTGTTTTTCTTCTTCTGTCGGTGAAAGTATGCAACACTTCTTCCTCTAGAAAAAGGAGAAAAATGGGATACACACTGCAACTCATGAAGCTTGGCAGATTCATGAGGGTATTCTGTGGGTGTCGTTTTCTCTCCTCCGTTGCTTTTAATGTTTGAGATTTATCAGAAACGCACTTCAGGGTAGCACCTGCCTGGATAATTAGGGGGAAAACAGCATTTGTTAAAATATCTAATAAAAGAAAATGACTAATTCATTAACCACAACTTTTTTGCTTTTAACACAGCGATCAGCTTACTTGTTTGCCACAAAGTTATAATTGCAATGAAAGATATACCAGTAAATAGCAGGGTTGCCTGGCTAGCTTTTAATCCTGTAGTACATGCAGCCATGCATTAATGCTAAGCACAAACATTAATATTGCATGAGTGTTTTCAGTTCATATCAATCTTCCCAAATTATTAATATTTTAAATATAAATGTTTGCTGAAATATTTAGAGATGAGCCGTTCGTTCTATTTCCATTAACATTGCACAGATGCAGTCTCGCTCCAAATTCAAAAACAGAAAAACATTCTTGTTTCACACTGGAACACTACCTTTAATATTTAGTTTATCATTTTAAGACTTACTACTCAATAAATACTAACAACTAACATTTATTCAGTGTGTACTAAAAAAGGTAATATATAAGGGCTTAGGGGTTCTGTGGTGGAAAGTCAGGGATGTGACCTATTTTCTGATGCAATCTGTTTACTGATTTTAATTTTAGAAATGGAAAAATATGATTTTTATACATAAAAGCTGACAAAAATACACACCAAATGTCTTATTGTCGATTGGTTCACAGTTAATCATCAAACATATGTGTTGAATAGGTGGTCAAAAGGCAGGTTTGGTGGGTCTCCTTAGTAAAACCTCAGTTTAAAATTTCAGTTTAGTTTGCTGATGAGATGGGTGAATTCTGGAATTCCATTGGTTGCTGCTTAAGAACACATCTAGACGAGTGTGAATGTTACCCCTCGTGTGCTCTTGAACAGCCTAAAATGAATGCTCTTTGCCTACAAAAACATTTTTGTGGCTTATGGATTATTTTCTTTCTGTCTTCATGGCTGTCTTTAAAGACAAAGATGTCTAAACTTCATCCACAGTTTGACATCCACTCGAGCTTTAAGCGGAGCAGTGTGTCTGAGTACAATAGACAGCTACATTATGACTTTGAATGGGGCAATCCTTACTAGGGCTGTGGGTACTCAGAGCCAATCCTGGGGTCAGTGGACATGAGGCAGGGACTGCCGCCAGCCTAGAGCAGGGGTCAGGCTTTACAGTTTATCTATGTGGGGTAACCTAAAGTTAAATACAATAGAATGTCACTCTAATGTGATGGAACTTATTTAGGCAGAAACTGCATGTAGTATTCACATAAATACCAACAGACACCCCAGGTCAGATCAAACACGGGTCTCTTTTCTCTTGTGAAGGGTCCAGAACCCTACAGACTTCTTAAGCTGCAACATGTAACATGAATCTTATGTCTTGGTAGTAGTTGGTAACTGTATGCAGATCATTCTGAAACTGGTACACCACCAGTGGGTGGTGGTGTCGGCGGCGGCCTAGTGGGTAGGCTACTTGCCTCTGGACTAAGAGGTCATAGGTTCAAATCCTACCTTCAGCAAACCACCAAGACCCTTAACCCCAAGTTGCTTCAGGGAGACTGTCCCCTGAAGTCGCTTTGTATAAAAAAAAGTCTGCTAACTACCGTAAATGCATGCAAATGTATTCTGCCGTCATGTGTACAGATAGAATGAGAAATGTTTACTGACAGAATGAATGATTATACACAAATTCCTTATGTTTAGTTTAGAAAAAAGAACTTCATTTTAGGTCAAGCTAAAAGGTCAGTGTTGGTCAGGGGTGGTGCATTAGAAGTCTATGCTCATATCCATCTTGAGCTCTTATCTCTGCCAGTGCGCATACCAAATGGTTCCTGAAGATGAGCATCAGACTACATAATGTGTAGCAAGTTTCTTTTCCTGGGCTCACTTAACTAGGCTCATGCTACTAGGCATTTTTAAAATCCAGTATCACAGGCTCAGTCTGGTCTCATGAGGATTAGCAAAGCTGCTGGATATGCAAGATGAGCCTTTGTGTCACTGGCAATGAGACAAAGAGTCCAACAACCAGTAGGGTCAAGTGAGGAGAATCACACGTTTGGTTTTTCATAGCTTGCATAACAATGTGCTGATAGACTGCTTTTATAGGGCAAGACTTCAAGATGAATGTACGTTATTCAAAACAAGAGAGGAACCGCCTTTGACCATACATCAGTTTATTTCAAAGTTATCTGTGACAACCATTAAATTATTAGGTACAGTCTCATCATTTTTTCTTATTGTATGCATGAGCATCATGCCCTCCAATCAGTTATTTGAAATTCCAGTCCTGGTTTCACACACACAGCAGTGAGTTACTGTAAACCATGTCATACGTGTTTGTTACATTCGCTTTTTAGCAAGCGCTGAGAATGAAGAAAGAAGACAAGCTGTGTTCACAGATTCACTGAGTAGTAGCGACAACAGTGCTATTATCATTTCTTTTAGCCACTGTGTCTTAAAGATGCAGACACAGTGTACACCCACTACTTTAAAAAAAGTTTTGGAGCTGATGCAGTAGCTGAAGATCTACAGAGAGTCCTTCCTTCCAAACTTATTTCCAGGGAGAGTTTGAGGCATTTCTTCTGTTTGGAGCTTCTCACATAAAAAAAAAAAAAAACAAACACAAGGAGCAACCATGACAGCTGTGATGTGGAAAAATGGAATGAATGGAATTAAAGTATGCTGTATATGTACGCTTAAAGCCTCTATACCCCATGCTGGATTTGGTATAAAGAGGCTTGAAGGCTTTGCAGCAGCTTCTGGCACAAATAAAAGGGTCATACACATTATAAAATACCTGCAGTATAACATTATAGTTTAAAAAAAAAAAAAAAGTAAAAAAACACATTTATCAGTAACTTTGCCCCTGTTTATCTTTTTTTGTTTTTCTTAGTATTATCTGTTTGCAGTTCCGTGTAAAAGTCTTATAAATTATGTAAAGCTTTTTTATCTGGACAGTGAGAAATTACTTGTTATAGAAAAACACCTAACCATTACAATAAATAAGAATAAACAAATTATGATTTGTGTCATTGTTTTAGCGTAGCCATCTCCACCACCCTCCTAAGCACAGCCAGTCACCCTCCAATTTCTGTTTCAACTAATCTATCCTATTACATTAAGTGCTTTTTGATGGAATTTAACAAATCCATGTAATGAATCGCTATTAAATGTTATGAAATATTTTCATAATTACTACCCAGATAAATAGTACTGTATCTTCAAACAGCTCACACATACTTTCACTTCTTTACCCTATGGGTTTTCAGCAGAAGTGCCAACAACTGGCCACCCACCCACGATTGATCCTGAGTCGACCCTTTCACTAGGATCGCAGTACGATTCATATCTGGGATTAAAGCTGCTGTCATCACTACTCTGACTTCAAAAAAATACTTTTTGTCATTCCAACCTAATACATTTGACCTGTCTTCTGTCAGACAGCACATGCATTACTCATACAGCAAGTGTAATAATGAAATAGCCCTCATGATGGACATGACTAATGCACCGGGACAGCCTCTCAAGAAAGCAATACCCTTCAACATGCATCACATACTAATGTCAGCTCAAAAAATCCTATCTACCTGAATCCAAACAGTCAGTGACCAAACTCTCTTCACTGATCTTGACAACCATTAGTGATTCATTCCACACAGCCTAATGTTTGAAGCATGTTATCTTACAACATTACTGAGAGTCAGAGTGGCACTATATCCTTGCATCGGTTTTCCATGCATTAATCCATGCGAGCCGGACTAAACACATGCATCATTACAGCCTTGCGTGTCAGCTGAAATAAAGTGATGAGAGCCAGAACCGTCCATTTTGTCCAAATCTGCTGTCTCTATGTGATAGATGTGCTTTGGGGACAGAATTGTGGTCTGTGAAATGTTTCTATGACAATGAAATGTCATGAGAATGAATCTTAAACATGTGTAAATCAAACAGAGGCACGAGCCACTGGCTCACACACTTGGTTCTCTGCAAGCGCGTGCGTCGCTTCTGAGAAATCGCCTCGGTGGAGAATGATGGGAGGCCATTAGTCAAACATCAGTGAAGGGGAAAAAAACTAGGGGGGAAAAAAAAAACATCTGACAGTGTTGTGGCGAGGACAAAACGATAACAAGGTGCTCATTTGAAGGGTGAGGAATGGTGTTTGCTCCTTTCTCGCTGTGGGTGTCTTATGAGCGAGAGGGAAGGAAGAAGAGACAGTCCAAGAGCGAAGACGAGAGAAAGCTGCAGAGACGGATTGGAACGAAATAAGACAGACAAAAGGGAGATACGGTTATGGTGGAATAAGATGATGAAGGTGATGGCGCCGAAAGGAAAATGATAAGCAAAAAGAGAGATAACATGGAGGCTGAGGAGAAACAGAAGATGACTGGTGCAGAGAAAGAAAAATGGCTCGAAAGATGAAACATCACCACTTTATCCAAGCCCACATCCAAGTCCACGATCTGGAGCAGAGGAAAACACAATATGGGTGTTCTGTTGCAGCGCCCAATCCACCACCATTAGTATGACACGTAAATAATGTCTCCTCTCCTGCCCTCCCCTCTCAATTAGCTCCCCGAAAAAGCTGTGATTAATAGAAGAGCTCGGGCCCCTGACAACAGTTCAATTACGACGGAAGGCGATGCTGATCAAAAGAAGCAGTTTACAGGAAGCCTCGATTAACGTTACTGAGTCATGTCAACATAGCACATTAAAAACAGGTTGAGATAAATTTGCATGTATAGATGTGTAGTTTCCATGTGTTGTTTCGGTTGGTAAACACCATAGGAACAACGAGACTGTCCGCAATGCGCCATGTGATAACGATGGCACCAGAAAAGTGAGACTGTATAATTACATCTACTGAGGTGTAATTATTTCCTCACAAATTCCCCATAATTACTCAGGGACAGGAAATGTTGACAAGAACATTAAGATGCCATAAACGTGATTATTCAAAGGGTAGGGAAGTACACGATCAGAAAACAGAACACCTAAAACAATGGTTTAAAGAATTTAGAGACAATGTTAGCTCCTACATTTAGGGGCTTTTGTTTTGGGTGTTTTATTTATATTTAATGTGTATTTAATATTTGCAACGTCTTGCAGTACTTTGGAATGCGATCTGGAATGCGATACTTCCTAATGAATATAAATTAAACATTACACTAAGAAATACTTTCACTATAAGACTTTTCACCTGTAAATAGCTCAGAGTGGGATCACCTCCAGTGCTGCCTCAAGCACTGTAAAAAAAAAAAAAGTGCATTTTCTCATTGCGAGCTTTCGTCACTGTACAGTATTCTACATCTACTGTGAAATAAATTTATCATTATACAGTTAGGTACATCTGTATTTGGACACTGATGTAATTTTTCTCTCTGTATACCACCACAATGGATTATGTAGAATGTAGAAATGTAAGCAATCAAGATGTGACAGAAGGATGCACATTCAGCTTTAATTTAAAGGTAAAAATTGCATTCATCTTTTGCAAATTACAGCCATTTTTCATGGAGGCCCTCCATTTTCAGAGCCTAAAAGGTAATTGGACATGTAACTGACAAGCATTTTCATGACCAGGTGTGGCCCGTTCCCTAGTTATTCCATGACAAATTAAGTAGATTAAAAGTCTGGAGTTGATTCAAAGCACTGAATTTGCATTTGGTCGCTGTTCACTCAATGCAAGTGAAGGAGGTCATCATTAGGCTGAAAAAAAAAAACCTATCAGAGGGTTAGGTAAAACATCTGGTACTTTTGGTGAGCTCAGCCACACCAAAAGGCCTAGGAGACCATGGAAATCAACTAAAAGGAATGATCTCAAAATTCTTTCCTTGGTAAAGAAAAAAACCCTCACAACATCGAGCCAGGTCAGGAGTGCTCTTGAGGAAAGAGGCATTATTGCTGTCAAAGTCTACGATCAAGAGATGCCTTCATAAATATAATGCAGGATGCAAACCACTGGTAACGCTTATCACCAGGAAGACCGGATTAGACTTTGCTAGAAAACATCTTAAAAAGCCTGCCCAATACTGGAATAAGGTTCTTTGGATAGATTAAGCCAAGACCAACTTGTACCAGAATAATGAGAAGAGAATAGTATGGAGAAAGAAACGGACAGCTCATGATCCAAAGCCGACCCCATCATCTGTCAAACATGGTGGAGGCAGTGTTATGGGCATGTATGGCTGCCAATGAAACTGGGTCACTGAAATTGAAACTGTGACTGCTGACTTCTATTGAGGATGCAACTGATGAATTCTAAAGTGTACAGGACTATACCCTCTGCTCAGATTAAGCCAAATGCGGCATAACTGACTTGAAGCCGCTTCAGAGTACAAATGGATAATGAGGCAAACACGCTGCAAACGCAACCCAAGAGTTTCTCCAGGTACAAAAATGGGATATTCTTCATTGAACAAGTCAGTCACCTGATCTCCACCCAATAGAGCATGTTTTTCAGTTAAAGACAAAATTGAAGGCAGAAATACCAAAAAACGGCAGCAGTAAAGGCCTGGCAAAGCATCCCGAGGGAGATTACTCAGCATTTGATGACATCTGTCTGTTCCAGACTCCAGGCAGTCATTGACTGCAAAGGATTTTCATCCAAGTATTAAAACAATGCATATATTTTATATTACTTTGTCCAATTACTTTTGAGCTTCTGAAAATGGAGAGACTGCGAAAAATGGCTAAAGTTCTGAAAGCTTAATGCAATACCTTTTTTAAACCCCTTAAACCAATGCTGAAAGTCCACACTTCT
This sequence comes from Alestes dentex, assembly GCA_037576975.1. NCBI lineage: Eukaryota > Metazoa > Chordata > Actinopteri > Characiformes > Alestidae > Alestes > Alestes dentex. The sequence continues at coordinate 6,474,927 of JBBIGA010000153.1, read as the reverse complement.
GTCACATCTTGGCTGCTTAATTTCAAATAAAGAGTGGTGGTATACATCCATTTACAAAAATTGCACAAATGTCCAAATACATATGGATCTAACTATATGTTGTCGATTTTGTATTTTTTCATTTTTAGTTATTATCAAAGTCATCAAGGGGAATTTGGAGGTTAAGTACTGCTATCAGGGTGGGCACTATTATGATAATTTGTCTTACTGTGTTAAAATGATGGCACTTTATGTCACAATCTGTTTGTAAGAGCTGATATCATCAGCACTTAAAGAACCTTGACTTACTATATGACTTATTACAAAAAGAGCACAGTTGGTCCTGTTTAACCTGATTTATTGCAGTGCAGTGTGTCAAACAAATAATTGTATCCATAGTTATCAATAGTATATTTTATATGTGAGGCTAGCGTTTCCTTTATCAAATGCCAGAAAAAGCTAATGTCATTATACATTATGGGTACTCAAAGTATTGTTTAGGTATTATTATATTTATAAATAAATGAATGAAAAAAATAAAAAAAAAATAAAAATAAAAAAAAAATAATAATAATAAAAATAAATTAAAACATACTTTGAGTGTGTTTGTGTGTGTATGTGTGTCGGTGCATGCATGTGTGTTGCATGCAAACAGTATGTGTGTACGGGTAATGTGTGTGTGTCTGCAGGTAGGTGTGTGTGTCTGCA
>JBBIGA010000153.1:6430276-6460129 GCA_037576975.1 Alestes dentex | reverse complement strand
TCCATGCCTGTCGTTTCATGTTCATGTTCCATGTCCTGGTTTTGTTCTGTGTTCATTGTTTAATGCTTGTTTCCCTCTTTGTTCTTTCAGGCCCGTGTTCCCCCTGTTTTTCCTTGAGGAGAGTGCACGTCCTGCCTCTCCAGCCTGCTTCCATGTGCCGGACCGTGTGAGCTTGTGCGCTCAAGCCGGTGTCCTTGGTTTTCTGTTTATTTATTAGTTTGGGGCGCACGGGTCTGGAACGTCAGGTCCTGTGTTTTGAGTTCTTGTGTTATGAGCCGGGGTCTTTTGTGTTGTGTTTTGTGTTGTACGTTGTGTTCTTTCATTTATTAAAACTCTGTATCATCTAATCTGCTGTGTGCGTCCTCACCTTCCCTCTCCTTACTCTCGCCTTGACACCAGCAGTATTTATAAATATTCTAAAAATGTGAAAAAAGTGTACCCAGTCCTATTCACAGACCTTTAACCAAATATTGATATAACGTTAATTTAAGTGACAGGAAAAAAGAGAAACTGTCACCTTGGCCTTTTTATATGCTGTGTAGGCTCTCCAGGATTATCCAAAATGTAAAAAGTGCATGGTTGCAAGACCTATCCTTACAATAACCTCTTGCTTAGTCATTTGTTTATGCGTGGGTCATGCAATTTTTTAAATTTGACTTTAATTTCTAGGGAAATCAGCTATCAAGACTAACATTGCACATATAAAGGAGGTAGAGGAGACTGCCATCTTATATAATGTCACACACACTTGCAGCGAAAAAGCTTTGCTCATGCATCTGTTTTTAAATGCTGAATTACCGAGGCAACTCTAAAGTGTTGACATGTCCGGGTCTCCGCCTCGCCCACGCGTGGCATTTCGAAGTGAAAGGGCAGGGAAGGCAGAGAGAACGGAGCAAACGCACAGCAGAGAAGCTGACTGATTAAGTGGGCCACTGAGGAGCTCTTTGTTTGCAGATGCCATCAGTGCTGCGGCATGTTTTTCAATGAGTCCTTTTAAGACACATATAGGAGGAGCTAGCCAGTTGCCTGGCCTGCCACAGGTTGCCGATGCACAGCATGCACCCAAACACTGCACCTGCATAGAAAGAGTTATCAAACTTAAACGTAAACAGGATGATGGACCCGTTATGAGATAAACTGGTTCTTCACACAGTGAGCAGAGGTGAATTCACTGCTGTACTGAATTTGTTCAGGAAAGATGTAGCTCTTCAGTTGTCGTCCAAAAACAGTAGACTGATGCAGAAGCTTAATGTTAAATGCATAGCTTGCTGATTTTACACTTCAAAAGAAGAACAAGAAGACATTCCTGACTAAAAAAAGACTGGCTTTAATGCACCCTGTTGATCCAGAAATAGACTCTTGTCTTTGACTCTTAGTGATCAGTCAAAATGATTCAGCTTCAGGAGGAGCAGTAGGTGTTACTGTGTCTTCACTCAGGGGTGTGGCTTTTGGAATAAAGATCTTTCACAGAGGCACACACACACACACACACACACACACACACACACACACACACACTCACTCACACAGATGGTAACAAAACTAGCAACCACATCTACTGCCCTGGGCATATTTTGTAAAGAACCTGGATGTGAATGAGACTGCAGTGTTCTGAGACAACAGATGAGACAGCAACAAATTAAACATTTAACCAGACCAAAAATATTCTGATATCTAACATCTCTCACAGGCCATTACTATAGAGTCCAGCACATGGAAAATCAGTCTTGCTTAAGCAACCATCAAAAAAATTAACCAGCTGCAATAGAACGAAGCTAATAGAAAGAAGCTAAGTCACTCCAAACTCACACATGTTCTCACGCATAAACTCACGCATAAACTGTAAACCTGTGTCATTTCATGTTGGTTTGTTACCTAGGAGCATCAAAAGTCGCTTTTCCACTGCATGGCACTCATTTGACTTGACTCTACTCGACTCTACTGCTTTGTTACCTGCTTTGATCTGCAGTGTGTGGCTTTTTGTAACAGCAAGGAGACTGCCTTAAAAATGACAAGTTTGTTCAGGATATATGAGGATATTTCGTTTCATATATTTGTGACTGTTCTTTCTGACCAGTCAGTAGCCTGAGGTGTTTTCCCATCATGTTTTGGCACCTACTCAGCTCAATTGGAGCGACAAAGTAGCATAAAAGTAGTATGAAAAATAGTACCAGGTAGCAAGTACCAGATTAGCCAAGTGGAAAACCCAAAAAGGAGTAGAGTTGAGTCAAGTACAGCTTGTACCATGAAGTGGAAAGGCAAAGTGGCTGGCTGCTGCATTGTGGAAATCTTCGTACTGAATGCAGAAATAGGAATATATGGTTGAATTTCTCATACATTTGTTAGGGCTCATTGAACCATTCTTATATGCTGTTTTCAGAGAGCCCAAACATTTTAATTGTATGGATCAGAACAGTGACGAATTATCCCTTTCAAAATGCTTCTTTGTTCTGCTGCAAAGTTGCTATTACTGTGATACAAGCTCTTCTTACAACACCAATGATAAATGTTGACCTTTTAAATTGAATTATCATAGGTCATTTATATTACATTGGGCTAAATGACATATTAGAGGTCAAACTGCATTTTCATTATTAAATATTGTGATTCCAAGGCTAAATTTGTATGCGTGCAGCCTCAGAACTTCTCAACCCCTCTGTACATCACAGCAACACTGGAAGTGAAACACCAGCACTCTCAAATTCAAACTTCAAAATCTAAAGCATAAATTATTGTGAATATCTTTTAAGTGATAAATGAATTTGCTATGAGCTCCAAGAAAAAATAATTAATGTCTGGATGCTCACTTCAGTGCCCTGTTCCAGTTTACCAGATCACTGTGGATTATGAAAGCTCCTGGCCTGGAGCAAGAGAGAAGCTCCTGCATGGATACAGGCCATTTCATATATGAATTTGTCAAAATGCCATGAGCTGATAAATGAATTAATGTCCAGTGCTAAGTCAGCAGGTACAGAGAAGGAAAAGGAGAGACCTGGGGGTTCAGTACCTCTGCGTTGGAAGTCATGCAGCTATATTTACATCAGTTCCAGTAGGCCAAGAGGAACATCAGCTCATCTGCCAGTATGGCATCCCGTTGCCCAGCAGTATTGCTGAAACAGGCCTGTACAAGCTGCGCATGAGAGCACACAGATCCGCTGCACCCTGTATTAAACACAGCACAGCCAAGTCAATAGGAGGCTCCTAATGATGCACCGATAAGGCAAGCATCCCTGAAATGTGAAAATGTGAAAATCAATCATGGATGACAGCTCATTTAGATTATCAGAGGGAGGGAAAGCTAAAATTTCAATTACTGAGTAAACATCCATTGCCTTGCTTGGATATGTTTAACCTATACAGCCGAGCTTGACACCCATTCATATTTTTAATGAGCTCTGCTTCTGCTGCACTGAGGAGGAGTTCACTAATCATGGCCATGTCGATACAGTTTGAGGGACTTATTCAATCAAACTCACTCTACACAGCTGCTATTATTTCCATCATCTCCTTTGCTCCTCTCATTATTTGTCAGTGTTGGTCAGAAACTGCTCAGTAGTAGGCTGGACATGAGAACAAATCTACCGCACTAATGGTATGTTTTCTAATTATGGCTAACCACGAATGCTGTTCTCAACTCTCTGAACAATGAAACTGCGGCGACCTTATTCTTCTCCTACTCCATGGAACATGATAAGAAAGGCCGACGTCTACAACTTCAAATAAAAATGATGAGGTGGTTGATGCAATTGGATACATACAAATTTTTCCAATGGGAGAGTGCAGCACTTTTTGAGGACAGAGGACAAAGAGTAAAGCAGATAAGAGCAAGGACAAAGAAAACTGCAGTTTTGTAATAGTGCAACCAGCCAACTGGTGATTGTCCTGCTGTTTAAGCAGGTAAATCACCAAACTGTGTTGTTAACAAATATGTGCCTGACAGTATATTTTCTATTGACTTCTAGTGTGCTCACTTTGCCTATAGGAACAAACCCCCAGTGACTGCTCAATAACAGAAAACAATTTGCACAGGAAGGTAGGCCAGGCAAAGTACAGCAGTATATTTGAAACGAGAAAACGTTTGACCAATACAGAGACTTCATGTTCACCTTACTTTATTTTGTGGTCATCTAATGAAATTCTAAGTAGGCTCATTAGCCAACAGACACATTTTTGTAATAAATCTGGGAAATGTAACTTCAGGCTAGTCTGAGAATCAATCACCTCTGCGCTTTTCACCACATCCCAGAGGAATCAAACCAGACATGGACCTATTTACAGGCCACGCGGACCAGAAAATCAGTCCATTTGCTCTTTTAACCTCAAGAGAGAGTAGTATCACCGACCGCACTGTCAGGTTGCTCAATACCAGTGCAATTTTTTCTTGGCCAATATAATAAAGACATATTTTACAATAATGGAAAGACTATGATTTATAACAGAGGTGCAGAAAGTGTTCTCAATATGCAATGAGCAAAAAGGCACCTTGGGGAATTTTATGATCCATGACGAGACATCCAGGATCATTTTGAATGTATGCCTGTGTCACTGCATATTAATAATGGCCTCAGTCCAATGAAGACACCAGTACACCTTCATAGGAAGATAATTTAATCTTCTCCCTGCTGGGGCTCCCTCTGCTGCTGTGACTGCCAATACTAAATACACAGTCTCTGAGAAGACGCTGTGGAGCACACTCTGCTTCAAGCTCCAAGTAAAAATACAGATGCGGCAAGAACTGGGGACAGCTTTTGGTCAGCCACTAATGATGAATTTAACAGTTAATGAAAAATTATGCTAACTATTCCATCAACATTAGCGCATTAGCACATTCATTATTTCTGAATAATCCAGGTGAAACCAAAATGGACAACTGATTTTTTCTCAAAATAATGAACAACAACAACACACATTCATACTTAAGCTGTGATTTATACTTGTCTATACTGATATAGACTGTTTATACTGGTCATACTGTCTATACTCTTTATACTGTTCGCACAATTCTCTACTACACTGCACATTTTTTCAATCACTTGCACATTTACATGTACAGAGCTGGCCACACACTCAGGACAGGTTTGGTCAAACCTTACTCTTGTTTATACCTCTTTATTTGCACTGTTCTGTAGGTCACACAATGTCTCACCAAGACTCACCATTTCGTCTCTCTGTATACTTGTATATGGTTGAGATAACAATATAGTTCATTCTGGCAGTTTGACTTTGACAAAATGTTATATGTGGTAAGAAAATGGCTAAAAATGCAAACTGGCTTAAGAGTTTATTTTGCATTGCTGTCCAGTTGCTTTACACGTATCGGGTAATTGACTTCAGCGGTTATCTATGCTTGTATATAGTGATGGGTAGATGACTCCAAAAGGTTTCATCGACTCTGTTGTGCCTGCAAGTCAGGACTGTGACATTTTTTGAGGGGCATTTTGAAGGATGCATGAATAATCCAATAAAGAGTTTGAATTTGAGTTGTATTGGTTTATTTAATTACAACGATGCAAATAGCTGCAACAGCATCCCAACTAGCTAGTGCATAACAGCCCACAGTAGTGAAATGACTATTCATCATATTAAATGATCTGTGACTCAAGAAAGAACAACAATAAGTGAATCAGTAAATACACACTCTCTGACTCTTTACTGTGACATTTCCAGAGCTCTGTCCCACACATGGAGGTCATTTCTGGATCAGTCAGAGCAAGGGGATAATACAGCAAGAAGGGCATGTAAGTGGGTGGGTGGTTCTTGGTTACTTTAAAAAGGATTTGTGTTGATGTGTGTTTTCTGAAGCAGTAGCTTGAACAATTTCATCCACCTGTTTTACCAAATGTAAAATTTAAAAGATCTTATTGATAACTTATTTCCATTTCTTCAAGTTATACAGTCAGCAGAAATTCCTCATCCGTCAGCAATTTCAGTCTGCATGGCAACTGTTCATGCTAAAGGAATTAAAATGATGTGTTTTCTCCAACAACACTTTCAGTACATACTAACAATCAAAAGATCACACCGCATTGACTTGACTTGGTTTCAGTGCATATATCATTTCAATATGAACAAAATGTGTTTACTTACTTTTGGCATTAATTATGATAATACTGTATGTTTAATTCATGTTGAGATGATGTACATATTTGAATCATGTGGAATCATATGGATTTAATGTGTTTTTGCGAGTGGTCACTATATCTGCGGTTATAGTGGCCCCCTATAGTCACACATGAACACACCACAGCACAACACACAGTGTGAAATTCTTTCTCTTTCTCTGCCCAGGGAGCAGTGTGTGGGGACGGTACCTTGCTCAAGCGATGACACTAGCAGTCTAGGATTCGAACGCACAACCGATTGCGGGGACAATGCCCTAACCACTAGTCCACCAGCTGCTGTGGGTGGTAGTGAATGCAAACCTACAGAAGGGGAGGGAATCCAAAAGAGTGTAGGGGTCATGGAGAACAGGGAAAAGAAGAAGAGGTGTGGAGTGTTCGCATTGCACCGTAGTATCTAACAAGAAAAATACGACAGCAAGAAAGGAGGAGCTGCAAATATGGCTTTTCTCTCAAACTTCATTCATCATATAGTCTTTGTAGGTACTCTTCTCATCATTCCTCTGAACAGAGACTGCTAATGAATTCTTGCTGGACTTTTTTTGCATCACATCGCATAATTCATGCAAAAAGAATTTAATCCTTAGAAGTTGCAGTTATTGCCAAGAATAACAAAATCACAGCATAATTAAATATGAATTGGTTTTTTTTTGGTCGTGGCTCATTGAAACCAAAGGAGAAATTCTGTCAGAAGTGCAGATTCTAAACTTTCATTTGTGTTTGTGAGTAAAAGAAGAGATTTGATGAAAAGTTGTTATGGGTCGGTTTCCCAAAGAGGGATTAAGCCTAGTCTTGGACTACCCTTCCCTTTTCAATGGAAAATCTCTATTCACAGCATTACATAATCCAGGACTAGGCTTGAAACCGACCCTATATGTACAGCCTCATTTTGTGCAAAGAAAATTCATCCACTACATTTTGTGTCATTACTTGACACTGGAAATGTGGACTCCAGCCTGTCCATACAAGCAGAATGCAAATGTAATTTATTACTGAATTTACTATGCACAGCAGGGGGAATAAGAATTCAGACACTAATGATTTTTGTTGTTTAAGGTACTTCCAGGGCATGCGTCTACTTCAATTTTACACAGCTGATGTCAATTGACTTTATACTTATAAATATGAACAACACATTATGCTTAATCTGTTTCATAAGGACAAAATAATGGATCATTTTAAATGAGAGCTAGTATTGTGAGAAAGAGTGTAACCTACAGTACTATAACAAAAGAATGGTTCACAGCAGGATCCGTGCTCAGATTACTGACAGTGTTGGTGTAGTCAAATCATAGTCTAGAACGCAGCTGTCTGTAAGAATGTCAGTATCTTCAGTAGTCTTCTCATTGGAGCAGAGTGGAGATTTATTGGTTAAGACGTGCACAGTTGTGCAACGGCATCCAGAAATAACTGACTGACAACACCAAAATCCCATTTGCTGTTTAACCTTGTCTTAAATTCACACTCTTAAAAAATTAAAAAGTGGTTCTTCTACCGCATCGTTATTTTTGAAAATGCATGTCTCAACACAGGCAATACTACATATAAAGTTTTATCTTTATTTTTTATCTCCTTTAGTTTCATTATATTAATTTTGAAAGTGGAACGAAGTCAAGATCAGCTCTGATTTGTTTTATTAGCTTTTTATTTACAAGTTTTTTATTTAAAAAGTTTATTTAAAAGTCTCAACACAAACAATTAATTTTTGGCATATTTAGTTTTATCATCTTAATTGCAATGTCAACACAGTCATTAGCTTCAAATTTTGGTTAAATTACAATGTACTTTAAAGTAACACTTCAAAATGACTTTGTAATTTCACAATCCAACAGAAATACAAATACCACCCTACTTTCCCCTATTACGGACGGGTTTTGTTTAGATTTTACTGATATTGATATTGATACAGATGCTGGTTATTGAAATTGATGCTCTTATTTATGCTACTCCGCATAATTTGTTGCGAAAAAAATCACATAATGAAGGAAAAGCAATTGCTGCAATTGTCTGATCAACAACTGCCTGGGCGTCCCTCCCGTCCCTCCCACTGATCCGATCTACCCACGGGTATGTTAGAATGCGTTAACATTACATAGATATTGACAGAAGCACCATGTGTCCAAATGCAACTGATATTTCAGTGCTGACCAGTCAGAAACCGATTAAAACCGGTTCCTGATACCCATCCCTATCCTCCACTGATTCGTATGTCACAGTGGATGCTGCCACTGGAACTTTTTAATGCAGATCATGGAAGCTGTGACTCAGATCATTGGCTGGTTCAAAATTACACAGCATTGCCAAGTACAGGTGTCAACTTCATGTCTTTTGCTTTAAGCGCTGGGAGACAGCAGCTACTGGAATAAGTGTGTAGGCCGAGCCATAAAAGTTCTTCTCTTGCAAGAAAGGCACATATACAGTAGGCCATGTCAGACCACAGTTGAGGATTGTCACCCTGAGGCTGCACAGATGCAGAAGTCTGTAAACGCAACCCCCAGCCCCCTGTAATTCTAATTGTATTTCTTTTAGCTCTTAGAGCTTGGCATATTAGTAAAATCTGATTTCAACAAATGAAAATGGACCCCCGCCACCTCTGCGGGTTTTCCCAACCACTTGTGGGCGGAGACTATCCTGAAAGTTCTACCAGGTTCAAAGATCTTGTGTTCTTTGTTCATTAGTTTCTGAGACCTAAAATATAAGACATTTGGGCATTTTTGTTCTTTATGGGCATTTGGATGTGACGTAAATTGCAGTGGTTATTATTATTACATGTTTTTTTTTATTATAATAACTTTGGTTCTATGTGACAGAGGAACACAAAACAAAGCTCAGCATGATGGCTGACACCACAAGCATCAACACCAACCAAGGGAACTTCCATATAAAACTTTGTTTGGCCGTATGACAACAATTTACCATTTGTTACGCTGCTGGCATGGATCTGTTATTTTAAGGGTTAAAATAACGTACAAACATGAATGTATGGCAAGAACATTTTGTGAGTTATGTTAGGATTAGGGTTAGGTGTGTGAAGAGAAGTATAAATCCAAACTCAAGTTATAAGGATGGTTACTTTTGTGAAATACTGATAAAGTAAAAATACTTTTCTGAAATTTTTTTAGCATTGAAATCCATGTTCACTACATTTAATTTTTGTGAACCACTGATGTATGATATGAACCATGGATATAATAAAAAAACAACTGTAATTATAAGTTGTGTCAGATGAATCATACTCTGAAAGCTGGAGCTGTTTTGCAGATATCACTTGTAACTCAGTAAACAACTGCTGCTACATTGGCTAGTTTTCTGATGCATCTCAACTCCCACATGTGTCAGAGGTGAAGAATCTATTCTTTTTGAAGTTGACTCCCCATCACTACTTCTTAGGTCATCCAGCATTTATCAGAGTAGGAACTGAAGTTTGTTAGGCTCTGTTCTTGTCAATTTGTTGCATTCCTGGTCTAAAATAGAATCCTAAAACTCCAAAGTGAGAGGTATGACCAATCATACAGGAGCGCAGATGCTGGCAGCAACATAATACAATGAAACTAAGCACAAACATTTACTTGAAGTGCATTCAAGTGAGTGAATGTGAACTAGTTTCAACCCAACTCTGAGCACAAATATTCACAATGAAATAAGAAATATAAAATAAGCCGAGTGAGCAGGATTCACTTTGTAGCAAGTCCAAACTTTTGTCACTTTCACCTTGGCCTCAGAATGGTGTCGATAAATTGCTGTTTTTTAGCGTTTCTTAAAAGGTGTAAAGCCTGGTATATGGAAATTCCTGACATTCTGTGGAAATAACGAGTCCTTGGAGAGCAATGAAGGTTAAACACCTTTTTCCCCACCTTAATATAAGGCTTACAACAAAGTAATTTTGCTACTTTCTCTGCCCTCCACCCAGGAACAGTCATAGATCTTCTAACATCTTAGAGTTATCACCTTCACCACGTGTTCTACCTGAGGGACTTTGCCACAAAAATACAACTAGCGGCTAGCACCAGAGTGAATCACGGCACTGAGGACTAATAGCTTGCCATCAACAACAGTGAGTTTGTTTGACTTCTGTCCACTGTGCTGTCCTAGTCCTCTGTGGCCTGGCTGCCCTGCCTCTCTGAATGAATGTTAGGCTAGCTGCGGGAGACGCGCTGAGACGCTGAGGTGTGGACGGAGGCAAGCTAAGTCCACATGCTAATCCCAGTCCTATTTAAATCAGGGAGGCAGAGGAGCAGAACAGAGGAGTGTCGCCAGGAGCCCCACGGCGCTCCTCACACACACGTATGCGTGTTTGTGTGAGAGGTGTGACAGAATGCGCCCAAGCTGCCATTCCAGGTTAATTCAGAAAGCTAACACTGCACCTCTACTCCTACCCAGTCCTGACCCTGAAAAGACCTTACGCAAAGTCACACCACAAAGTAAGGAGGTCGTGACACTTTCTTTCTAGCAGGTAAAAAGGGTACCACTTTACAATAAGAATTCCCTTATAAAGGGTTCATAAAAGATTTATAATCCGGTTGCTAATTAGGATGTCGGCAGTTTATAAATCATTAATAAGCTGTTATGAATAAGCTATAACAGTTGTCATATATTGATTTGGTGTTTTAATGGTCGTAGCATGTTAACAAATATCTGTTGAAGTTGACAGTTTAACATCCACCCCGAGAAAGGGACATAATTAGCTAAGCAACAAGCAAGATCTGAGATCTTTCCAAATAGTGAGCCTGCATCAATATATGACAGCTGCATATATAACTGCATATTGAGAATTTATAAATCGTTTACAACCTAATTAACAACCTGATTATAAATAATTTATAAACCCTTTATAATGGTATTCTTATTGTAAAGCGTCACCGTAAAAAGGAAGTCTTGGTCTGATCCAAAAGATCATTATCATCACTAGTGAAAGCAAATTTTTAATAGATATATATTAAACCTAGTCAGTCCTGATCCTTCGTTAAGGTGAATTCAGACCGCAACTGACTAAGGTGAATTTAGAAATGACATTTTAGATTACAACATTTTTTTAAATCAAAATTTCCCAGTGTTTGAATAGTTTTACAGATATATACATAGGCATATACATGCATATACACAAACAACTTTGGGATATCTCTAGTAGGTAATCAAAAGTAGAAAAAAATGGAGGAGAAAGAGGAGTGTGAGAGCAAGACAGAAGAAAAGGGGGGAAGGAAGAGCCACCTCATACTTATAGGAGTGTGTTAGTCATTTGGCCATCCACCAGCTGTGGCAGAGTGCCCGCGGCGCTCTCTCTCTCTCTCTCTCTCTCCCTCTCTCTCTCTCTCTCTCTCCCTCTCTCTCTCTCTCTCTCTCTCTCTATCTCTCTCGCTGCCTGTTGGGAGAGTGAGGGTGAGGGAGCCCAGGAGGGGTGAGGGAGGCTCCCCTGAGGAATGAGTGAAGAAGGAGTGAAGGGGAGCAGCCTTTTTGGAGCTCTACTGGAGCACAAAGCTATAAAAAGCAAATTGTAATCACACCAAGTTTTGATCAAAGCAATCCCCCTCTGAACAACACACATGCACACACACTGAGCAAAGGCAAACTCATGCACACACTGGCGCCGCAACACCATGGGGGGGAGGAGAGAAAGTGCACTCTCATCCGCATCCAATGAGACATCCTCAGATAAAGTAACCTTTTCTGATCCTTGTTTGCCATTCATAATTAATGTCATTCATATTAAAGGCAGAGGAAGCGCAGTGAAGTGTGCAAGAGCTGCACATAAGCTGCTACAGAGAATTAAGAATTAAAGCCCACTACGGCACAGCACGATGCACAGGCCTCCATTTACTCAAGCAAAACGCCGGCAACTTAAAAGCTTTGCTGCACAACTTCCGAATCAAACCTTTCATTTATTTTGCTCTTGCTGTAGGTGCATTAGTCATTATCAATCAAAATGGCTGGATGAGTCCAGTTCTACTGCACCTTTTAAAGAGAAATATGCATATGTGCATAGAACTCGGCCACTGCCAACGTTTTAAGGCTCCACGTGCTAAGGTCTGTCTGAAGACTACCTCCATTTTACACAGTGCTGGCAGCAATCTTGCAGCAAGATTATTCTGGATGGAGGCCCACTGAGTCTGCCTTTCATATCCAGGGGCCCTTTTTAGTACTTTATAATTATTTTATGTTTTTTTTTTTTTTCTTTCACTTATGCCATTCTAAAATTTGCTGTGTTCTTTCAGTGGTAGCGCTAAGGCATTCTCAGACGCAAACCTTTTCACCACTAGAAACATTTGATATTTGTGAGTTAAAAGACGGTGCTTTTCTGTTAGTCCGCATTCTCCACGGAGAGACAGGGATAAAATCAGAGTTTGCCTTAGGCTACTGGGGATTTTGGGTGGGCACCACCTCGTCCAATTATTTCAACAACAGCACCTCTAAAACAAGAGAGAGAGAGAGAGAGAGAGAGAGAGAGAGAGAGAGAGAGAGAGAGAAGAGAGGCAAGGCAAAAAATGCTGGTGCAGATGCAGTGCAGAACTAAGGCATATGAGCATACTGAAAGAACATACTGTGCAGGTAAAAGACACAGAGCCAGATGTACACACAACTGCAGGCGCAGCGCAAAACGTGTTGCATTTAAATGTAATTCTCGATGGCAAAATATTGTTTGCCGATGCCAGTCCTAATTTGTTGAAGATTCTGATACTCAATATAATTTGATATTTTAGATTTTTATACTACCAATAGCTGTACTGCTTTACTGTCTGATTTGAGTGCCACTGTAAATTGTGAAATATGACTCAGCTTTGAATGGTTTCACAAATTCAACCAGCTCACCTTATTAAATACTATGAATTAGCAAAGGGAATGGAGTTATACATAATTCTTTGCAACTTTGGTGTCAGTAAATTGCATCAGTTTTTACTTTTCAGTTAATAGTTTTGTTATTTAAATCATCAGCCACGACCCTAAAAATCTGCACTTACTGGAGTACTACCAGCAAATCATGGCATACCACAAACATAAACATACATAACTGGCCTGCCTTTTGGGTACAGTTGCTTAAACCCATTATCTTGTAGTTCACTGGATTGCCTTACAAAGGCAATCATTGTCTGTTTGTCTGGTGCTGTTGAATGTTGCATCATGTTATTCTTCCTCACTCAAAACCTGACTTTAGTAAGAAGAAATGACAATTAATTTGGTAGTGACTTGACTTGAAAATGTTCAGACAATTACAAATACAAATCCATAGAAATACTTGTAACATGTATTTTTAACATAAAATGCGTGTGTGCATATAACTATGTGAATACTATTCATTTCTGGTCTCAAACTTCCGGACAAAAAAGTGCACTTGCCTAAACCCTAATCTGTAAGCAGTAATAGAGAAAATTCAGGACATTTTTCAGGTGGCAGATGCAGATATATCATCTCACTTTAATTACAACCTGAAACTTTTCTAATTTCCCAGCTATTATATGGCATGCCCTGCTCATTAGAGCATGTTTAATAACTCCAATTCATCCAGAGAGTAACTTCTGCTTGTTTCACTCTGATGCAGAAAAAGAAAAAAAGATTACCTGCACTCAGCTAGGCAGAATGAAAATGAGCCTGCGAGATGTAACAGGGAGAACTTTTAAAAAGTAGTGTCGATATATTAGCATGATGCTTAAAGTGAACATGGAACAAGACAGTAACAGGGGAACTGGACTGGAACATTGCTGTAGGCCAGTGGCTTCCAATTGGGTTCCCAATCTCAGTTATTAGCATTACTGTTTTGTCGAACATTCAATTTACATTACCTAATTAATTATTCATATTTAATTTCCATTCTAGAAATGTGTTTTGACAAAAGTGGAGAAAAACGATGCAAGAAACTAAAGGAATAAAGACTGTTATTTATCCCCACAAAACAAGAGGCTTTCCTGGCTTAAAGTGGATGTTTTATAGAAGAAAAACATGAAAATGCCCATGGCAGATGTAGACCTACTCCAGGACAAGGGTTGAGAACAACTGCTGTACTGAAGAGATATGATATTATGACCTTCTAACAGGGTCTTCAAGCTGACTTTTCCTGAAGAAGCCCCTATTCCTGGTAAGCTAAGCAGACATGAACTGAGCACAGGGCACATTCAGAGCCTTTCAGAGCAGGAAGGACCTTTAGTGATGCACAGGGAAGGCAGGCAGTCCTTTGTGGAGAAAAGGCAATGAGAGTGGAGGGCATATCAGACACCGTGTGTCTCCTGGTGCATCTCATGACTCCAGGAGAGGACTGGCTGAGGGCAAATGTCGCTACTGCTCTCATCTGCATTTTGACAGAAAGGCCTTGGCCTCTGCAGCCACTCCACCCACACAAGAGTCAGACACACTGCCATGCTAAGGGTGAGCAATACTGCAAAAATATAAAATCACAACACTTAGACATTTTCACTATGATGCTCGTGATGCTTCACTCTTAGGGGGTTTTGGTCAGTTAGAACTGAGACACTGCAAAAATGTTTTATCTTTTGTAGGTACAAGTATTGAACTGAATAGCTTTGCCTTAGGTTTAAAGATCTGCCGACAATATTTCTACTTATTTACAAATAAAAATATTGTTCTTTAAAGCACAATTATAAAGGAAATGGCAAAACATCAAAATAAGAGAAATGATGCAGTGTTTACAGAACTTGAATAATTCATAGAAAACAAATCTTTTGTTCACTCAAACAAAATGGAAATAATTACCTTTGAAGTACTTCTAGTAGTGTTTTACCATCCAACTGGTCTCACTGCGAGAGGAGAGTGTTGATTACAGCAGTGTTTTTGTACTTTTCCTCATTAAATAAGATTTGATTCAGGTGATCACTAATCAGTACCTCATAAAGCAGAATGAGGTGCTTGTGTAGGAATTTAACAGACACTGGCATGGAAGGGTTGTCATACTCATAGAGATGCTGATTTTTAAAAAATTGCAGTGGTCTGCTATTTTTTTCCAGAGCTGTATAAGAAACACTATTATGGGCCAGATGTATGTGCACTCACAATGCATATATACGTAACATTTATATATATATATATAGTTCAGTTTAGTAAAACTGCAGCTTACCAACTGCACTAAGCCCTGCCCAATAAGTGCATATTCATAAGCTGCATGGTTTAAAGTCAAAGGCAAAGTAAAATATCAGAATCAGTTCAGTGACAAAGAGATGGTGATGTTCTGTCACACAATTCTCCAGCAGTGTAATGCTATTCTGGGTAAGTAAAGAGTTTTTGAAACATAGCACAAACTGCATGTGCAAACTGCATCTGATCCCCAGAGTTTAAACAGTGTTATCCTTATGGTAAATGTTTCTTTTAGCTGCTTGAGGTTCATGCCTCTGTCTTACTGCTGTGTCTGCAGTTGTTGAACAAAGTCTCCCCAGAAAATGTCTTTTGAGACCCTAATGCAAATTTACAACTGCTTTTAAAAGCCCAGAAAAAAACTGAGGCAAAACCTCTTGCCTCGAGTTGCTCAAACTTTAGTAAATCGAGCAGCATATGTAATCAACTCCATGTGTAATGTCTTCACCCACTTTCTGCGAGATCCTTCTATGTTTTGCATGGACGCTCCTCCCTCAAATGCATATGCATAAAGGAAGAGCGCATTTAAACACACTGGACACTGTGTGTTTAGCCTTGTGCACCAATTTGTATAATACACACAGAACGCATCTGACTTGCACCTGAAACTGACGCATTGACTGCTATGTTCTTGTTAATTCAAAGTTTTATAGAGTATTACGACATTCAATTGAAGAGATTTCTTCCAAATTAAGCAAAAAGTTTAAATGAAGGTGGTATTAATCATTAATAGCACTGATATTTCTTGCATGTGTAAAGCCCAGACCCAACAATGAACATCATGACAAAAATGTAGGAAAGGCGATGCATTTTAGAACTACTAATAATCACACTCTCGTGAACAGAGTTGGTGGAACAAAATGAAAACATGTTTTTTAACAACAGGGTGAAAACAAAACTGTTCAATCAAGATTTGTTTAATTGAGCATGTTCTGTGGTCTGTGATGGACTGGTGATCTGGCAGGGTGACCTCTGGAATGGGCTTCAGCACCCCCAGTGACCCTGATCAGAATAAGTGGACGGATGGTTCTGTGTCAAGTCAAGTCAAGTCAAGTTTATTTATATAGCACATTAATATACATAAAGATAAATCAATGTGCTTTACAAAAATAGAATAAAAAATAGAATAGAATAAAAGAAAATAATTGAAAAAATAAAAGAATACCTAGAAAATCGGTAAAAGAAAACTGAAACTGCAATAGGTGGAGGAGAATAGTGCAGCCTTTAGCTGATTTTTAAAGCTACAGGTCTAATAGTGATGTGTTGTTTGTTTCAGCAGCAGGCAGCATAGTAACTAAACACTATTTCACCATGTTTAGTTTCGGCTCTCCCACCACTAGCTGAGCAGCTCTTGCAGATCTACGATACCAACCAGGAATATATATATCAAACATACCAGAGATGTATTTAAGACCCAAACCATTGAATGACTTGTATGTAATGAGTAATGCTGAACTGAATCGGGAGCCAGTGCAAGGACCTGAGAACTGGATTGTCGTGATCTCTATACTTTATACTATCTCTAAACTCTGGCAGCAGCATTTTGAATGAGCTGGAGGTGCCTAATGGACTTTTTGGGAATCCCAGTGTGGAGAGTAGGGATGTGTATCGTTTAAATTTATTTGATTACGATTCCGGTTCCGCTTAATTGATTCCGGTTCTTATCGATTCCCTGTGTAAGAACCGATTTACAGAACCCCCCAAAAAAAACAAAAAAACAAGTGGGTACCCGGTACCGGGTATTTTCGAATCGGTTCTTATCTGGAACCTAATTTCGGTTCCCATCCCTAGAGGAGAGTATTGCAATAGTCAACACTGTAGGAAATAATGGCATGGATAAGTTTCTCCAAGTCTTGTTTGGACACAAAGTCTCTGACTTTAGGTGCCAAAATGCTGACTTTGTTATAGTTTTAATTTGGACACTAAGACTAAGAACTCTATCCATGATCATGCTAAGATGTTTTATATGGGTAGACGTCTTAAGTGCTCTAGATTCCGGTGGTACTTTAGATTCCTCTGGTATAATTCTTAAGGGACTGGCTGATTTCCACAGGATTAAGTGTTTGTGTAACTTACAAAACTTATCGCAGAAGTCAATAATTAAAAAGGGGATTACTTTCTGACCTGTCTAGGCTTTTACTCTTTCTTTCGGCTTGTGAGTTCTGGGACAGGCTCCAGCACCCTGCACGACCCTGGTTAGGATAAGCGGCTTAGTAAATGGATGGATGGATAGATTACTTCACAAACACACGAGAGCAAAAGTAAAAATATAACCTTATAGTTAATTGGATAGTGTTTTGCAAATACAGCCTATTGCCTGTAGTTATTGTCTGTTCTGTTGTCTGTGGTTGCTCTGGGTTACATTTTGCACCATGGTGTTTTTTGTTCCTCTTGGCTGCGGTAAGGAGGAATGACAATAAGCTGACTTTGGGTTTGATTCGAAAATAATCAGACATACGAAGACAAATCCATCAAAATTTTGACATAAGTCCAGGTAAATATAACTACTACCCACTCCAAGGTCTCAAACACACACCACGACTATATACACATAACACTAAGCAGTAATAGAGAAAATGTGGACATTTTTAACTGATATTCCAACAGCTAGATGTCTGTCACAAGGATTTGTAAATGCATTAGCATGTAAAATACACCAACATCAGATTTCTCCCTGGCCTCTAAACAAAGTTGCTTTCCCATTATGGTTAATATGTCAAACAAATATCTGTGTATGCGCCACACGCACACAGTCTGTGTGCATTTTTGCCACACATGGGACAAAGCTTGAGAGGCTGCTAATAACCTACAGGCTGAGGAGCCTTCAAACAGTGTAACCTCTGAAGTCACACACCCCCTTTTACATTCTGGCCGAGCTGACGGACTCCCTCGACTCATGCATTAAAATAATTTATCACTATTTATTATCAATAAACAACTCGTAGGCTAAACTTTTGTGGGTGAGGAGAGGCTCAGGCTCTACACAGTGACGGAGCCATTAAATATTTGCATCGAGTTTAATAATACATAAAAATAACTGAGCACTATTTATAATTATTAGGACACTCAAAGGCTAACAAATTCGATTAGGAGAGATGTATCAACACACTGCAGCAAAGTCGTGCGCAGCGTGAGCCACAGAACAAAGAGAATATGTCGAGGCGGCGAGGAAACTTGGACCAGCACGTCGTTTAAATATAAAGAGAAAAAATAGATTTAAAACTGAAGGATCAGAAAGTCCAGCAGAGTGGATCAGTCAGTGGTCCTGAGGGTGAACTGCCCGTCTAGCTGAGAGAGAGAGGAAGAAAGAGTCGTGAGTATGTCTACACCGGCTATGAACGAAAAATAATTAGGCCTACTAGCCAGTAGCCACAATAATATCAATGGATAATTGGCAATGTGCACCCATGTTAACGCGAGGGGTTCGTCTGAATTACTGCACAAAGCTTGGCAATGTTGGGCACGGCTGCAGACAGTTTAAGCCTCAGGTCTTTCTAAACAACATCCAGAATAATCCAGAATAAATGATATTTATTCTTAATGAAATTGTGAAAATGTTGTATTTTTGAATGCAGGAAGACAAAAAAAAACACTTTACAATTACAAATTGTGTCCTATTCACTCACGTGGGAAACCCTAGCACTTTTCTCCAGTATCCTATTTAAGCCCGGCAGGTAATGTGGTTATGCCACAGAGAAGCCTGCTTTAACAGGGGAATATAAACCTGCTTGCTGGTTAGAAACTTAGAGGCTGATTGCTGTCCTTGGTTAGACACTGTAGCTCTTGCAGTGTGTTTAACAAATCACACTTTAGCATCTCATAGCTTCTTGTTAAATTGATAATAGTGTTAATAAGTGTTGCCAATGGAAAACAGACAACATAGCAGGACTGACATAGGCCATAATGAAATAATATGCAAATAAGATTTACTTTTGTGCATCTTAAAGTTTTTTTCTTTGCTATGCATCAGCGTTTCCTGACACTACCATCAGTCGTCTCAACCTACTATAAGGCTAGTTCAAACAGGATCACTACAACTGAATCTGATGTTCAGATTCAGACAATTATGGAACCCCATTTGCTTCCCAAATGTAACAGTTAGGCTAAAAAAAATACAGATATTGCTGATTTATATATTTGTACTGAGTTAAAATCACTGATTTCTTTGTTAATCTCTCAAAACAACAGAACCTTCATAGTTAAAGCTAACACTGCTTTAGAGTACTTCACTCCTATTTTTTTTTTATGAAACATGCAGGTAGTTAGTTTTCTTCCACTGACACAGTTCATAATGTACTCTGAAAAGCCCAATTGATCGTGATGACAATATCAGTATAGACATATTACCCCATGACATGCTCGTGTACTCACTGTCTGGTTGGCTCTCTATTTTTACTCCCTCATCGAATTCCATCTCAGTGAATAAAATGAAAGGACAGCAGTTGACACCATATTCAAGGATTATCTGCAAATGTATTACTCAAACCAGTACATTACGATATTACACAGTTGAAATTGACAATGCAATAGCAACAGTTAATTCCCCACAATGTGCAAAGGTTGCATTTCAGGCTAACAATGCTGCCCTTATCCCCCCAATCCTCTGAAAGTGACTCTCTTTCGATGAAGGGTGGTTGGGTATCAGTCCACAAAGAGCTTTTGCTTACAGAGCTTTGACCTGTTATTTCTGATGGCATCTGTTCAGAGGACATGAACATTTGTCTTATTACAGTGAGAAACATAAACAATAAGGCTGTTTCACTATTCCCAATCCATCACTGCCAGTCTAATGCCTAACCACCAATGGATACCAGCTGACTCCAAATTTACAAACTGCATCTTTACATGGGCACCAACAGCTTGCCATGAATATTCAAACATATTGAATGTACGCAGCAGGAGGTGTTCCATCCTCTACCCAACAACAGTTCAGCGATTGCACGATATACAAATTGAAAAAATGGTATTTTGAAGGATGATTGCCAGTCTCAAAATTGAGAAAATTCTAAGTCATGTCCTTATTGATTTTGGCCGCCCCTTTGGTGTTCCTTGTGAAAGGGCTAGGAAAGGTGAAATCTGAATGTGAAGTGCCAAAATGAGAAATGAATATGGCTGAACGACTTGAAGAAACTATTAGAACACAATGTTTCGCACCAGTATTGCGAGGGCTATTTCATTGCAATATCCTATTCAGCCTTTAACACCAAACATAGAGTTCAATTAACTGCCAGTTCAATTAATTTCTGCCAAATTTGACTAAATGTACACACTCTTCACATACTTAAATAGAAAAGGTATTATATGTTTAGGCCTAAAAATGAAAAAACAAAAAACACTTCTGAAGAGTTAAGTCATTCTAATCACTTTGTGCTAGTAAGATTTTTGGATTCTCACATTTTTAAAGATTTTCCGATTTTCTGATTAAAACAGTATTTTAAAAGCAAACTGAACATTTCGATCACATTTCGACTACATTTTCAGTGCTTCTCCTTTTTTGCTTTCTTTTCTATTGCTATCTAAGATAACTCACATATATATATAGGGGGTCCTCAGGTTACAACAGTCTCGACATACGACGTTTCAAGTTTGCGATTGTCACTCCCATAAAACCCTATAAAAATTGAGACATAAAAAAGTTTTGGCGTACATTGTTAGCATAGTACTTACGGACTACGTGGGCGAACTAGTTTGGTTGCGTGCAGCGGAAGAATACGTAGAATATGCAGAATACTCAGTAACGCAGCGTATGAGTGAGGGAGTTGGCGTCCCCCAGTACACTTACCTACACCATTTTAGACTGTTAGAAGTATAAGTACAGTATATTTATGTCATTTTCCTGTTTATTTGGCTTAGTTGTGTTTTTATGTGTTCTACATTATGATTTTACAACTGTGTTAGGATCGGTAAGTGACTTAGGCTAGGGTGTGTTTAGACGTACACCAAAGTTCGGGTATACGTCACTGTCATAGGAACAGATCTGTGTCACGACTCCAGGACCCCCTGTATACATAAATAGGTAAAAAAAATAAAATAAAAAGAAAAAAGATGAATGACACAAAATGAGATGAGGTGAATATACCGATTAAACACCATTTCCTGATCTGGTCTACTGGAGCACTTCTCAGCACAAGCTTGTTCTTCAGCAAACTTTTTCAGTGCTCAAATGTAGCGCTCACTTCATTTTGGCTTAGTGGTTCCAATTACACTATGCTTTGTCTAGGCGCTGGATCAGACATGCGATGGCCTTGACTTGGAAAAGACTTGGAAGCATCCACGAGCTTTATAACACATGTAATCACACTGTCGCATGTTCACTAATGGAGTCTCTTTCATCCCCTTTGACCAATCTGCTTACGATCATTTGGATGTGCCCATTCTATGGACAGTGAAACACATGCACAAAACCCATTAATTTCTGTCTCATCATCTCACCATGCCCTACATACAGCGAGATGAATCGTCGTAGCTCTCTTGCGCGAAATTAAGCAGTCAGCAGAGCTGCCATATGACTCCCCAAGCAGAGAGGGAGAGGACGGGGGAAAGGAAGTATGGAACGACAGAAAGAAGCAGGAGAGGAAAAAGAAAAGATGTGTTTGCGGCTGTGCTGCCGTCTGAGCTGTTTATCATTGGCTTTTGAAGGTTTAAGACTACTGAAGGCATCACTGTCAACACACTTACCTCAGCCCTGTTCCTTGCTTGTCAGAGCCTCTTAAACACCGCTTGCAACAAAGTATCCCCTTTGAGTTGCCTGGGAGATGTTTTTTCTTTTCTTTTTTTTTGTCCTTGTGCAAGACTGTAACGCTCTTGTGCCGTGCTTGTGTGGGGCGATGAGGACTCTCGGGTCGCAATCACTTCGCATTCTTTTCAGCGATTCCCTGGCATGCACAGTGGAGGAAAAGAGGGAAGTTGGGGATGTGAAAAGTGCGCCGTGGATGCTGTCACCATGACAACAGACATCACTTCACACAGGAGCAGCACTTGGAATGGATGTGGGCTAGAGCAGCACAGCGGAAGGTTAGCGTGAGCTTCATGCCAAACACTCGCTCACCCATGGCATCGGCACAGGGCCTTAATTAACGAGGGGCCACCTACACGTCTCACTGTGTTTAGAGCACTTTTCGGATGCCCAGCGCTCGGCCCTAGCCATGGTAACATGTAGCCTGCTGCAACAATGAAGTAATTAATCACAGCGGAAAGAAAAAAAAAAACAACAGGCATATGTAGACAAATGACATCGAATTATCTAAATGGTTATGCTGTAATAATGCAAGTACGGCCAATGGCCAATGGCCAATGCTGGAACTGGCTCACTGCGCACAAATGACTTTTAGGCCAAAGGAAGCCTGAAATGTCACTGACTCCAACATATGTTCATTTACACGTTAAAAGATCCGTTTGGATTTCGAGGGCTATGGAGCGTCACAAGCATTATTTCACACAACAGCGATAAGCCAGCCTGTAGACAAGCAACAACGGAACAAAACAGCCTGGTATTTCCTATTAAAAAATGTATCTCTGTTCTCAGATATTGATCTAAATGGCAAGGTCTGTCCATAAATTCAATCAAATGTAGCCATGTTTAGAGCAGAAATCTTTGTCATTATTGATAATCGGCCAGTATTGTTTTATCATTTATGTTTTCAAAGTGGTGTTCAACCCTAAGTTAACTGACGACTTAGCCTTCAGAGGGCAGAAATTTACATACGTAATACCTACATAAGCAGGAAGTGGAAGAAAAAGAGTGATTAAATATGAAAGCTCAAAAGGTCTGTGAACATTTTCCTAAAATAAAGGGTAGTCATGTAAATCATATGGAAATCAGACTTAGCTTTTAACGGAAGCACGGCGTTAGCCCCGACCACCTGAGGAGAAAAGATCAGTGATTCTGAAGCAGTTCTGACAAACCAAAATGACAACTGTTCACCGTGGACCCACATTTCACATTATAAGTACCCTTACATAAAGCACGAAAGCCCATCATGTTACAGCCATTAAACATATGGGAGCTCGCCTTGTATTACATACATCAGTCAGCTCTGGTTTAAACTGGTTAACTAGTGCAACACATTCTGAAGACACAAAAAACATCATTCTGGAAACCAGTAAACACATGGCTAGTCTAATAAAATAAGAATAAATTAGATGGGTTCTTTTAAACTGTTAAATGATACTGTAGCCTAAAAGTTATTATTAAGTGACATCTTTATTATTATGTCACTTATATCACTTGTCTCTTACAGCAACTTAAAATTGTGGGCAGGTATAGCTCTTATAGTTCAAGGACTGCAGTGTGTTACATTCCATTATCTACCAAGAAACCATCACACTATCAATCAAGCTAGGATCCTTTTATAAAACACAAAGCATTTTATGAGAAACCTCTAATACAAAACAGAGACAACATCCAATACTTCAGACTAAAATCTGCAGCCTGAAACAAGGTAAAAGGCCATGTAAACTTCCTATTTTTAAAGCACTTCTTGAATTACCTATAAAAGCTCAGCTCTCCCACTAGTCAGGAGCAAAAGACCACTAATCATTCTATATAATGGCTCTGCTAGCTCCAGTAGACCACTCAGTAATGTTCAAACACAGCAAACAATTTTACTTTCCCTCTCTACTTCTCATTACTGTAGGAAATGCGAAGGTCTTGATCCAAGGGAATTGATGAAGGACTCGGGAGGAGGCTCTGAAAAGCAACAAAGGCCGCTTTAGTTTCACCAGTCGAATGCATTTGCATAGCTTAGAAGTCAAGCGACTGAAGCGACTCATGAAGAAGTTGCTTTGACTTCAGTAGGAACCAGCGGAAGGAAAATGAGTGGTGAGAACTTACAGTACTTTCTTCTCTGCAGCTCATAAGGACTGGAAGATCCTGTCATCTTCAAGTAATGTTACGCAGTGCAAAGGACAGTGCTTCCTCCTGGATGTAATTATCATAGATTCCTCTCAGAGTGGACTTCTTTCCATGGTGTTGCATGTGATGTCATTTAGACTCAACTGATATGTGATTTCAGTGAAGGCCTCACATGGCACAAATAAAGTTTTGTTTCAACTTTGTTAAAATATTTATTATCCCCCTGCATTTCTTATGCAGAAAAAAATAACCCTCAAAGGATTAATATTTCAAGCAGTGGAGAAAGTGCCATGTTGGTACAAACAAGGATCTTTTGCACCCCCTCTATCACTCTCCCTCCCTCTCTCCCTCTCTCTCTTTCTCTCTCTCTCTCTCTCTCTCTCTCTCTCTCTCAGGACTTGGGCAACACTCTTGCAACCTAGCACTATTTTACTAACCGTGTAAGGCCAAGCCTAATCATAATGACTGAAAATGTATTCAGTCATTATGATCAGGGTCAAAACAAGGGTCATTTTAGAGTGAAGATTGCAGTAAAGAGGTTCTATTTATACAAAACATGTATTTTGCTCAACCCAGTGACTCACACTGAAATTATTCCTCTCCCAGTACACGTTAGCCTGAATTATTATCATATAACCTTACCAAAATGTACCTAAAGACACTCAAGTATTACGCATAGTACTAAAAGTCTTCTTGGGCTCGTAATAATAGTGGAACTCTTCGTACTATATAGAATATTTTTATATGGTTCTTTAAAGAACCATATCCAAGAGGTTTTCTATCATAACCATTTAACCATTAAAGGCAAACAGCTTTTCAAGCTTCACTTTGATCATTTTATATTAAACCATTGCTTTTGCTAAAGAAACCTGAGGAACCAATTTTAAGAGTGTAAGATCTTTAAGAGTGTAAGAACTTTTAAACCACCAAGTATGACACTATGTTCTCTCCGTTAATCCCAAGGGTTAAGGGTTTTCACACAATGAATGCAGGAGAATATTGAAAGATTTTACTCTTATTGAGAATTCTAAATTGATGTGTCCTTTTAATGAGAAGCGCTGCTTAGAAGCCTTCATACGCCCTATTGGACAGCATATGAGCAAATGGGCTACTGTAACAGATACTATGGTTAGTTTAATTGTAATTTCTATTTAATATTTTTATTTTTGAATATTTGAACACTCCAATATAGTGTTTGTTGAATATTTGAATATTCAGTTAGAATAAGAAAAGCTGTAAATGGAAGGAAAATGCTTCTTTATAATTCTGCTTGTAATTCTATTACTACAATATTTAAACCATCCAAGCTAGGCAGCAATCCTGAGGAGCAGTAACCGTATTTGGGCTGCACCTGGAGTTGCTAATAAAAAATGATCAAACTGATAAAATAGTTAGGAATGGAGTCTCCAAAGAGTCTGGGGTGCAGAGCTGGCAGCTGCATGCTGCTGGTGACGAAAATAGCATTTAGCCTGATAAAAGTGGTAAATGAGCTGGTAATTCAAATGGCCTTTCAGTTTTTGAATTTTGTGTTCATCAAATGCACAGAATAAATGTCACAGCCCTACAGTACACCTTAACCTCCCTCGTGATATGATATGAAAGGATCTTGATTTGTTTAAAATGTTACTATTATATCACAAAACAATTTGCCACATATACTATCAATATTCCAGCTGTGGGCATGAAAGAAATTTCACATTTCTTAAAAAAAACAAAAAAACACTAAATATAAGTTGTGAATGAATTAAAACTCTAAGGTGAATGGTAAGTCAAAGCCAGGTATTAAGACTGTGATGGTTCTATTGTCCTCAAACATAATTTTTAATACTATGGATTAATCGTTACCCCACTACTTTGCAGTTCATTCACAGATTCTTTATTCATATATGCCAGTCATATTTAATTTAAATGCAAAACTAACTGAAGACATGCTGTGGAATCAGCCTTCTTTCTTGAAAAACATAGTTTTGTTTTGTTTTTGAGGTGATCTCATGCAAAGAGTTCAAAATTCAAAATTCAGTAAACACTCAACTGTCCCTTATTTGGTATGCTTTGGTACAACAAAGGTACTAAATCTTTTACTGAGTCCAAATCCAAATCTTTTACTGAGTCAGACCAATGCCACAAAAAGCACCACAGAAAAAGCACTCACATTCATCCACTGTCACCAAGAAATGCATGGTGTCTTCCAGGTTGTTAGCCAAACTAGCCAACATCCATGGCTGCACAGAAGTAGCCTTAAAATGAATGTATTTTGAAACTACATTCATATTTACATTTATTTAACTTGTGACTTTAAGGTCTGCAACTTGATTCCAAAAATGAAGTTTCCAAAATTTCAACTCAGAAGTATTCAACAAATGAATCTCAATTTAATGTACAAAGGCTGGATGCTGTTCAATTAACTTAACAGCATGAGTTTAATATAACTTTGGCAGAGCTTAGCAGAATCCCAGTTTTGTTGGATTCCCTTAATTACGTCCTATTTTTCATCCGTTTTCATAAAAGAACATGTTAAAACATGTTCCTCAAAAGACTAGCATGTATTAATGAAACTGCCACATATCCAGAAGTGCAAATTTACATGTGTCTGTCTATTATACAACAAGTCACTAATTATCAGCAGATGTTTTGCATCCATATTATGGCCAGCAGGCAATTTGAGGGGTGGATAAGGGGGGTGCCATCCCCCTCGTTAGTAAAATGACCAAAAAGCATCCCCCTTGTTAACCTGCCTGGCTGATCAGTAAATCCACATTAAAACTGGTGCATGCCCATGAACTGAAGAAGCAGAAACCCTATCGTCCCTGCTGTGTAGGGACATTAGTCACTGCATTGAAAACACAGCCTATCACAGTCCTACCAATTCAGGATCCAACTGCAAAATCTAGTAGAGCCCAAAATTGTGAATACTCCAGTATTAACCTGAACTAATCCTCTTTCTGTATTTTCTCATTCACTGTTACAATCCCAGAAGGCTATAGAGGGTGTTACCTCACTCGGCAGGGTGCAGAAGGTGCAGTGTAACTCACTTTGGACTGGATAATTGCTTGCCTTGCTTGCCATGTTCATGGCAATTTTTGGGAGGAGGGTGTCCTTCGAAAGTTAGTCTCTTCTCTGTACGCTGCAGCGTAATGGCCTGCACATTTCAGCACTTACTAAACAGCGTTTTTGTTGTTGTTGAAAACAGATGTCCAAACACAGTTTGCGCTTAATGAATGGACGGCTGCTTGTAACCATTTCATCAACTGACAGGGGACACAGAGCTGCCAATTTCCCTTTCGCCTGAAGATCTGTCTTCTTTAAGAGGACCCGCCGAAAGTCATTTTATGCACTTAAACCATCTTCGTAAAATTAAAATGTCTTACTTTCCTAATACAGTGAAACAAACAATTCATTAAAGCAGCACTCAGTTTGGGGTGACCTAAAAAAAGGTTGACAGGGATACAGTGACATTCATGCAAAGCTCTTATGAAGCAACTGCTTATGGCATCCCATTGATGAGAATGTTTTGCCTGTTGAACATGAATGAGTGAGTGAATGACAGGCCAGTTCCATGAAGTGCTTCACATCTAAAGACATATGCACAATTGTCTCACTGTTCTAATGACTACTGCGTGGGAACAGCTTTTTCATTTATTGACATCAATACTGAGTTACTAAACTCCTTAAATGTTCGGATTCTCTAGTTGCTATTTCCTTCCTATTCTACAGTAACTAGTACCGAATTAAAGTGCATTTGAAAAACAGACCTTTTTATGTAGTTTGAAGCAGTGGTGTGACTACAGGGCAACAGGGAGGATGTATTGCAGTGGGCCAACCTGGCCTGCTAAAATCTTCATTTTACGCAATTGTACACCCATGACTCACAGCAAGGTTCAATACAATATCTCAATGGTTAGCTTCCATTTACACTACACAGGCAGCCCTTTCTGTTAATTGCATTCATAATGCAGCTCATCCATGGTAACCATTTTCAAATAGACCCTTCACAATTTGCAACATATTCATTATTTATCATTCTGAAATCTTCTATGCTAACATAGAATGGTTACATTTAAAAATTATTTAAAAAATATGGTTTAATTTAAAAATTATATATCCAAACTTGCATGCAGCACAGCAAGAGTTCTCAGAAATACATGTAATCTTTTCATCTATGATGTATAATTACAGTAATCTGTATAGATAGTAAATGTTTAGGTTAAAATTAAATGCTAGTAGGTGGAAGTCTTGAGAGCATCAACTAGATGAAAACAAGCAAATTGCATCACCATTTCTTCTTAAAACAATGTAATGTTTTGGAGGAGACATGATTTTTTTTGTCCATAAGACCCTAGTTGCACCACTGGTGTGAAGTCATGATGTAAGACGCTCCCAATCCAACGTACGAGTTTCAGTTACTAATCAGCTCTGCACTAAAATTTTTATTATATAGCTGACCTCAAGGAGGACTATATGTCCAGACTACATCGTTAGAATGAAATAATAATTAAAAATGAATGAATGAATGAATGATACCATACTGGTCAAGCACATATTGGTCAGGCGACTGTGTACGCAATGTATTGTTCATTTACGCTGTGTGCACTGTGTTCTCAGTACATCATCTTCATTACAGTGTGCTGTGTCCATTACATCTACATGTAACGTGGAAGGCCTGGAGGGATGTTATTTCATGACATTACATGCTGATACATTGATGTGATGACAAAAAAATTCTTCTTGGTAATATATCCACTGGTGATTTTCCTTCAGCTTTTATGTGCAGAACCCATGCCTCGTTCCCATTCAAATGTTCTGGGGGTACAAAATGAATAGCACTTGGCTAAAATGAGAAGTCAGCCATCACACTGCCTGATATGATGTCTCTAATTGATCACAGACATATTATGCGTGGTATGATGAATACATACTATGATGGCCAAATTAGAGTCAAAACCAAATAGCCACTCAGCCATGCTAAAATTAAACCCCACTGTAATAATGGCAATAATCACAAGTACTAAGTCAGTCATTTGATACACACTGGCACTGTACCTCCCTGCAACGGCTCGAGCCTTAAGTTCTCCCGCCTGGTTCAACAGAACCTCTGCTGCTTCAATGAAGCACGCTCCATGCTTGCTGCACTACATGCGAATTGGGACCATACAGACATCAAGCCGGTCTCACTCCCACCAGTTCTAAGCATGACCCAGCGCTGACCAAACCTCCCATGCTTTCTGCTCGCTGCCCCAAGCAACAACAGCCCAGAGCAAACAACGCTCTGATGTTTTCCCTAGTGACTTCTGCACATTATGATTCATAGCCATGCAAGGCTCGGCTCACTCGCTGAAGGTAGACTCACACACTACCAGAATGCCACTAGTTGCATTCTTCCATGTGATGTGGACTGAAGGGGGGGTCTGTGCAGTGAGGGAGAGCCACTATACTTGGCTTTGGCCAGTGCTCATGAATGCCACTATTAATAGGCTCCTCCTCACCCAAACTTACCACGAAAATACCACAGACATGCAAAATAAACGAAAGATGATGAACTGGTCGGTGTGAAGAGTCAGTAACGAGGCTGATGATTCGTATTGACTAATCGACATAACCTCTGACCATCCGTTGACGTACATGATGGGACTGTTTGAGTTTATCAATAACGATACGGATCAATCAACACGACATGTGGCAGCTTCTCGCTTTCAAGTGACCTATGAATGAACTAACAAAAAAACAGCCACGAGAGCTTTTAGTATGAGGCGAAGGCTCGGATGCAGATACGAAAACAGTCAAATGCACATTCAAAGCTAATTATATATA
>JBBIGA010000153.1:6406658-6421863 GCA_037576975.1 Alestes dentex | reverse complement strand
ATATGTATATGTACACACACATATAAGACTGAGACCTCCTAGTAAAGGGGTTAGGACTGTCAGTACATCATATATTGGATTTTATTAGTAGCAAATTACAAGTATGCTGAAAACACATATATTTGTATATAAAACATTATGTATATATAATGAAGTCAATGACCTCAACATTACAGACCAGACTTTTTTTTTCTTAGCTCCCAGAAATCATTAGTCCCTCTCTGAAGGCCTTGAAGACCCTGAGGGTTTCCCTCTGGCTAGAGTGCTATAAAGCCCCAGGACTAGATTGTGGAGCGCTCTCTGGAGTCATGGTGCTCCATCCAATACTTTTGGGATGATGGGGTAGTCAGTAAATGTGAGTTTGTGTGCACATGCGTGAGTGTGTGCCACTGTGCCTGTTTTAGAGTTAAACTCCCATCTGTCTGTTGCCGATCATTCGCTCTTTGTTTGTCCTTTACAGTAATCCATCCCATATAGACAGAAGCAGCCCTGCGTGAGGGAAGATCACAGTTAAAGCTCCATCTGTCTAACACAGATTATCTTCTCCTTTCGTTCCCTCTCACTGATTTCACACCATCAGCCAAAGACATTAAATACCTGGCATGCCCATGCCTGTTCAGCCCTCTCAGATTACACCCCACTACCATTAAAATGAATAAATACCTGGAAATATTAAAATAAGTGACAGGAAATGTTTAGGTCTTTATAAAATCCCTAAATGGTTCCTGTTTTTTTTTTCTTTAGTGAGTTCATAATGTTTTCATTATGTGAAGGTTCTTAACACTCGCACATTTCCTTTATAGAATAGTCTGACTATTTGAGTGCTGACGGTGCCTCTTGTGGAGAATGTCTGTCTGATAAATGTGCGCGAGTGTGTAAATGAGCAAGTGAGTGAGCTAGTTTAACGAGGAGCTTCAAATCTAAGAATAGTCCTCCAAAGCCAATGCCAATCAGAAATCGCAACACATTCCCCCTCCATGCTGTGACATATTCCAGAGTAAAATGCTGAAATATTAGAGAATATCTAGATAGATTACATGATATGTGAGGGTTGTGAGTGCTTTAAGTGTCGTGGTGCTTTAAGACATGATCAAAACTCATGCAGAACCAGGGGTGAAAGAGCCATTCATTCATTGTGGAACTAAATGTCATTTTTCTTTGACATGGCTTGAAAGAACTCTTTATTCCTTCACCTTTATTTTTAATGGTGTCCCATTAAATATGAAAATAGGAGGATAGTGGGCATATCACAGTTTAAGACATATCATAAAACATGGCTTTGGATGTGAAATGAAAAGTACAACTTACGTGACTTGTGCACCTACGGGACTTCTCTAGTTCCATGGAGAAGAAGTACTTTCCAGACCATCAGAGCTACAGTAATGAATATTAGCCTGCCTGGCTTTCAGTGCTAAGCTTCCTGTTGCTCCATTTCCATTGTCAACATCACTGCTCAAATGTGGCATTTGAGGGGAATGATTACTTTGAACTTCTATCTGTTCAACAAGAGGGTCTTTGTTCACTCTCGCCAGGGAGTTGTTCAGACTAGAATGACGCAGCCCCGACACACACACTCAAAGCACTTTGATAGCTCCAACCCTCTGCAATTACTTTTTCTGCTCAGGATGACTGTTGTGAGTTTGGCGGTTTTTTGGTGTTCTTTCTCATGGACAGATCTGAGACTACAATAAAGGAAGTCACTGGAAAAATAGGCAACACAGAAGTAAATGTTTTACATTGTCAAACGATTTCAAGCAATTATACACAATTACAGACAATTTGTAATAAGCCCACTGGCCAGACATAATTTATTCTAGAGAAAAGAAGGGCAGCCATAAACATCCTGTGGGCTGTTAGTGAGTGCCACTCCATTGGACTTATGCTGACATCTGAATACTGACATGTGCGGGAAAAGAAGTGTCAAATTAACTTAATTGTGGTATATGGATGTCACTGCCATGAACTGCTGTGGTCCTTTGTATTAGTCCTTTGTCCTTAGAGATGCAGAACAAATGTGAGTGGTACTTAAAACTTTCTGGCTTATGTGCAGTGGGTTCCACATGCATTTCTCCATAGAAATCCAAAGATTTCTATAAAGTCATTTGTCGCTGACTTTATAGAAATCAGACAAGGTCAAGAAGGTGGGGAATGTCTGTCTTTTATTTCCTGAAATGTTCACTCAGACATTTTCCATTTCACAGATAGAGGCCTTTTAACAAAATCCTAAATTCATGCCCAGGGCTTCACTCGAAATATTCTAATGTTACTGAGGTGAAAATAGGCACAGCACTATATCACAATGAAGGGATATGGCCTATGGCTGGAAATACGACAGCTAAAGAAAAGTAGCTGGTTGGGGAAATATGTCTAGTCCGAGTTATAATCGGTTCCATGAAGGAACTGTAAATGAATCAGTGAACCATGGAATGAGGTGATAGATTTTAATCAAGTTAAAGGTTCCTGGGAGCTTTTTGCAAGGCATGTGGTAAAGCTGAAAAAACAGACAATTAATGGACACAATGTTGCCATTTGACAAAAAAATGGACGTGTAGACCACCATGAAGGTGAGAATCAGGCCTGTCAGCTCATCACAAGCAGAGAATCAGTTTCTAATGACTTACTGGATTTGCCATTGCTCTGGAGACCACAGTGGATGCACACAGGAAAACTCTCACTGTACGGGGAGGGGGTGTTATTAAGGTTTGAATTATATCATGTGTGATCTGTGCAAGCGTAATGTCTTTAAAGAAGGAAGCCTTCAGATTTAATCTTCATGGTGTACACTCCTTCTTACCGGGTTTAAATAACTATCATTAAGCGTATGAGTATGTGCATTATTTTTCTATGATGTGTAGTAGTCTGCCACGTGCAATATTGTGCAATGTTTTTGTTTTGGTTTTTTTTGTCGGGTGCTAAAACATCATCATTATGTGCAAAATCTTGTTAGGTGTGATAGTCTTACCATGTGCAGTATCATGTGGAGTTTTCTAAGCGGCTGCTGAATTACTTCATTATGTGCAATAGTCTTACCATGTGAATATCACTACTTATGTTAATATTATTTATATATTACTAATCTCTCCTACGTGCAGTGTTTCTTTAGAAATTCACAAAACTTTAAGTTACTTTTCTGTAGTATTTAAACCCAGCATTTGTGTATGTCGCATAGTGTATTTCATATTGAGTTTTATTTTCTACAGATCTTTTTACTGGATTTATTTAGACTTTATATTTCATATTGTTCTCGTCTCTGTGTCTCTGTGTGACCGTGCAGTAGAAACATAAGCAATGTCCTCCAGGATCAATCAAGTTTTCTGATTCTGGTTCTGATTCTGAAACACCTTTCCTTGCATTTTGTCTTCTTTCTTACGTGTAGCTCACTGAAACCAGAGCAATTATGTTGATCAATACCATACTTATGCTTGGAAATAGGAGATATATTATTATGATTTGAATTTGATCAAAATTATTCTTCTATTCTACCGAACTGTCACTGCACTCTCATGAATCAGGTGTTACCCTGAAGGGTACATTTTCAAAGAAGGACAATCAGTGACCTGGCGACAGGGTGATGGACTCATTGCTGTCTGTGGTGAGTGAAGGCTATCTGATCTGATCCCACAGAGGAGCCACTGCAGCCCAAATAGCTAAAAAAGTGAATCCTGGCTATGACAGACAGGTGTCAGAACACAAAATGCACCACATCATGGGGCTGCGTAGCTGCTGACCAGTCAGCGTGAACATGCTGACCCCCGGAATAGTTTTTAGACCATAAGAAGAAGGTGGCCTGGTCTGATTAGTCATGTTTTCTTTTAAATCATGTGGACAACCAGCTGTGTGTGTGTGTGTGTGTGTGTGTGTGTGTGTGTATGTGTATGTGTGTGTCTTACCCGGAGAACCAGGGTGTTGATGTGACCTCAAAATTCATGAGATTTCAATGGCATCAAGCATCTATGTGATGTTCTAGAGGGCCCACCTCACAACTTACAGGACTTAAAGGGTCTGCTGCTAATGTCTTGGTGTCGGATATCACAGCTCATCTTCAGAGGTCCGTGCTGCGGGGTAGCTGGTGGCCTGGTGGTTAGGAAGTTTCCCTTGTGATCAGAAGGTTATGGGTTCAAGTCCCAGGACCGCCAGTTGCACTGGTGAGATACCTTTGAGCAAGATACCGTCCCCACACACTGCTCCCAGGGTGCTAGGTTGCTAACCCTCTGCTTCACTTGGTGAATGTGTTAAAAGCTAAGAAAGAATTTCACATTGTGTGCGGCGGGCTACTTTACCTTACTTGACTGGTCAGAGCTGTTTTGGCTGCCTTAAAGGGATCAACACAATAATAACTATGTGGTTTTAATGTTATGGCTGATTGGACCTTCAGCCCACTTATGTACCTGAAGGGGAAAAAATGTTCCTGTATGTTTTTTTGACATTTTATAGTCTGGTGGAAGCAAAAAACATCCTGTACTTTGTCATTTTTGACATCTAAACAGACAGTAAGTTGGAAACCAGTTGGTACAGAAGTCAAATGTAAATGTAGTTTTTAATAACTAATTTAAGTGACGTATAATGTAATTGCATATCAATTCTGCTACATAATGTAATAAGAATTTGATTAAAAGTCATTGTAGCACATGCAGTCTTGCATGTACTTAATGTTTTAATCACTGCTTGACCAAAAAAGCACAGACTTAAATGTCAATACAGAAAGGAAATGGATTAATAGATCTCACTATATTAATAATAATAACATTACTAACATTACATAATTGCAAATTAATTATTACATAGTGTATAAAAAGGACAAAAATGACTGATTTCCAAGGTCTGACTGATTGCTATGTTTAACACAGCATTAACTGTATGAGCCATGATGCATTAGCAGGCATGTATGTGCATGCCACAGCGAAAGAGTGAGACAGTAAAAAAGCAACTGATCCAGCTGATAATGAATCCAAATAAATATTTATGTACCTATAATAGAATTTTCAGAGTCGGCTGCAGAGATGTGCTTTACTCATTGGAGAGCGCATGAGGAATGCGAAGCATTATTTTGCGTCTGTTATCAGTGGGAACTAAACAGCCACATTACAATACATTTGGTTTGAGCTCAGCCAGACACATTAGTGGTATTTATTTTTTTGTACTTCCATGAATGTCAAGATTTATGTAGATAATTATATCTTTTAAACCTGCTTGAATCAGTCAAATTCATTTGCAGTCATTCTCTCTCTCTCCTGCCGCAGATCCCGGGAATGATTCTGTCTGAATGACTGCTTGTATAACTGAGCTCTTTCAAAAGAAGCAATAACAGAATGCACTGAAGTATGCTGAAGGTAGGCGACGCTCCTGAAATATGAATCAAGCTAAAGAAAAGTTGTTTATACAGCTGCACCGAAAGTGTTACTTTTTTAAAACACTTTTTTTTCCGCATAAATGTGTTTATTATTCATGAGTGGTAAATATTGCAATTGAGGTGCAGATGATTGTTTTGTTTGTACCGCCCTCTTGAGAATTGGACTGATAGTGGGATGTGTTTTACCTAGAGGAGCACACATCATAATTGGCTGGGAAGTTGGCAGCACAGTGGAAATGAGGTAAAATTCTAATAGGCCAAACATGAAGTTATTTACTGTGGACTAGTGCATCGCAGTTAGTTTTAGTGATTGCCAGGCAACTGTATCACAATTTCTCTGAAATACTTTATTGAATTATACCCTTAAATATAATAACGGTTCCTTTGGCATGACGGCATATGAAGGGCTGCGTTTGACGCCCTGAAAAACCTTGCAATGGACGGTTAAAGGAATAATCCATTTTATTGCTCAGTCTCTGTCTGCTGCATCTGAAGCACACAGACAATTACCACAAATAATAATCCAGATACATTTTCCTGTAATAAAAGAAAACCCAATTGAGTCAATGAGTTTTTTCTGTTCCTGAATAAGTAGAGGGGGAAATCATTGCCTGTGGTAAGTGAATGTACCTTCCGGAAATAGAAATTAGTTTGAAAAATGCTGGGGTGTTCCTTTAAAGGATCATACACTGAACTGACATTTCGAGAACCGAAAGTGGTTCCTTTTTATATTATTATTATTATTATTATTATTATTATTATCATTATTATTATTATTATCATTAATATTATAGAGACAGGAGTGAGAATTATAAAGAGACAGTTGAATTAACGGTTATAGAGATACTGAGGTTAAAGGAAAAGCTAACAGTAAACAAACAAACAAAAAACAAAAATCATGAGATAGCAATACACTATTACAACACAAGACGCTTTGTGACTGAGGAGGTTCGTATATTTTCTTCCAGAAAAGTACATATACTTGATCTAAGCTTTAACAGGTGGATGTGAAAATGTTTTAATGTGCCTATTATTTCTTCTTCATCAACATGGCAAACCCAAGTACAGAACCCATGATTCATGATTCAAATATGTCAAGAGGCTGAACTTGAACAAGAACATACACTGTATGGACAAAGGTATTGAGAAACACCTCGAATTCTTGAATTCAGGTGACCCGTTACTTCCAGTGAAGGACAATCTTAATGCATTTACATTTACATTTATGGCATTTATCAGACGCTTTTATCCAAAGTGACTTCCATTCTCTAACTACAGGGGGCAGTCTCCCTGGAGCAACTTGGAGTTAAGGTTCTTGCTCAGGAAGTGGTGGGATGCTGAAGATAGGATTCATCACACTGAAAAAAGAACCAGTTCAAAGTTCAGTTCATTCAAATAAAAATGAACTAGTTCACGTTCATAGTTTTGTTTTTTTTTTTATTTTGAACCAAGTTCACAGTTCAAAAAATGTTCTCGATCATTCATTAGTTTTTTTGTTTTTTTTTTCAACTTCCTTCTATCTGAACCTCATTCAGTCTTCTCCTTCTGTCATGCCACTGAACAATCACAGACATAAGTTACATTAAAAACCAATTTTGAGGTTGAGAATACATCTTACCACTTAAGCAACGCATCATGTTATGCTGAAAGTGAAAAAAACGAGGTGCAGGTATACAATATATGGAAATTTTGTTCAGACAATATTAACACAAAATGTAAACAAACCGTGTCTGCCTAAAATGCAACATTCACACAATATCTTTTAAAGTGCTCAGAAAAGAACATAACTAAAAGTAAACAAAACGTGTGGGTTTTCTCCATCTAAATCTACACCGATTTCTTCAAAAAACAGACTCGAATGTTTAAACAAACCGCCTCCTGCAGAAGCGCTAACCGTGCTAGCCTGTAATCAGCAAACGGAAAACATGAGCCGCGTTCAGTCAGTGAGAGTGAATGGCAGAAGCGTCTGAACTGGAAGCACTAACCATGCTAGCCTGTAATCAGCAAACAGAAAATGTGAGCCGCATTCAGTGAGAGTGAATGTCACTCACGTTCACGTTCATAAGTTCAGGGTTCACGAAAAATAGGAACGTGTTCAATGAACGCTGTTCACTGAACACGTTCGTGCATATCACTGGCAAGCTCCATAAAGACGTGGTTGGATGAGTTTGGTGTAGAAAAATTTGACAGCCCTGACCGGAAAAATGCAACAAACACTTTTGAGATGGAGATTATGAGCCAGGCCTTCTCTTTCGATATCAGTGCCTTAACCTTATAAATGCTCTACAGAATGAATGGGCACAAATTCCCACAGAAACTCCCAAACCTTGAAGAAATAGTGGAAGCTGTTATAGCTGCCAAA
Source organism: Alestes dentex (assembly GCA_037576975.1). Taxonomy (NCBI): domain Eukaryota; kingdom Metazoa; phylum Chordata; class Actinopteri; order Characiformes; family Alestidae; genus Alestes; species Alestes dentex. The sequence continues at coordinate 6,414,151 of JBBIGA010000153.1, read as the reverse complement.
GGGGGAGCAGCTCCATATTAAAATCTATGTGTTTGTAAGTAGAAGTCCCTGTTGGTGTAATGGTCCCAATACTTTCATCCATATAGTGTATGTTATACCACAACTGCTATCTTTCAGTTAGCTTGTCTGGGCAACACTTGTGTTGATGTAACAATTTATTCTTGTGCAACTATTAAAATGATACATTTTAATCAGATTCAAAGCACCATTTTTTCAATGTGGCATGTTACAGTATCTTTGGGTGATGCATCTGCGGTGATTTCTTTTCTGTGTGCTATGGTTATCCTGTGGTATATTGTAATTCAATAGCAGTCAGTTTAGTGGAGTTGGACGATTAGAATTCTTTGTGAAATGTGTGAAGGGTAATCTTTAGTCAGCTTAAGAGCCAATCCAAAAAGAAGTTTCCACGCTGCTGCTGCCCTAGATTCTGTTGTGTCAGCTCTAAAGCACTCTCCGAGTCCCCGCCGAAGACAAATCTATTACAACTGTTTCTGAAACACAGAAAAAGCAGCCTTCTTACTTTTCTTCAAATCAGTTGGAGTAAGACTGTCTTTTCATCTCTGCTAAAATACTCAGTCTATTATTGGAGACGAGGTTTGATTTCCTGGGTGCTGAGGAGCAGAAAAGCGAAAGCAATCATACACTTGGAACAATGTTATGTAAATACACAATAACAATGATTTCATCTTAGTTTCATGAGCCTCATGCAACTACCTTCTCCCATAAAAGTGTGTTGGGGGGAGAAACTCTCTTATGTCTGCATTTAAACAGATGGCAAACCAGTCTAGCTGAATGACACACATGGTTAATCTCTGAAAACACTGAGCTGAACTTAAACATTACTTAAGTGAACTTGAATGTTTTCTATAGATGTGTTTGCCCACTGTACTGTACATGCATACTGCTCTAGTTGTCTTGCACATAATATGAAATGGAGTAGTTATGACTCTCAACATCCTCAGGCTAAGCTCAGCAGAATGTTCTGTGAAACAAGCCTGGCTCAAAAGGAAATGGGCTTTGATGTTAGGCCTTCAAGCATCACAGCAAGCTGCACCCAAATACTGCTGTATAATCCCCCTCACCCCACTCAAAAACATCTTTCTGACTTTCCTTATGAATGCATAAAGAAATACTACTTTTTGGAATATCACAAGTTTGAAGGTTCTTGCAGTTGCAGTGTCATTTTTGGTATATTAATGTACCAAATACAGCATGTTTCATTAAAGAAGATGCAACATTCTCACAAGTCCTTTGACTTTTGCCTAGTCCACACTGCTGTTTTAAAAATCCTAACTGTAGCAGAAAACATCAAATACCCCACATGTAAAGTCAAATTCCACTGAGTTTTTTTTATTTTTGTTCTTCAATCATCTAAGCCCCCAAACTACAAGGTTTACCCAGAACAAAACACCATGCATTTTCAGATTATGCTCACCAATCAGCGGCCCAATCAGCAAGCTTGTCTCTCAGAACCTAAAATCTCTTTGAATGTTGTGACTAAAAACAAAAATGGTAAATGACAGCAAGGAACAGATCAGTGTGGTCTTTGGATGTTGAAAAGGGAATCAGTGTTTTCCTCACACTAACTGTGTGTGTGTGGGGGGGGGGGTAGATCTGTGGGGTAAAGATTGCAGTCTACTTACCCCTCACCACAGGATAATTGGGAGAAACAATCATTTAAGATGTTTCTTAAATTGGGACACCTATTGTGATTGTAATGAGGGGCAAATGGGCTTCCAAATTTGGCCCAATTTTCCTTTAGTGAGTTATTAGAGAACGTTATTCAACCATATTCGGCCATATTAAGCAGCATTAACTTCATGAACACTAGACTGGCTCCACGCTTTTTATTTTACTTATAAAGTTATGAAAAAAGTCAAGTCAAGTCAAATAGTCTTATTAACAATTTAACCATCTACACAGTACACAATAAAGAAACAACAGAACATACTGCAACACAAAGAAAAAAACAGAAATAACACCAAATTGCACAAGTATGGGTAAGACAAGACTACACAAAGTGCAAAAGAAACGTGCAATTTTTTTTAAAACACAAGAACAGACAGTACTATAGACCAGGACATGACAGATTACAGTGCTGAGATGCAAAATGACTTTTTCTTCTATTTGAATTAGATCAAGTAGATACTGACACAGTATCAGAAACAAATCTTTCCCACACGCAAAACTTGTGGTAAACATTAGGGGGAAATATATTAATCATATGTGTACAATATATGTATATACAATGTGGACAAATGTATTGGGACACCTGACCAATAGCTAAAAATTGTCATCCTGTTAACACGGTAGACGATGAAGGACTGAGATGCATCAGGAGATTTATCTTATAATCTGCCCTCCAGGAGAACCATTATATCACAAATAGAAAGTCTATATGACAAACAGAGTGCACTGAAAATCACCCTGCTGGAGCGAGCACAGCATGTTGCGTTAACTGGGGATTATTGGACATCTGTAAGCAGTGATAACTACCCTGGTGTCACTGCACCTTTTATTGATGAGGAGTGGAGTCTACAATCATCTGCAATAACTGTGAGAAAAACTATGCATATGCATGTGGAAACCAGCATTTCCCAAGTGTCACCAAGGAATGGAAAATTGAGGAAAAATGAACAACACTTGGCACAGACAGCAGCCATGAAACTACTTCTATGTAACACCTGCCTTCCACTGCGCACAGCCTGCAAAGACTGGTTACAGTTTCCCTGCATGACTGTGGATTTGACAGTGTTTTGGCCAAATGCAGCAAAATTATTGGCTACTTTCAGCACAGTTCATCAAATGATCAGGAATTACGACTACAGCAAGCTGCACCACTCATTCAAGACATGGCGACAAGGAGGAATTCTACACTGGATATGGTAAAGCAGAGCCAGCAAAACAAAGCTTTGCTGACAGCCGCCCTGGCTCAGCAAAGCAGCAGAGTTGTTGACAGAGCATGAGCTGTAGGAGCTGAGAAAACTTCTTGAACCTTACAGGTAATTCGTCCAATATACCGTATTTATTTAATGTGTTATTTGTGTGTGTGTGACTGCGTGGAAATACCCTTACATGTTACCTGTATGTGTCCTGAATGGCACGTGACTGTTTTTGTTTGGACCATCACTCCAGTCGACACTCATCCTTATCAGTTTTGGACTCTGATTTATACTGGTCCAGTATTCAAATTGAACTCCCACTTGAATCAGAAGGTAAAAGAATTGACGTCTTTTTCTTTGGTGGCCCTTCCTCTGGCCCTTGTCTTCTGTGCTTTGCCACTCTTTCTTCATCATATTACTTATAGAATCCCACACATCACTCCTTTGAGGTTTGAGGAGATGCTTTAGGTTTTTGAACCCTGGGGTCTAGCACAGTGGCTGTCTTTAGCCATGCACAGTTGGTGTAACTCTTCTGCTGAGCTAGGTCTTCAGTCAATGTTTTTTTGAACCTGAAAGGAGTTCAAAAATAACATTGAACATCATCCAAGGACTCCATGTCAGGGTTCCAACAGCTTCTTAGCTGCTGTATAAGCAGCAAGGAGTAGGTTCCTTTAAATAAGCATCAAAAAAGGTTCAAAAAGTCATTCAGAAAGAACAAGTTAGATATTAAAGTAAAGTCTCTGTCCATTAAGCTTGACATATCAGTATCTAATTGTTGCCAGAATGGGTAAAGAGCCGGGCAGTCCCAAAAGAAATGTTAAACAGTCCCTGGCAGCCCTTGAGAACATAAATTACAGTCCTGAGACAAGGAGAGATGTGAAATCGTTTCAGTGGGGTCAAATAAATTCGATGTGCCAGCTTCCAATGTACCATCTGGTGATTTGTGCTTTTTAAATATAAAGTCATTACTCCCCTTGTTTGATTAGAAAAAACATCTTGTACATCACATGTTAGATCTTTTGACCAAACTGCATCTATTCCAAAGGAATTGTATGAGGATTTAAGTATCAAAGAATAGGTATGGGAGGCAAAGCTAGGGCTATGAATGTTAGAATGTATTAACTTGGAAAGTGTGTGTAATGGTAACTGTGTATCCAGGGGGACCCCATAAGCACAAAACACACGGGGACCCCATAAGCACGAAATATAATACACAAATATATAAATAGTGATGGTACAGGGACACAGTATTGTGCCTTTATTTCCTGAAATGTTCTTAGACCTTTTTCATTGAATAAATCTCTGAGAACTGCTGAGTCAACTGAGAGCATCGGAATGGAGCATTTCCAGATAAAAGTTTATAATTATTAAAAAGCACAAAGTGCTGATGCCATTTCGGTGTGGATCCTTTCTGTCTTTCTAGTGTCTTCCAGGTGATTTTAAAAGGGTTATGATAAGAGCACAATGGAGACTTCATCGTCTAAGAGGAACAATAAAAAAAAATCAGGTCCTTTAGTTCATGTGGAGCCACAGCTGATTCTTTGGTGGACCTCAACACCACTCTGGCACTCTGGCATCTGAGCTGAACCAGACTGATAAAAGATGTAGGATAAAGAATTTGACATAGAGTTTAAAATTGGGAAAGACCTCCAACTGCCTTATTGCACTGAATAGTGAGCTTGATACAAAAATGCTTCCCATTCCAAAAATTGGTCCCAGAACAAATTGGGGGCAGTGAAGATATCATGACACTATAAAAATTGCCAAGATGGAGAACATTCATTTTGACCATACTCATCCAGGCATATAAATAGTTTGGTAAATGTAAAAAAACAAAGATCTACCTTGACTTCAGTTAGAATTTTATGGAATTTTTCTGCCAGTGGTATAATGCAAGGAAGGGTAGATGTCTGTGCCTAGATTTGTAAAAAAAAAAAAAAAAAAACAGACAACAGGTGCTGCACCGGGGAGAGGTAATGAGTCAGGGTTGCATTATAGATGAACATGCCTTGCATATAACCTGAAAGACCTGACATTTTCAAACACCAAACTATGGGAAATCGAAACTGCAGATTTATCTATAAATAATAAGATATCATTAGCATACAATGAGATATGATGAAAAGTATTTTTAATGGTGAGAGATGAGCTCTGTTTGCTGAATAGCCTGAGCCAAGGGTTCAATGTATATAGTATATAGTAAAGATGAGAGAGGGCAGCCCATCTGCCCTGTTAAAAGAACTGCCCTTGCATTAAAGTATAATACTTTTATCATATTTATGAAAACAGCCTAAACCCATGTGTTCAGCACTGAGGAGAAGTAACTATTTCTAAGATTTAGCACATAGTACTCTCCTCTGGTTCTCTGGTTCTGAAACCTTTCCTCGTATTGTTAGTCGCTTTGGATAAAAGCGTCTGCCAAATGAATGTAATTCAATGTAATGGCATTAACAGAAAACGCTACACAGAGTTAGACTGAACAGCAAAATGGATTGTATGCAAAAGACAACAATTAGCGGAACCTTATCTAAGCCAGTTTAGTCCTGAACCAGCTTTAGTCATGAACCAGCTTGATCATAAAAACCTCCAGTCATCACAATAGAACTTTGGTAGGTTGATGTCTGTTCTGAGCAGCAAACAACTAGAACATGATCTAAGGTCCTCATCTTTTCTCAGAAGAAGTAAAATAACAGAGGTATCAATGTCTTGTTTAAAGGACCTAATTCAACCTTTAAAGTGGAGCAGAACTCCACTGCACTTCCATCCAAACCTGGAGATTTTTCTTTTCTCATATATTACAAAGTTTCTTCCAACTCAGCAAGACTTATGGGTTCTGCCAAAGGAACAGCCTTGGATTTGGACAAATGTTGTAAATTAAGAGAGGAAAAAGGAAAAAAAAAAACTCAGATCACATTTAGCATCAGATGTATACAGAGTGGAGTAGATGGAAAGTATCATTAATATATTCTGAGTCAGCTGGAAGCTAGTCCGAGGATAAGAAACTCTGCTTTTGCTTTCAATAAATGATTCGTGTCAGAGTCTACAATGTTGATTCTAATGGGTGTTTGGACAGAAAGAAGAATCTTGACTTTATCTTTCCAGTGAAGCAAGCTGAGCTTCAACTCTAACAACTTTCTTGATGTGATTTCTGAAGACATAATGAATATGAAATATAAAAATTACAGATGAAGCCCTTGACTGCATCCCAAATTATATGGGGATCGCAAACTGAGCCTTGATTAATTTCAATAAACCCTGACAGTTTTGCTTTGAATTCAGAACAGAATTTCATTGTGTAGAGCTGCTGGATTCAATCACCAGTGGGGCCCGTGGTAGGTGATTAACTAGTGAAATTTCTGCTGTGATTGTAGAGTGACATGGACAAAATATCTGAATTAAGTGCTGGTGAGGAAAGAATACAGAAAAGTAGAAATAAATTCAATCCAATAAATGAAAAGTATATGGCCTTGTAGAGGAAATACCATGCAAGTACATGCTCTTGTAAAGTTTAAAAACACTCAAATAAAATGAGAATATGCTCTTGTAAAGCATGAACGGGCAACGGCTAAGTTCACCTGTGGAGAGTGCCTGAGAATGAGCTTCACTCTCGCTGCGTCTATCCAGATCATTGGACATAACAGCATTTCTTTTCAAGTTCAGTTTTATTTATCTAGCACATTATCATTCGACAATGTTAATTCTAATGGGTGTTTGGACAGAAAAAAGAATCCTGACAAGCTGGGCTTCAAGCTTAACAATTTTCTTGACGTGATTTCAAAGGTTATTCGATGTGCTTTACAGCAATAAAATAAAAATAAAACAAAATAAAATAGAATAAAATAATGGAAGAAACGGAAGTCTACATAGAAAATCGATAAAAGAAGATTGAAAGTGCAGTAGAAGTGCAGATATTTAAAAGAAGGTGGAGGAGAACAGTGCAGTTTTTAGCAGATTTTAAAGCTACAGTTGGGGCAGATCTAATAGTGATGTGCAGTTTGTTCCAGCAGCGAAATGCATAGTGACTAAACATGAGTTCTCCATGTTTAGTTTCAGACCTTCTCACCACTAGCTGAGCAGCTCCTGCAGATCTAAGAGACATACTAGGAATATATCCTTCAAACATATCAGAGATGTATTTAGGACCCAAACCACTGAGGAACTCGAACACGATGAGTAATGGTTTGAAATCAGTTCTGTATCAAACTGGGAGCCAGTCTTCACCACCTCAAAATCATATATATATTGGGAGGAATTAGTCAACACAGAGACAAAGTTAGGGTCACAGATAGTTTGTTAATATCAACTAATTCCTTTATGCAACTTATTATACCATCTGCGTCACTGTCCCGATCCAGTAAATTATTACTGGCATGCAAACAAGAAACAACTTTGTAAGATTTCTTGTTATATTCTTCCTTATTCAAGTTAAAAAAAAGTATTCCCCAGTATTCAGAAAAAAAAGACCCGTATAGAACAAGTACACCAAACCAGATGCAGACACATCAGCAATATCTCTCACACAGTCAGGGCACTGACTTCTTTCTCTTTCGGCTTTACCCTTCAGGGGTCGCCACAGCGAATCATCTGTCTCCATTTAGTCCTATCTGCTGC
>JBBIGA010000153.1:6384221-6398415 GCA_037576975.1 Alestes dentex | reverse complement strand
TCCAACATCAGCGCCTGACCTCATTAATGCTCTACAGAATAAATGGGCACAAATTCCCACAGAAACTCCAAAAGAAGAGTAGAAGCTGTTGTGGCTGCAAAGGAAGGACCAACTCCATACTGAAGTCTATGTATTTGAAAGGAATGTCATTAAAGTCCCTGTTGGTGTAATGGTCAGGCATCCCAATACTTTTGTCCATATAGTGTACATATGTATATATGTATGTATGCATGTACGCATGTATGTATGTATTGTACTTGTATTACAAGACGGAGAGAGTAGTAGAAACAGAGTAGAGAAACAGAAATCAAAACCTTAGTATTTTATTTAAAAAAAACTAACTTTTATTACCCATGAAATATTGCTCCACTGAATTTATTGAGACAGGAGCAAGCTGAGTGAAATACACAAGACAGCAGGTGAAGGTGAGGGATATTTCTGAATGGTGTAAATGTGCTTAGATATTATTTTTGTACAAAACAGAATGCTATATGTGCAGAAACCAGTAATATTTAACATTACACATTTTTGCATTTTTGCAAATTTAATAGGATGGCTGCTACTACTACTGGCGGGGGACCTCCTGTAATGGGCTTGTCTCCTGCAGAGCAGCTGCAGTGGACCAAATATGGGTGCCTCATCATTTTCAGAAATATAATTTTAGACATTTTCAAAAGTCATTCTCCCCAGTAAAACTTTACTGTATATGGCCCCAAAGCTAACATCTTCCAGGCCTGGGAAATGTCCTACCTCTCCAGGTCCTCCTCAGGTTACACACTCCTCAGGATACACACTTGAAAAAGCTGTATCATAAAACTGTATGATTGTTCCCCAGAGGCCCTGTAATGTTCAGCAGCATTATTTATCGGATGACCAGTGAAAGTTTTTTGGTGTGTGTATGCGTGTGTGTGTGTGTGTGTGTGTGTGTGTGTGTGTGTGTCTGTCTGTCTTCCTAAACACATGCATCATTTGCTGTGTGCAGAAATTGTAAGAAAATTGCACAACGCCCTCCTCATCAGTGCTCACCCCATAGCAAGGGAAGGAGAAATAATACAGTTAACCACAAATGAACAATATCTTAGTCTTAACAGTGCTCCTGCCTTAAGGGCAGTAGATATACGCAGAATTTCTAAGATATCTGCTCCTCAACAAATTGAGGAATGACCTAAAATGAGAAAGCTGGAGCTGAAAATGAAGAAAAATGGGAGAAGACATAAGTGGCATAAGTAGAGTGATTGTAATACTATCATTAAAAAAAAGAAAAAAGAAAAAAATGAACTTGAGCTGTATTCCTTCCACAGGCTAAACAAGGTCATTAATTTAAAAAGTTTTGAAAATGAAAATAGTTTCTTCACTTTTTTACATGTACCTAATGGGAAAACTCTATGTCTATGAATGTCGGTCATTAATTGGATTTCTTTCTAAAAACATGATAAAATGCCCTCATGCTTTGCAATCTGCCAAAAAGTCACTTTACTGTTGAATATACATTCGGGAGTTTTTATGGTTGCAAAATGTCTAGAGTGCTGTCATTCGCAATTGTTCTGCAGGCATAGTTTTGAATTCAGTCTATCGGATCAATTGCTTTGGAGGGTACGCTTCTCTATCTAGTTATGTTTGCACACATGTGGTAAAACAGAGGATATCAGATTAGTGGGGCACGTCCACTGATTAACCTGATTACTGCGCTAAAATCCAGCTGTCTTTATCAGACATCTCAAAATCCACTCACTGCATTAATCCAAAAGAAGATATCGTAGTATGCTACTTACATGACCAATCGAATAATCTGGTCAATACCAAACTCAGATAATGGTCATATCATTAGTGTGCATGTAGATGAGTGACAGGTCCATACTGGATTAACAGGATCCAATTTAGTTCATTATAGACATTATTAGTCAAAGTATTCTTTCCAAAGGCATCTGGCTTGTTTGTGATTTGTTTAAGCAGTATCTTTGCAGACATCTGTAGGTTTGCCTTCCAGATGCCTTCAAGATCCCATCAGTGAACACAAGCTCATCAACACCACTGTAAGGAAATCAGACCCAGACATTCTGCTTTCTGTTACCTTTAGTGTAAGCTAGTTGGAAATCTTCTCTGAGCTTTCCCAATCAAAGCTTGATGTGCTAAAAGTGTTCAACATTTTATGATGTGACCTAACAAATGTTCAGCAGTGATTGAAGGGTCCAAATTGTCCAAATTCTTGATTGGGCCACTCTGAATGAGCGTGTCCAAGAGATTATGTCAATATTACTTACCTACTGCTTCTCTATTACACTAACAATAACATACTCCTAACCACGATTTGTGTTACTAGTAAGTTACTTATCGAGACTATTAGTATAGAGTATGCAGAGGTTTTATTGGATTTGTTTTGACTTTATATTTCATAATATACATAAATATTATATACATGCATAAGCAATTTCCTCTGCGATCAATCGGTTTTCTGATTCTTACTCTGATATAGGATAACACCAATAAATACATGTTGTTTGTAACTTCCCATGTCACACTGTTTTACAGTTAATAGAACATGTACAAAAATGGCACACATTATACACTGCATATATGCATACGGAATACAATAAGATAAGATGGCATATGATTTCTTATGCAACGCGTGACCCAGAGTGTTACAGCCATGGCATGGTTTAGTTTTTCATCTTAACGAACTCTGCTCAAGAAGGCCTTCTGGCATGGCACTGGAGCAGAAACGGCCTTTTGGATGTAAGACATCACACATTGTGAAGGAGCTGTCACATATGATCTCATAATGTGATTACAGAACACTGGCCCTGAGCAGAAAAAGGGTAACGAAAAGAATGAGGCACTTGCAATAGAGATTAATCTTGACAACAGGCTTATGTGTGGCCGATGTGGAGAAGAACAAATGACTGCACTTTTTATGAAACTGCTAATAACATGATTTGGAGGAAACCTTAGAATGCACAGGATGAACAGAAAGGATCTTTCCTTTTCCATCTATTTTTTTTTCTTTGCTAAACCAATAGGCTGTCATTATCGATGGCTAATTAAGCTTTTACCTCCTTGTCAGCTTCAGACCCAATCAAGAGGAAAATTAATATTTCACTACCATCTTTATCAAAGGAGAGCCATCGCGTTCGAATCTCCAGTCTGGATTTTTTTTTTCTGCATCTATTCTTTTCTTATATATTTCTCTACTTTCTGCGCTTCAGATCGGGAGCATAAATCTCATACTCTGCCATATAATTATTAGTTTGACTGAGAGGGTGGCAGATATGTGGTGAGGGATGTAGTGCTACTGTACATCACGCATGATGATGAAAGAATAAGCAAGAATTTATTTATAAAACTCTTCACTGTAGGTGTGTTCTTTCCATGCATATGGGAGGAGATGTTTATGCCAGAGAAATGTATTGGACTGTCATTTTAGTGTATTGTGGGATTACTTTTTAGTTCCATCAGGGCATTGTTTCTTACACAAGGCTAACGGGCTCCCAGAAGGAAACGCTCATGTGAGTTCAAGAAAAAAAATGCATTACCTGTGCTGGAATGCATCTCATAGTGTGAAAGGAAGCGGCCCAGATGTTTACCAAAGCATTTGGTTTTTCACGCATTGGGACTGAGATGGGTTGTCTTGGTGCAGCCAAAGGGATTTTTGGCATGGAAGTAAATACGTGATGAAGTGTCAATATTCCCTTTATGGTCAGCGTGGAAATTGAAGGATTGCTATTTCTTCCCACTTTGGATATGGGTTGAAGGGTGATAACATTCATATGCAATTCCCATCTCCACTCCTCTCATGCTAATTAGATAATGCTTCACTTCTACTGGCATCACGCACTTGATGAACGCAGTCCTCGGAGATTGCTTCTCCAATGCAGCTGACAGCCTGGATTACCTAGACAAATTAATGGCTCTATAATTTGATTTTCCAAGGATTGTGATGTCTAAGTGACTCCTACGGGGGAGGGAGGAGAGGGGCTATTTGAATGAGTCCATTTCACACCGACAGTGGATAATCAAGTCTGCATGCTAAAGATGGCAGAGGCCCAATGGCACACACACACACACACACACACACACACACACACACAAACTCACTCACTCACTCACTCACTCACATTCTATAGATTATGGAAAAGCTGCCATAGAAATGCAAGTATTCGCAAATATTATGCAAATATTAGAGGATAGTAACTGGTTATGCTTAAGTTACATGTACCAAAGACTGGGGAGGATCATATACTGGGTAACTGTCAACACCCCCAGTTTCATCAATAATAAAGGAGCTGCAGGGGCGATATCACTACTGTGCACACTCACCACTCTCCTGGGCTGACAGGAGATGTTTGAAGACTGTGTGAAATAGTGATAGGTTTACGTAACAGAATCAGAATTGCATGTCGGTAAATGTCACATCTGGATTATGGTTGGTTTGCACACATACCAACTGAGGCAAAATGTTACATGTGTAAAACGTATGTGAGTTTTGATCATTCAGGCTGACAAAAATAACAATGACAAGGAAGGGGTGCGTTATATCACCCAGTGTGATGTATAAAGAATAGCAAGCCCATTCACATTTCTTACATAAACCCACCTTCTTTGAGTGGGTTCAGGTAAGAAGTTTGAATAGGCTTATTGTTCTTCGGCCAGTCTACCTACATTAACTGTCAAGATACATTTGATTTTGTCCTTAATCTTCTGCAGTTTTCTTCTTCTTGAGGAAACACACACACACACATACACACACACACACACCCACACATACACACCCAAGCTCTCTCCCTCTCCCTCTCTCTCAGTATAGACTAATAAGTCATATGAGTGTTTTTCTTTTTTATTGCCATGAATGAAAAAAAAAAAACCTAAGTGGAAATTTCACCTACAGTTACAACCTGTCCTGGAGTGGGGCAAGATGTAAGCCTGGCATTAGGGAGCCTTTTACTGGGCCAATGTCCAACATCTAATTATTATACCCTGCTATTTTATACATGCAGCTATAGTGGCAAGCTGCAAAATCAAAGTGAAACAAAACTTTGTGCATGCTCTGACAAAGCTGCACGCTCTTGGCTACCCTGATTCACCCAAGAAGGCTTGAATGTTTGAATAAACAGTTGTACTGCAGATTATTTGCCCTGTAGTGTTTTGGTTCTGATACTCGCCAATACAAACCAAACAGTTACATGAAAATCACTCATAGTTAGGTCTTGTGTGTGTGTGTGTGTGTGTGTGTGTGTGTGTGTTTGATTCTTAGTTTTAGTTCAGTGCCTAAATGTTGGCTGTCGCTCACATCTCTCAGTCTCAACAAAACCAAAGGGTTAGTTGAAGACTAGCACCACACAAACTCCAATTCCAATTTCATTTCTTTTTTTCCTTATTCTTTTTTTTACTTGGTACTTTTTTACTCCTACTGATTTTATGTTTGGATATGTTTACTTGAGTTTTACTTTCTAATTACTGAAGCAACAATAACTTTACTTCAGTATGGATTTAGGATACTATACCCATATCTGCCTTCCGTGAGTGACAGTCTGGCAGATTGTTTCGGTCAAATCCTTTTCCCACCTGCATTAGGGAAAATGCATGGAATTATGCTTTACCTTTGATTTGTCTCCTGAGGTCCTGAAGTCTCACTACAGACTGAGGACAGATGTTTTGATGTTTCTCCTAGCCATGATGCACTTGAGCCTGCAGCCTCTCAGAACTGTAACTGAAAGAAAATGTAGTATATCATCAGCCCAAAGATTTGTGCTAGATAGGGTAAGTACCTATCCTCAGTGGACTAATGCACAAATTGCCTATGTATTTTATGTTAAAACCAATGAGTAAACGTGAAAGGCTAGGCGTGGTAATTTACAACTGAAGCTCACTACACTGATGAGTTAGTCCTTGGCCTTGTCGATGGCATATTGCAGCATAGAGCAACTCCTTGCAGGGTGCATCGCTGCTGTCAGCTGTTTCTGTCAATAGTCATTGACTCCATTAGCAGAGCAGACGCTCCCTGCTGAGATGAAGTCAGCTCTCTGGCCCAGTTAGCATTGAATTAAAGCCTCATCACTCTTGGACACACATTGGAGGGATCTATCTACCTCTACCACCAGTCTATGTATAGACTTATCAGGTACTCTCTCTCTTTATCTCTCCATCCCTCTCTATCTATGTCTACTCAGCTTTAAAACCAACAGAATTCACAAAAGAGATGTGTTATGGATGTTACAATTATGCTGTTCTGAGCATTATAAAACCTTAAAAACACTCACTGTAGCTACTCTATGTTGAGATATTTCTGCCAGAAAGTATTTCTGTAGGGTAATATGAACGATTTTCTAGGATTGGAACAGTAAATCCTACACGATAAGCATGTAATCTTCACTAATTAAACATTTCAATTTGGAGGAATGCACCAGAATCTGTGTGGAGGATGGCTCCATTCTAAAAACATCACTCAGCATGCACAGCAGCTTGCCTTCATCACCTCTTTGCTCAGGTCATGGCTTTGTAAGGCTTTCCTTTGATTGACAGAAAGACTTTGTGTGATGGACAGCCAATCAGAGGGCTCTCAGCAGTTCTGGCTGCTGGAATGTAAATTCTGTTCTGCTTTGTTCTTCTGAATTTCCACTGTCAGGAAAATCAAAATGTCTTACCATCCACATTCCTCACTGCAGTCTTTGAGACATTTTAACAGATAAAATAAAACAAAAACTGTAAAAGACTATACAATAAGAAAGACTTCTTATGAAGTTTAAGTAGTGACATGTAGAAACAGCAGCTACACTGGCATTACTGTTAATATGTTTATGCCATTTTAATATTTGAATGATATTAATTATAAATGGATTCATTCTTCTAAAAAAAAAACACTGATGGGATCAACAGGATCAATATCATACCATGAGATTGCGTGCATTAAATCAATATTTAAAAAAAGTGCATTATATAACATCTTTTAACATACTGCCTCACAGCTTTATTTCTTGAGTGTCTGGAGTGTGAGTCAGAAGTGTAGTAGCAGTTTGGTAACACTTTACTGGCCATTATTCATAAACCAACATAAGCGTAGATAAGCATTTCTTAAGGCTTATTCCAACATGCATCAGTTGACATTCAGGCTGTTCAGGCTGTTCAATTTTGAGTTTAGAAAATGTTATGACAACGTACTATAGAACTGGTGTAGTCGCTGACACGCTGAAGTTGTGGTAAACTTTAAAGGAATGCGATCTGTAAATTTCTAGATTAGCTGAAAACTTCAGCTTCACTACTAGTCAAAAGTTTTTGCAGACATTTAGATGTCACTAAAATATACACTCAGTATTCTCGAAAAAAAATACACTCAGTATTCTTTGCTAACAAATACATTTACAGTGTGTTCACCATCTGAGTACCTTTATTAGACAGAAAATGTTATTTTTTAAATTAATCTCTACTGACCTACAAACCTGCCCTATACAGGGGGTCCTCGAGTTACGACACAGATCCGTTCCTATGACAGTGATGTAACACGAGTTCTGGTGTAATGCAAAACACACCCTAGCCCAAGTCACTTACCTATGCTAACACAGTTGTAAAATCATAATATAGAACATAAAAACACAACTAAGCCACAGAAAAAGGAAAAGGACATAAAAGTACACTGTAGTACATACTGTAGAAACAGAAATAATGACAAAAAAAGAGTGTAAAAATACTTCCGCATTTAACAGTCTAAAATGGTGTAGGTAAGCCAACTACCTCACTCATCCGCCGCGTTACTGAGTAGTCTGCACATACTACGTTTCCTTCCGCCGTGCAACTAGTTATGGGAGTGAGCGTCGTAAGCTCAAAACGTTGTCTGTCAAGTCTGTTGTAACCCGAGGACACCCTGTAATGTGAATCACCAGACATGTGTTGGATATTTAACGAGTTATGAAGTGAGAGCCAGTGGGACGAAACAGTTAATTAGTGCACCTAAAGTTAAAGGACTGTCTAGACTTTGACTCTGCATCACCACACAACCAGTTACTAGGCAGTCAGACAAGCACTGTTACAGATACTTTCATCTTATAAAGGAAACTTGTTTTATTTGCATTTATAATAGTTCACTCAACAACTTTCTAATGTTTAACGGTAATCAGCAGTTTATGAATATAAATGCATAAGTGGCAAAAACATGTGGTGTGCAAAAATTGTAAATGATACTGTAAATTATTTCCTGCACTTCATTCTGTCCATCAGTTTGAAGAATTGCATGTAATGAAAGGTTTGTAGTTTGATGCCATATTGAAGATGACCATAGCAAGACTGTCAGCCAAGTCATACATGTAATTTTTATGCATGCATGCAAAGGCCTAAAGGGTGCGGGGTGGCCACTTTCTCATTTTGGCTTTTAAAGGAGTCCTCATGATCACCCTCTGTTGACCCTCAGTGAGACCTTTGGCAGACTCAGCAGAATTTCTGGGGATAAAGACGCGAACCGATTAGAGTGGGTGGTTTTGTTTACAACATTCTGACCAACACGGCAGAGACAAAGCTGCTCAAATGCACAAATTGTTACTAATTTAACTTGTCATTGAGCTGCATTATGCTTGTAATCAGAATTGAGCCACTCTAGATGAACAAATTAGCTCACTTAATAACACTGCACATCAGAGGCAGCTGGTGGCCCGGTGATTAGGGAGATCCCCTTGCAATCGGAAGGGCGTGGGGTCGAATCCCAGGACTGCCAGTGGCACCACTGAGGTACATTAGAGCAAGGTACGATCCCCATTCACTTCTCCCCAGGCGCCATTGATGGCGGCCCCCTGCTTCACTGATTTGAATGGGTTAAATGCACTAATTTCCTTTGGGATAAATAACGAATGTAAAATAAAAATAATAATAAATATAAAAACAAGAGTCTGTCCCAAATATGTGCTTTCAAACCTTGTGCCCACACTTTTTTTTGCCCTGTACATCCACATGACATGAACGAGGTGTTGAGTCGGAGGGCCTAGGGTCCCTTTTGGCACAGATCCTTAGACTCAGGATCAATAAGCTCAAGTGTATCATCCATAAATCTTATTTTGAAGCCACTGGTCTCTAAGCATTTTGTCATACCTTTCTGACCTAAGATCCTTCGGCATTGATTATTTAAGATGAAATAGCATGAAACAAAATCTCTTGCAGACAAATGCTTGATACATCTTCTGTGTGAGTTCGGATGTGAATGAGCACGAGTCAGACTGAATGAATCATTTAAGATAAAACCATCATCCTTCTCATGAATGATAAAAATCGTCAACAGCATCATAATTTGTTGATTTATTAAAGAGCATATAATACTGAGAAATCACCAAGCTTCTTATACTGGCAGGTGTTATACTATGTTCCATTATAAACACACATTATAAGGTAAACAGATAACAGAGTAGCCAGCAACTGTAGCGACATATTACATTATTTCTTAGTTATAACAGCTTGATTGAAAAACTAGAATTTTTGTGTGTATTATAGGATGGCTTTTGAATACTGTTTTTTATGATCAATATGTTAGCCATTTTATTACAAAATCGGTGCATATGCTAGCTGTGCACTAATTAAACTGTTTTTCCTCACTGATTAAAATAAAACACACAAATAAAAATGTTTCTAAATGTATCATTTACTTCACCAGTTCATACTGTTTGTATATAGAAACAAAACTGTTATCACAAAAAAGTGAATACATTTCTATCTGCCTATTCAGCCTGCAGCAGTTTAGTCACATCCATTGAAACTGAAGCTGCAAGGCATGTGTTAATCGGAGCTGCATTCAAAATTGCTCCAAATTACAGAAATTGTGCACTATGTAGTATGTCAACACTATGTTCATTATCATGTATCACTAATCAACATAACATATATCAGTCTTATAGGCTGTTGTTATTTTACAGTACATTTTGTAGCTGGTGGCCTATTGGTTAAGGAGATACCCCTGCGATCAGAAGGTTATGGGTTTGAATCCCAGGACTGCTAGTGGCACCACTGAGGTCCCCACACACTGTTCCCCGGGCACCCCCCATTGGTGACTGGTGGCAGCCTACTGCTTCGCTTGGTGGATGGTTTAAATGCAGAGAAAGAATTTCACATTGTTCACACTGTGTGTTGTGGTGTGTTCATGTGTGACTATAAGGGGCCACTTTACTTCACTTTTATTTTACTTTTTTTAATGGATTTTTATCATAATACTTTTCAGCATTTTTCCTAATGGCCTTCGACTTTCTGGGCTATATTGTTGAAGTTTATGCTATTTATGCTGATCTAGACTTTCTTTAAGTGGTGACGTAAAGGATTTCATTATTCAGTTCATGAGAGCTGATCTTTCTTCTGAGCAAATGAAGCCAGTTGTTTAACCTGAGCCTATAACTTTAGAATTGCATGTATGCACTTTAGGTAATAAAACTCAAGTCGTGTCAATAAAACACTCCAGGAAAGCAACAATAAAGTCTTGACTGGCCAAGTTCACTAACACACCTGAGTCCCACTGAGCATGCATTTCACTTACTGAAGGCAAAAAGCCTCTGACACAAGCAGGAAGTGAAAATTGCTGCATTACTGGCCTGACAGAGCATCATTAGGGAGTATAGTGATGTATCACTAGATGTTTATGGGTTGCTGACTTCAGGTAGTTCTCAGCTGCAAATGACTTTTAAACATCATTTTGTTCTAAACCACACCTGAAATGGGAAGACTAAATATGAAATTATTCCCACTATACCCAAAAGGGGAAAAAAACCCAAAAAATATTCTGCACTTTCGCCTTATGTTGCTCAGTTACTGACCAACTGCAGTTGATCATAGGAAGAATGATGTCAGTATTTTTCTGATTTCACTAACTAAACAAGACCAATATGTGAGATTCAACTAAAAGCATTATCCGCCCACCTTCAGACCTTTGGAAGGCTTCGACAGAAATGCAGCACTAAGGATAACACACTCAACCTTCTAAATTATGATAAAAGCCAATAATAGCACTGAGATCTGACAATTTGAATAAAGAGCACGTAATGCTTTCCATATTATCTGTCATAAATATTTTTCCTAATACCACAATATCCTCTTAAACTGACAAATTACTGCTTTATTATGAGCACATATTGCTTACTGAATACACAATATTGCAGCACGCTACTGTAGCAAAAGAAATTACATCCAATCAGTCTTCTTCACATGCATTCTTATGCATATACAAGCTGAAAGTATGAGGAAAATTAATTCATGTACTTACTAATACGATACACAGTAACCCCCACCTTCACACAGATCAGCAGTTGTGGTTTCAGTCCATTGCGGATTTTCCAACCTCCCGCCTCTGAGTACAGCTGACTTTGACGTCCAGGCCTTGTGCGCCACGTTGCAGTTACCAAGGCAACTAGACACCTGAACGGAATGAAGCTCCACTGCTCAGAGCCGCCCCAAACATAAACAACCAGCACGAGGACGAGGGGGCGTGTCGCACAAGGCCCAGACGTCACAGTCAGCTGTACTCAGAAGCGGGAGGTTTGAAATGAGCCAATCCAAGAATGTTATTTATTTCTCCTTGCTGCTGATTGGCTGCTGCCATGTGACGCTGCAGTCCAGAATTTCCCCCTGTGGAGCGTCTGGAGTGTTTCTTCTTAAAGCCCTGTATTTTTCTCACTGTACATTAAATGAATTTATTACGTGCATTAATTACAGTACAGTCTATACAGGGGTAACATCGATATTTTACATTCTAGCACTACGGGAGTTCAGTGCAAACTGTACAGTACAAATACAGGTTTACCTTTACAGTTTCTTTAAGGCTAATGAGTTTACAATGAAATTAAAGTGTTTTGGGGGCATGTTTGAGGGCATATTTAGGGTTTATACTATAAAATTAGGCATTTTTTAAACCACATCACAGCAACGCGTTTTTTCACTATGTGCGAGTGCTCTAAGGGTTTACTGTATATACATATGACATTCGCTATTTGTTAGTGTTTCAAAACAATCAGATGTCTTTCAATTATAACCAACACATTTGAACTCAGTTTGTAATTTTAAGAACAATGTAAGTAACCTGACTGCCTTACAGTCTTATTTTTCCATAAAATCAAAGTTCAGCATAATCTATGCATAAAAGTATAGTTTTTAAAGTAAAACACCATATTATTGTTACAGGGACTTTATCTATTTACAGTTGTATGTTGTCAGCTTATTTACCTCAAAGTATGATCATCACTTTTTAAATCTATGGCATTTTGAATATACATTCATTCATAACTAAAATTTTGAATATTATTCATTCATTATTATACTTTCAGTCTTTACCCGTAGTGCCATGAAGCTGAGTTTTATAGCGTCCTGCTAATTAGTTGAATGTATTAAGGGTAAAGAAGCACAGCTAAAAAAGGCGTTGCTAGATCATCTAAAGATTTGTATGTGAGTTTTTGAGGCAGCTGGTGGCCTTGTAGTTACAGAGTTACCCCTGTGATCAGAAGGTCATGGGCTTGAATCCCAGGACTGCCAGTGGAACCACTGAGTTACCAATGAGCAAGGTACTGTCCCCACACACTGCTCCTCGGGTGCTGTGTCACTGGTTACCCACTGCTTCACTTGGTGAATGGGCTAAATGCCTAAAGGGCCACTTTAAGACACAGGTTTACAGTAAATAAATGAAAGTTTCAGTTTTCTCGGAGAGTGCCAAGGGCTGAACCCTGGGGTCCCCCTTGTGTAACAGCAACTATAGCATATTTGTGTTTACCTATGGCAAACAAAATGGCCCTGTTTTAAAAAGGCAATGGAGGTACTAATTGTAACACTTATTTAGTCTGGGATCTGTCATTGCTTTTCACACTATGTGACAAAATCAACAGTAAAGGAGGTCAACCTGTTTTCACCAAACACTGTCACTGTCAGAGAATATTCTGCAGAGGGAGTGAGAACAAGTGTCTCAGGAGCTCCACTGACATTTGCCCTCTGAGCCTCGTGTCACTCTAAATCAATCCAGGCTGATCAATGCTGAGGCATGTGCATTCACACACAGCCACCTACGCACCCAGACACAGAAGAGCCAGAGACGGCGGCACGTGCCCATGCACACACACAACCAGACAAAATAACTTTCCTTCCAGATGGGAGACTGGCTGGGCTGGCATTTAGCACGGCACATGAGAGGAAAGAAATGATGCAAGCCTGCACCAGTCAGCCAAAATGAAGCTCAATGAGTGATGAGAGCAGTTTCCTGCTGCCTCCCTCCACACATCAAGGGCACATCAGTCCTCTCATCGTAATCATCGTGCGGAAGATTAGCCTGGCACACACTCGGCTTACACAGGTTTCAAGGCGCAAACACATGGGGGTCAACAAGGAAATGGCACCAAAGTGCTTTTTCAGTCTCACTTTGATCCTGATTACAAAAAAAAACAGAGTGGGTTTAAGTTGAGTTATGATAATGGAGAAATCCGATTTGGATTTGCAGCTCAAAATAAAATAGCAAAAGTCAGAAGAGCATTTGTTCATCCCTCACACCCCCACCTGGATGCTTAGCAAGAGTGGCTTAAGCGCTAGCATGGATCACTTACTCTGAAAAGCAGCCTCATAGAAGGAACACTTCCTCCTTGTAGCGTGCATGCATTAGCATCAGTGTCATTTGTCTTTTTTTCTCCCCTAGATTTGACTAGAAAGTCTAAATAACAGGGATCTTACCCCACTATTTTATAACAACTTCAACTACATCATCATTACACTGCTCTCAGTCTATTTGCCCTGCAAGCCTCATTAGTGGCAAAGTGAGAAGTCCATGTTCTACTTCTACAGTTTGCGCATGTATATCTCTTAAGCATTCATATGGAAATCAATGCAAATCTCTGGTGCCGTGGCACCACTGAAGGAGGGATGCCGGGGTAGTTGGCCGTGACGCAGGGACGTCAGAGCTAGCAGGCAGCAGCCAGGCGGAACGTGGACAGCAGGGATTAGCCGCAGCTGAGGTGATCACCACGAACACCTCATCAAGAAGCACTCTGGCCTCCTCCTCAGCACACGCATTCTGCATTCCTCATCATCCGCGCTTCTGCATGCATGTGTAACGGGAAAGATTGTCTGGGTTGGAGTCCAAGTGGTAATTATTTTTGTTGTATAATTCCCGGCCAGTAAGCCCATAGGTTACGTTTTTTTTGGTCGGGCCGGCTATAAAAGGAGAAGCAAGTAGGACACTAAGGTGGCTGGGGGTCCTACCTGGGCGGTT
>JBBIGA010000153.1:6359820-6374472 GCA_037576975.1 Alestes dentex | reverse complement strand
GTGTCTTAAAACAATATGAATGTCAAGTTTTGTGCTCATTTGAGCACATATTTAACAAAGTACGACACAGAATGTGTGTTACTTATAAAAGGCTTACTGTATTACTGTATATCTATTAAATTAATGAATGTAAATTAGCTAAGGGGAATATGAAGGGAATTAGAACTATTACATTTACTTACCAGAAGAAGTTACTATTGAGTAGAAGAAAATTACTTTCTTGTTTGGAAATGGGCTGCTTCCACAAAGAACAAGGTGAACTACTTCTGAATGAGTTGCTAGACTAATGCCAGGCATTCCTATGAAAAAGGGAAGCAAACCTTATTTTCAGGCTGTAGCAAGCTGCACTGAAAAAAACAGATCACACGCCACGGATACCTGTAAGAAAATCTGTCATACTGACAGACTCACATGCTATTTTGAATGAGCTGCACCAGGGGAAAACAAATCTGAGTGCTATACTGTAAGACCGTGCTTGCAGGGCTAATTCTAAACTGGCTACGGCTAACAGTCGATCACACGGTGAAAACACGGGGGGTGATGGTGTAGGTTATTTTAGGAGCCTATCATGCTGCGGGGCTTAGAAAGAGTTAATAGAGTGTGGTACGGGATTTATTTCTACAGTCTGAGGTGAAATGTGCATGGAATGGCAATCCCATCATCCAAACAACCGAAGGCTATATAAGTGCATCTCACTTTTTCTGGCAGTATTCCCTATACATTTGTATAATTTCATTCCTTGCTATAGGAAAAAAACACCCAAGTTCTTCAAAGGGTTATATAAATTGATTGAGCAAGAGCCTTCTCTATTCCCATTCCACGGCAATGCGAATACTGAGCTACGCATCAGAAATAGACCTTCTTTTCAGGCGTATGAGGTGGGGGGGGTGATGCCTACATTCAAAACTGCGGGCCTGGCTGAATTGATGGGCACCAAGCGTAGCACTTTTCTTAGGGGAAATCATTTGCATAATGGGAAAGTGGTTCGAGCTGGAGCCGAATGCTCCTCTGGTGTGAGGACAATCGCTGGAGTGGAAGAGTACGATCAGATAAAAGCCAGGCTTCACTGGGGGGGGAGAGCTCCAGCTGCAGTAGATTTCACTGCTCTCTTTCACCTGCTCATCTCATCAGCCAAACAACCTGAGGAGCACTGAGCTGGAGGCCTTTCACTGTGAGGGCTCATCACTTTCAGATTCAATGTAAATACCCCCCAAAATAATTGCTTTCGAATAATTGCTTTGATGAGGAAATGTGTGAGATTCTTCATGCATGGTCCTCCATATCCTGGGACTGCAAAAGAATTTAGCCTGACTGAGCTCACACACCTGAACCTGCACAAGTACACTGTGGTGGTCGACCCCAATCATGTTTTACTGAAGAGCTTAGGATTTGAGATTTTCCTGCACATTTTTCAGCACAAATCCTGCTTTTTTATTTCTTGAATGCTGACAGCAGTAGAAGGTTTATTAATAGGATCGGGCACAGCAAGCTAAAAGGACATATTTTCTGTGAGATCATATGAAATATGAAACATGTACAAATGGCACAGTACAAGAATCAGTTAAAGCTCTCTAAACAAAAAAAGTTATTTTCTGAAAGTTAAAAACAAAAGCAAATGAATAAGTATCCAACTCTTACAAAGAGAATAGAAATGAAAGGCTTAGACTCAAGATTGACTGAAAAAAAGAATGTTGTTTTCAGTCAGCTTGACTTTAGTATGAGACTAAAGTCAAGCTGTTAATACTGTAAAATATTCATAAATAATAAAATGGTTACATTAAATCATCAAATGAGTGAAGTCAAACGGTTACTACTGTGACATATTAAATAATATTGAAATTGTAATATCACGTCTTCAAAAGACTGAAATAAAACTTTAAAACATGCATAAGTCATTTTGATGTTAAATAATAAGAGAACACAAAAATAAATAAATAAATACATACACCACATGTCCACATATTGAGAGAACCTTTCTAATTAGTAAATTTAGCTACTGTAGGGTACATACTAATTGTGCACACAGCTTGTGTAATCTCCATAGAAAAGAACTGGGACACTCTGAAGCAGCAGCACATGAGCACAGTTCACCAAGCCTAATTCCAAACCCTGGCTAGAGGCTAATAGAGGCCCCCAGTATTAAGCTGTGGATCAGTGGAACTACATTCTCTGGCACTTTGGGAAGAGCTGGAGTGGGGTTTTTGATACAGAATCATCCAACATCACTACCTGACCTCACTAATGATTTTGCAGATGAATGCAATCAAATCCTTACCGCAGTGTTCTAAAATCTAGTGTAGACTAGAGGCTCTTACTGCAGCAAAAGGGGTACAAACACCCCATTAATGCTCTTTATGTCAGATAAAATCAGTAGATGAGCAAATGTATAGTATGGATCAGCCAGTGTCCTGGTGGTTTGTGAGTTGCCCTTGCTATCAGAAGGCCATGGGTTCGAATCCCAGGACTGCTAGTGTGATCACTGAGGTTCCCTTGAGCAAGGTACCGTCCCCACACACTGCTCCCCGGGCACCCCCCGTTGGTGGCAGCCCACTGCTTCACTTGGTGAATGGGTTGAATGCAGGGAGAGAAATTCACACCATGTGCTGTGGTGTGTTCACATGTGAATATAAGGGGCCACTTTACTTCATAGGGTTGTTTAGGACAACACTATACTATATGTTTGCATATAGACATTTAGTGTTGTTTAAGACAATAAACTCGGAACTTCCCATGACTGACTGAAGACGTCTTGCTCCAGCTGCCCCTTAGCAACATTTATCACAGTTTACACTTGTATTTTGTGTTTTCAGTGTCTGTGTACAGTATATGCAACCTTTAGCTTGGAGACGTCCAAGTAAGCATTCCCCAAACTTCCACACGTCCACTTACTGCCTCTGGCTCCCAGCTTTTACAAATGGGTAACAAATATACCTGATAGAACAGCAGACCTTTTTACTTCTGGAGTTCTTTTATGTATTACTTGAAGTGCATTGAGTAAGCCTCCATTTGATGATCTAAAGGATCAGTTCAAAACATAGAGAGGCATTCAGAAATGTCACAAAAGAATTCACAAAGAGAAAAATATCACTTCTCCTGGACCACTGTTGACAGATAATGGATTTTGATTCACAGAAGATGAATAGCGCATGTAACCATAACTGTAATACCCTTGTTAAAAGCAGTACAGCCTTACCACTGACACCAGACGCGACAACAAAAAAAGGGTCTTTCTCTTTGTAATGAGGGTGCCATTCAGTTTCAGCAGAACTCTAGCAACACATGGGACTACCAAGAATGGCACAGCCCACATAATAAAAGAAAGTTCAGAAAGTTCATTTGTAGGCAAATTATTGTTTGATGCTGTGAAGTAACAAAAATGATCATGAATCATGCACATCTTTTGTACAAACAAGACTGTGGCAGGATTCCCCCAGGAGGGAAGAAGTTAGACATTTTAATTACATGTATACTTGATATATACATGTACAGTAATATTCTATCCATGCATATTCATGATGAAGGACGTGTATGAAATGTCATTGCCAGATGATGTACTAGTCTGAAGCCATATAAAAGTTATAACAAGGCTTCAAGGGTTCATCAAAAAGACCTACACACTATGCAAGAACATACTTTCCATGCATATTCATGATGAAGGATGTATATATAATCAGATGCACACTGTCATGTCTAGATGATAAGTTCAATGCTCACATTCCACACTATGAAATCATCAGAGGTGAGGAAGACTGGTGATTTCCCAGCAGCTGCATAATAGGGTCTTTCTCTCCGCATCCCTTTGAAGTCAAAGAGGCAGATCGGCAGGGTAAAGACTGCCACTTATGATGTGCCTTAGGTACAAATGAGCAGCTTTAGTATGCTGGATCTCCCAGGAATATCAATGTCATGCCATGTGCTCTGGTGACCATGTCCAATCACTCCTCTTTTACCAGAGGAAGAGAGAGAGAGAACAAGGGGGAGAGGCTCTGTATGAGACTGAGGAAGTCAGGAAGCATGTGTAAAAAAAAGGGTGACTTTTTCACTGGTTTAATACATCCTTTAGCAGTCAAATCGGTGTGGATGTCATGCTAACCTTATTTTACCTTATTCATCCATGCAGACTCATGATAGATCATATAATATAAATGTGAAATGCAGAGGCTGCAGTAAAGCAGGATCATCCCTGGGTAAAATAAATGTTCGGTCACAACAAGATAAAGGTGGTTGAGTTCACTTGCATTATGTATCTGTTCAATGTAATGTAAATTTTATCATGAGACTACAGTAACATGAGATAATTCTCTTCTGTAAGAAAATGTATATTATTATAAATTATTTAAGTTATTAAAGTATTTCTAGATGCGCTACATGTCCACAGTGTTTCTGCTAAAGTCAAAAAGGGGTTTGTTTTCATATGCTGCTGTAACATCCTCTACTGTTCTGGGAGGCTTCATACTAGGTGTCGGGACATTGCTGTATGGATTTGGTTGCTTTCAGCTATGACAAGTCATGTACTAATGTTGTATGATTAGCTTTGGATCACAAACGCCACTCCAACCCATCCCAAAGGCACTGGATGGAGCTCCATCACTTCCAGTGCTCCACAGCCCAATGCTGGCGGCCTTTGAAGCCAACGCTTGGCACTGGACATTGGCTCAGGCTCATGCATGGCTGCTCCAGAGTGTCCCATTGTATTGGCAATTCTATTCTTCAGTAATTATACAAGCTCTGTGAGTAATTTTAACTTTTGAAATGTATTTGTTTGGGTGAAATTAGTTCACTCGCAAACCATTTTTTGTTGAAATAAGTTAAATGATCTACGAGGATTTGTAAGTTAAATAATCTTACAATGTCATATTACATTTTATCATTACAAATAACGTAACCTATAAAAGATCCAAATTCATAACTAGTGGTAAATACGCACATAAAGGTCTAGGAGAGTCCTGCTTTGTAACACCTGCACCCAAGAGGTGGACTCTCATGAAGCTTCCCAAATGCATGATGTAACAGTCTGCATCATGGTTTGGCATGATGCTGCTGAAGGTGAGTTGTCAGGACAGCTCATGCCATCGCGTGTCTTCTCCTGCCAAAGTTGTGCAGGAAGTTCTAAATCGCACTCATAATCCACATTTTTGAGAAGGATTTGAATATTTTACTGACTGATGGAATTTAGCCTCCATGCAAATTGATTTGGTTTTCAAATTTCACCATGGGATCTTGTCGCTAAGCTTTTGACATGGCTGGCGGCCGGAAGGATTTGCGGCTGCGTTTTTCTTGTGTAGGCTGTTCCTGTATCACACCGACCTCCCACACCCCCCACGCCACCGCCTGAGATTCCATGGGTCTGGCTGTCCTGTGAACATGCCTGCAGAGCACACCCCAAATCTGCTAGATAAAGAGTGAAACGAGGTAATTCTCCCCAGCAGAGCAAGCCTGCAGGACATTATTGGTTGGCTGTGGCAGTTGGTACTGATGTTTTATTTATTTCAAGGTTAAGCGTCATGAGACTGGAATAATCTGATTATTTAAGTTGATCTTCAGTTAATATCCCTGCAAGTTTGATTAAGGGTAATCCGAAAGCACCCATATTTATATGAATATAGTATGTCTGTAAGCAAACCTTTCAGAGAAGCTGTTGTTGCTCTTCGAGCCAAATTGTCACATGAACAATTAAGCTGAATTAAAGGTATATTCTTATAAATCAGTGCCCTCAGATTTAATAGAGATGAGGGAACTGTTTGGATCTCCCAGGCATAACTTTACAGAGGAGATGTTTGGATGCTCGGCAGGCATGAACAACCCCCACTTCTTCTTTCTCTGAACTGGAACTAAAACTAAAATCTTATTATGTATTAAACATCTCAACAAACTGTCTCCAAACCTTGGCAATAGTCTCAACCACCTATTGTGTTTACTATATATCCATTTAAAGGACAATCTCACCACACTGCAAAGAAGAATCAACGTAATTTGAATTTCAGCGTCCCAATCTGAATGGTGAAAGAAACTTCTTATTTGGCATCTTCTTAATTGATGTTTATTCGGCATTGTTGTCAGTACAAAGCCTCCATCTCAACAGTTGGGATGCAGTTGGTTTACATAAGCAGCCTAATCTTCATTGCTGGTTGTTTGAGAAATCTGAGAAACAGAGCAGTACATACATTGTTTGCAAAAGCTTTCTCCAAAGGGTACTAAAGTATTACAAACACAGAAGAGAGAGAGTGTGTTTAGTCCCCATCTGTTCAGTGAAAGAAGCAAACCAGGCCCAGGCTGGAAAACCGGCACTCATTTCATCACCTGAAACAAGAGATATATGACTGACTGAGGACAGTTGGCTGACTAATTATTAGACTTAAAAATGTTGATGTTTTACTAATACAACTAATACAAAAGCTGCTAGTATAAAGAAGACATGATTCACCAGACAAAGCCACTTCTATTTTTTTGTAGTCAGGTTCTGATGTTCATGTGCCCTCTTTGTGGGCATTTTCAATGGAAGACAGAGGATGAAATGGACACTCTGGCTGGTCTGCTGCTATGCAGCCCTGCACAAGTAAGCTGTGTGTAGGACTGCATACTGTGTGTAGGGCTGCACAGAGGAATCTGTGATGCACTGTGTTTTGACACCTTCCTATCATATATCCAGCTCTTACGTGGGACTGGACAAGCCTGGCTAGCCTTCCTTCCATATCAGTATAAGTGAGCTGTGGGCACCCATGAATCTCTCGCTTGTTCACCAAGTGTTTTCACTGGACAACTAACCACTGCATGCCAGGAATGTCCCATAGTGCCTTTCCATTCCAGGGTCGTGGGGGTGGTGGCCTAATGGGTAGAACACTTGCTTTTGGACCATGGGTCCTTTAGCATACCACCACTGCGTTCCTGAGCAAGACTCTTAACCCCAAGTTGCTCCAGGGAGACTGCCTCCTGTAGTTAGGGAATGGAAGTCGCTTTGGATAAAAGCATCTGCTAAATGCCGTGAATGTAGCATCACAGTTTAGCCCAGGTCAATTCCTTACTCTTGCTAATGCAGTAACTTCAAGAACTGGCTGTTCATTTGCTTCCTAATATATCCAATCTTTTGACAGGTGCTGTTGCTATGGGATAATCAATGTTATTCACTTCACCTGACAGTGGCCTTGATGTTCTGTATTCCATAACGTTACAAACAGGATTACATTTTGAACCAGAATTAATGTTTACTATACAGCTGTGCGGGTCAGTTGGCTGCTAATTAACCTTTCTGGTGAATGCCACCTGAGAGTAAAGCAAAACCTCTTTCATCCTCCTCTTGCTGTTTATACATTTCACGCTTTATGGCACTGGAACTGGCCATTGAGTAAGTATACAGTATATGGCTCTGGTATGTGAAAACTGAGTTTGATCCATACAAATCACAGAAATCACGCTCCATTGAGTTACAGGAAAGTCGGTGAAATGACTGCAGGCCAATGGTAGACAAATACTCAGAATAATAAAGGTGCTGGTGAAATGGCCTCAGGCCACAGAAATGTACAGATTTTGTCTGCATATCGTGTTGTGAGCCACAAGCAGGGAGAAAAAAAAGGAGAAAGCATGGATATATTTCTCTCTTGGTGGAGAGTTGGGACTTAACTCATGCTTGTTTAAGTGTCAAGCAAAAGAAGTGCATGTGTATGAGACTGACTAGCATGCCTGATGCTATTTGGCTAGAGAAACACACCCAACCAGGCTGCATTTTGTCTTTTCACATAAAATAGGAAAGCACAGGATTGGTAGCTACACAGAAAACTCAGTTATTATTTAATCTCTCAAAATGTTTAGAGGAAATACTCAACATTACAGTGACACTACACACCCTTCTTGTTAGGAAATAACAAATGATCATTTCAGGTAATACATTTGAAGTATTTGTTTCTCGGTTGCAAAATATGGGTATTACTTTATTTTAAAGAGTGGCTCCGCAACAGAAATAAATAAATAAATAGAACATACACAATTTTATACTTACGCAAGACATAGATGATAAACCAAGACATTTTTTGCATTCTTTTGTTTATCACTGGCACAATGAGGAACATTTAGCTACAGACACAATTACCATGAGCTATAAGAACAAACAAAAATTATGTTTCAAATTGTGGTTCAGCAATGCAGGGTTGCACTGAATACCAATCCCAAATAGTAGAAAGAAGATACTCATCTTTCAACAGCAGCTCTGATCCATTAACACCTAAGATTTATTAAATCAGTCATCATTCTCGCTCAATGAATCATTTGATTCTTTATGGATGGTTCTTTACTGTTAATTACAGCATGATGGAGAATGCTCATAGAGACACTGAAATACCAATGTAACACAGAGAAAAAATGGCTTTCTGTCAAGTAGAGGTTCCATAAGCAAATCTTTACTATAGGTAATCTAGAGGCATATGGGAATCAAATGAGAACATTCATTTATGTCTCAATATGGGTTTCCAAGACAGATTATATAGAAACACTATACGGACAAAAGTATTGGGATGCCCGATCATTACACCAACAGGCAGTGTTGTGCATGAACGCATTCAATGAATGGCGTTCATTGAACACGTTCCTATTTTTCGTGAACGCTGAACTGAACGAGTCTGTTTACAAATTATGAACGTAACCGTGAGTGACGTTCACTCTCGCAAGGCTGAACGCAGTTCACGTTCTACATTAGCAGGCTATAGTGATGGGAAGTTCGGCTCTTTTCAGAGAGCCGGCTCTTGTGGCACGGCTCCCAAAGAAGAGCCGGTTCTTTCGCCTCCCAAATGGCTCTTAGTTTATTATCATCTGTAGCCTCATATTTTAGCCTAACTTGGCAAATATGAACGCTTTGTGTGTTGATCAAAAAAAGTGGGGAGCGGCTCTCACTTGTTGGGAGTCGGCTCTTCTGATTCACTACAAAGCATCGGCTGTTCTGATTCACTACAAAGAATCGGCTCTTAGCAGCAGGCTAGCACAAGAGCATGGCTGGAGCTACAACTTCGGATGCCTCAGCAGAAATACACATGGGAAATAAGCTTATAAAAGGAGGATATTTATGTTTAGTACAGCTAAATACTGGATGTTTGAGTTTTAGAGCTGTACATTTTCACTAGTTTGATAAGGCTTTAAAAAAAAAAGACAGCAGCTGTTAGTTTATTTTTAGTTATGTTCTTTTCTGAGCACTTATGTCTTTGGTTTTTAATGCAACCTATGTCTGTGATTGTTCAGTCGTATGACAGATAGAAGGAGAAGATTGAAGGAGGTTCAGATAGAAGGACGTTGTATTGAAACTGTTAAAAAACAAACAAAAAAAATGAATGTGAACTAGTTCATTTCTGAGCTGTGAACTTGGTTCAAAATTTTTAACAATGAACTGTGAACATGAACTAGTCCATTTTTATTTGAATGAACTGTATTTTGAACTAGTTCTTTTTCAGTGTGAACTGGCACAACACTGCCAACAGGGACTTTAATGACATTGCATTCAAATACAGAGACTTTAATATGGAGTTGCTCCCCCCTTTGCAGCTCTAACATCTTCCACTCTGCTTGGAAGACTTTCCACAAGAGTTTGGACTTTCTGTGTTTGAATTTGTGCCCATTCATTCTGTAGAGCAATAAGGTCAGGCACTGATGTGGGACGAGAAGGCCTGGCTCGCAATCTCCATTCCAGTTCATCCCTAAGATGTTGGACGGGGTTGTGGTCAGGGCTCTGTGTGGTCCAATCAAGTTCTTCCACACTAAACTCATCCAACCAGTCTTTATGGAGCTTGCTTTGTGCACTGGGGCACAGTCATGCTGGAATAGAAAATGTCTTGGTATGCTGAAGCATTAAGATTGCCCCTCACTGGAAGCAAGGGGCCACCTGAATTCAAAAGTTAAGAGTTTTGTATATATAGTGTACATATCCTACTGTACATACCATAAAATATTTAAAAATAACAGAGGGAAAGATGAGCAAAAATACCCAAAAGATACATTTCATAACTACCCAAAAAGGCAGGTATCTCTTCAATGTTTACAGAAAAAATGACACTCTTTACTTCTAAGGTAAGTAAACATAAAAAGAACATTTAATTCTAAGTTGTTCTGGAGCGGTTCTAATGGTTCATTCATTAAAAAAGTTTCACAATATTAACGACTGCTCTGTCGAAATGATGTAGAAAAAAATGCAGATGGTTTTCTTTGGACAGCGCCGATATATTTCTCAGAAAAAGGCTAATTAAGCAAGTGCACTTTTGCCTTTTGGAATTTTGCAATAGCTATTCACAGCTCAATGTTTTGCCCAATTAACTGTAAGGGGTCACTTTTTCACACAAAGCTGCTGGAGTATTTTTTTTTTATTATTAATAATTTTTTACAATTATAAATACAATCTCTCTCCACTTTCAATTAAATATGCCACTTCTAAAAAGGCTTGCTCATGCTACTATGGCCTCTGCTTTCTGGACAAAGCAAATTAGACCATAAAAACAAGGCCTATTATCTCCTATAAATGTCTGTATAGAACCTGGCCATTAGTCTCAGTGTGAAGCCAGGTGTTGGCCTCAGTTTCGGTGCCTGTCTGGTCCCAGGTGCAGAGTGGTCAGCTGCTAGTTCTCAGACAAGACCAACCCTCCACTTTGATTCCCATGCATCATTACGTTCTGCCCTGTGAACAGCGAGTGTGTGTCTCACTGAACAGAGAACACGGTGGCAGTCATTTCTGCCGAATTGCTTCGGGAGATTATTGAATATAATGTGCACAGACATATCCAGTCCATTTCTGACTGAGGACAGAGAATACAGAGAGCCTGTTTGGTGCAGCACGGCTTGGAGCCAGTGTGCCAAGCAGGTAGAAGAAGAAATAGTGGAAAAAATTGTGAAAATGCCTGCAGGAAACACAGTGATATACTTGCGTAACAAAGTGGTTCTGCGGCAGAAAAGATAAGTTTCAGGCGAATCGGCTTCTTTGAGTTCCCCCGATTCCTACATAAGCTCTGACTGCCTTTGTTTCAAACGGGTTCTTATCTTCTGCCTTCTCATCTTTTAAGCCGCAGTAGCAAAACTTATATTCAAATGTATTGTTCTGACCAGTTGACATCTGTTCCAAAAATTTCCTGAATAGCAAATAGTGAATACTACAGTGGCTGGGCGAGCATCACAGCAATGCAAATGTTTGTGTAAGGCATCATGTGCAGTCAGTTTCACATGGGGCACTCAATGGAAACATCTGTTCATTGTGTCTAAGTTCTCTCGCCAGCTTGCTCCTGCCAGTCCAGCTGCTCTCCTCTCTTCACTTCCCTTCTCCCCTGCTCTCTTCTGTTCATCTCTGTCAGGTGGAGAAACCCTGGGGCTATCCACCTTCCCCTGCTAGCTCTGGCATATTGCAAAACACATTTTCTCTCCCTCTCTATTTGCCCCATTTACACACAGGGATGGAGGGTACTGTAGGCCCTGCACCTCTAGTATCAATTTCTGTACAGTCCAGTGTGCTACTGCCACATTCTTGAAAAAATAAAGGTAGTTAAATGGTTCTCGGTTTAGATATACATTTGGAGGGGAAAAATAAAACATTAACCGGTATGGAATTAGGTGAAGAGATTCTTTTAAAATGTTCTTTACTCTTCCATATGCTTATTTAAAGGATCGTCCATTAAATGGTTGTTTAGGCAATCAAAACTTCTTCTGTGGAATTGCTCCAAATCCTTTTTAGGCAACTTTATTTTAAAAAGTGTTTCCTTAAGGATTTAAAGGACCCGTATTATTTTTTAAAGGAGTCTGATAAATGAATAGTGATAAAATTTCAAAATGTCACAGGCTATACTGCCCAAACGTGGAAATTAAGCCAAAAAAATGGATAAAACTTAAATGGAAGCATGGAAGTAAAATGGTGAGCATCTAACCAGAACAGAGATCATTTACAGTGACAAAAAACAGCCTGTTTATCTGAGGGATCTTGAGTGTAAAGAAAGGTTGGAAAATTGTCATGTAAAAAGAAATGATAACCGTTTTTGGTGCATAAACCCATATGAACAAAAAAAAAACATGCAATATGAGACTCAAATATTAATTGTAGTACCTTAGGCAGGGTATCAGCATCATGATGTTTTATAGTATATATATATATATATATATATATGTGTGTGTGTGTATACCTGTCAAACATAAGAATATATATGAAGCACATTTCTTGAAGGACCAGCATTCAGAGAGGAGCCTGGAGTAGCTATAGCTCCACACTGCATTGTCACTCAGGTACAGAGAGTCCTCTTTTTATTAATAATCATTATACATAATCAGCTCAAGGGACATCTGTGCGCCAAAGAGCGGTGCAACATCGGAGTGTGTGAGGTGTGTGATCAGCATTATGGAACGGCAGAATGTTCCCATTAGTTGAGAGAAATCCCAAAACAGAACTGCTGATACCCGCCCACAGTGATGTGCTGTCGGCATCTTCAGGTTGATCTACCCCTGTATCTTTCATGGTGTTTGGATGCTACAACATAGTCCCAGCCATTCCCATCCCTCTGGCCTACCCATCTACTAGTTCAACGAGCCCTTTTTATTTATTCATTTATCAGCAGGCTCTGGAGGATCAAGGCCACTGCAATCACATAGGGAGATTTTTTAATCAAGCCAATGTGCACAGCCGACTGAGTGATGCTCAGTGACGCGTGTTTGTTTATCCAGGGCACAGCTGCTGGAGAGCAAGGTGACGAGGGAATTTCTCTCCATGTGAGCGAGGAGAAGGATGCGGGGCACTCTGCATAAAAAGAGGAACAAGAGGAAGAACTTCAACTCTTTTTTTTCCCCTCTCTCGTAACGAGATCCAAAGCACTTCATGTAATTAGAAGGCGTCTAGAACGAGGACAATTAAGTGCGGTTTGGCATCCCAGAGGGTTCTCTCAGTGGGGTGAATTATTGAATGGGGGGAGAAGGGAAAAAATGGGGCCCAAAAGATTGATGACTTCAGTGTTTTCCAAATGAGGGGCCCTTATACACATAATTACATCACGGAAATGAATGGATCATCATGATACAAACTCAGATGAGGGTATGCTAATTGCTCATCAAATAGGAAGCCTGCAATGTCAGCCCCAAAACTGCAGTACGAAGACTCTTTGTAACGCATTAATGTGATCCATCTTATTCCTGCCCCGCACATTAATCTTTATTTCATTCTAAACGCCTGGTTAACTTCTCCAAGTGCTGCTCAGAAACTACAAGCAAGACACCCGAGACACCACGTCTAGTGTACATCTCCGCTCATCTCCTAGAACAAATATACGATGCATATCAGTATAATGCAGTTTGCCATTTTTATTACTGGGAGCTATAAATATTGGACTCTGCGTTCAAGTAGCTCAGTAGAGAGCAGGTAACAAAGAAGTCAGAATTAGATTTAAGAGTGAATTTTTTGATCATAACTGTTATTCATATAATTCCAAAGAATGAGATATATTCCTACATCTGCATTTTATCTCTATCACACTCTTTGCTATTTGATTCTTGACTGCCCTTTCTTCCCTACCCTGACATAAATTACTTAGTTGCTGGAGAACTTGTCAAAGAAAACTGTAAACTGTTCTTTTTTTGTTGATGTTTTCAGCAAACTACGTACAATGAAAAGTCAAATAAAGTGACCCCTTATAGTCACGCATGAACACACACAGTGTGATCAATGTAAAATTCTTTCTCTGTATTTAACCCAATTCAAACTATACTTCAACTATAATACAAGTAAACTACAGTTCTGAATCTAAAATGTAGCCATAGCCACTTCCTACTCTGTAGCTATGATTTCCCATGTCAAGTAATGGTACCAAGCTGTCAGGGTGAAGCAATCAAACTCACAACCAGTTTTCATTCAAGTGTATTGTGTATTTCCTCATAGCACGTTGCAGTATCATTTAAAATGTACTACTTGAAAATGATAGAAAAGTATATTTTATGTACTTCAAACAAGACTATTAGTGTATACATTTTAAAGGGCAGTTATGTGGGACTTTAGAAATTGGAAACTGAGTTGGCTGCAGAAGATAATAGTGCATCAACATTATTTATGGACACTTCGTAATGTTGAAACTGCACAGCTCAGGTAAATTGTTGTTTGCCTGCAGTAGCTTGTGCAGGTTTTCCGTACACATGCACTCTCACGCGCTCCAGCGCCAAGTACTTGAATGCCATAAAATGATGAATTTGAATTTTCAGCAGGGTGAGGCCTACATACGGTATGGCGTGATATTTTAATATTCATGAATCATAAAGTGGTGTCCTAACTGCATGGAGAAATGGCTACCACATGCACAGCTGAAGACAGTGAAGGCAATAGTAGTGTTCCCTACCTGACTCTCCAACTCTGGAATAGCAAGTGAGATTTTATGATGACATGCATGAGCCTGCCATAGTATATTTAGGCTGATGGCAAGACTGGAGAGTTCTTCCAGGCACAGTGTGGGTATAACAGAATATAAAATAGAATGAGACATTCCAGTCATTCCATGTACTTTTTAATACTCTGAGAGCCAGATCCAAACATGACATCATAAAGATCATGTCCATTAGTGTCAAGCTAGTGGAGCTGTATATTCACATTGCCAGCAGGTTTAGTATAAACATAGATCTTTACATATACACACACACACACACACACACACACACACACACACACACACA
>JBBIGA010000153.1:6308014-6359720 GCA_037576975.1 Alestes dentex | reverse complement strand
TATATACATACACACACGTATATAATGCATACATAATGCAAATTTTCAGGTATTCTTTCTGTAAGGGTCTGGCTTTAAATGCTGTTTCTGAATATTATTGCCAGAATTTTATCATCTTTATCAATGCAAAACAGAGCCCTCCAAACATATTATTACTAATTTTCTGTAATTTGAGATACCATTACCAATACAGTTTAATAATTACATTTCAACAGATGTTTTGCTCATGTTAATTCATATGGACAAGATAATATCTACAATAACTACCTACTCAACTTTCTCCAGTCCACAGCTAACAAGGTACATTAATGTAGGCAATAGCAACATAGGCCACTAATGTTTATTTACAAAGGATAAGATAAGATAACCTTTTAGTAGTCCCACAGGTGGGAAATTTGCATTGTTACAGCAGCAAGGGGACACAATGGAATGTGCTGTTTGGTAGGAGCAGACATTGACAGAAACAGTAATAATGCCCCAAGAAAATGCATGTTGCGCTCAGTAATTATTTTACCAGAAATACTGCACACAAGAGAAATATTACACATGCGAAAAACTATTTCACTTATCAGGTCTTGGCAGTTTTTAAAATGCAACAGCAAAAATCATCCATGAAATGAAATGTCTATCACTCTTGTTTTTGTTTATAACAAACAAACAGGCCATGTTCACATTATTTTGACTTCGCGCAGTTGTTACTTACATGGCTAGTCAGTTAAGATGACTGCAAGCCATTAAAATTTCACTTGAAGCAATTTTTCTTGTAATTCCACAGCATATTCCAACAGATTGTGTGTCATACCTACATAAAACATATTGATTAACAAAAAGCAGCTGTGTTTTGGAGAAACAGAGAATGCATATTTATATGATGTGTGTATACCTGTGCCTGCAAAGGAAATGCTGACCAATGTTGAGTGATTATGGTAATGCAATGATGATAATAGAGATATCTTTTGATATACATCAATGTATATGCAAAGGTATGCTGTGGTATCTGGCACTTAAATGTTAGCAGCTCTTCCTCAAAAATCTGTAACTTGTAAGGTGTGACTTCAATGGATCAGACTAGCATGTAAAAGAAAATGTGATTCATCAGACCAGGCCGCTTTCTTTCATTGCTTCATGGTCCAGTTTTGTTGCTCATGTGCCCATTGTTGGTACTTTCAGTAGTAGGCAGGGTTTTAGCATGGCAATTTGACAGGTCTGCAGCTGCACAGCCCCATACACAGCAAGCTGTGATGCACTGTGTGTTCTGATACTTTCTGTCTTAGCCGGCTTGAACTTCAGCAGTTTATGCGACTGTACCTCTTCTGTGGGATCAGAATAGACTGGCTAGCTTTCACTCCCCACACACATCAGTGCACTCTGGGCGCCCATGACCTGGTTGCCAGTTCACCAATTGTCCTTCCTTGGACTCCTTTTGGTCTGTACAAAGAATTGCATAGCAGGATCACCCCACAAGCCATGTCCAACCCAGTCATCTAGACATCACAATTTGTCCCTGTATCAAAGTTGCTCAGATCCTTTCACTTGCCCTTTTCTCAAGCTTCCAACACGTCGAGAACTGACTGTTCTTTGCTGCCGAATTACTCCCACCCCCTGACAGGTGCCATTGTGACAAGATAATCTGGGTTATTCATTTGACCAGTCAGTGGTTTTAATGTTGTGGCTGATCCGTGTATGTGTGCTCTTGCATTGCTTGATCAACACAATTCTGTCACTGTTTCCCATGCACTGCTCTTGTTCCCCTGTCTGATCTGTGCTTTTACTTTAGGAGCCCCCTACTACTGCTGATCAATCACACTTTTCTTCTGGTAACACTTTTCTTGTGGCATTTTCCTCTGGTAATGCATCTCTACTTGAAACTAAACTTTAGACTAAGCTTGAAAAACTCAAGGCAGATTCAGAGAGATGTAGGCTAAGAAAGAAATTTTCAGAATGCACATATTATCAAATAAAGATGCCGCAATTCAATTTGATAATGAATGCATGAATTTTAGTATTAAGACCCATAGGTAATTTTTAAAACCATTTTTTAAAGAAATGCAGTCTAGCACTGACTAGAAACATTCAGTTAGCAGCATAATCTTTTACATGACTAAATCCTCAAGAGCGCAATCTAACTCTGATACTTTCAGATTTCTGATATAATTCCTTCATTTGATTTCATTATTGGTAATATATTAGATTTTCTAAACTGAAGAAACTATAATATTCCCTTTCATTTTCTTCTCTCTTTACAGAGAGAGCCATGTCTTTACTATGGGGTCTGGAGACATGTGATCATTTTTGGTCTACCAGGCACACAGAATATTTATCTCTTCATTGTTTGTTTTAAGTATTGGTTTATTCTGATTTAAATACAATACCCACCTGCATAGAACGGGCATACTGTAGGTTAAGCAAAGGTCCTGAAGTCAAGCAATGCTGTCTCTCAGCTAATCTGCATAAACTAAATATTATTAAATACCCAGACTGTTACAGACTGGTACAGTCTCATCTGGTTGCTTGACTGCATCAACATAAACGTTTTCATTTATATTCAGATTAGTCTTGCATATGAGTGAAAAGTATTTCTGAGTTGAGTAT
The DNA here is from genome assembly GCA_037576975.1 of Alestes dentex. Taxonomy (NCBI): domain Eukaryota; kingdom Metazoa; phylum Chordata; class Actinopteri; order Characiformes; family Alestidae; genus Alestes; species Alestes dentex. Next base: position 6,357,128 of record JBBIGA010000153.1, on the reverse strand, counting down.
TAATTAAAGCTGAAACTCCCACGTGTTTTCAGGCCTGCACCTTCAGCTTTGTCAGCCTCCTTCAGGTTCTTTCTCTCGCTGTCCTTGCCTATGTATAGAAACATTTATTTTTAACTTTTATATTATACTTGTATTAAACTCAAGAAATCAACACTGTTATAAACAACAACTCATGTTACTAATCCTGTTGTTTCAAACTATAGAAAAGAGATGAAAGCAAGTAATATAAAGAACTGTCAGTAACGATTTAGTCTCTTTTGCTCATTCACACTATCAAGTTTTGTGCAGTTTCTTAAAGTTCTCTGGGCTCTGGAGCTGTAATCTAATGTCAGTCATTGGGCAGGATATTTCAGCCAAAAACATACTCACTACAACATATGCAAAATGAAACAGTAAGTAATCACAGTGTGAAAACACATACCTACAGGTACATTACATGTCAGATCACTTGTCATCGTGTCCTTACCTCACGCAAACCTTCAGTATGAATCTAATGGAGTCAAGTACGTTTATTGTTATTTACATTTACAGCATTTAGCAGACGCTTTTATCCAAGGTGACTTCATTCCCTAACTACAGGTGGCAGTCTCCCTGGAGCAACTTGGGGTTAACAGTCTTTGCTCAGGAACCCAGTGGTGGTATGCTGAGGGTAGGATGCAAATCCATGACCTCTTCATCCAGAGGCAAGAATCCTACCCACTAGGCCACCACCACCACACATTTCAGCCATATACAAAGTACACAGTGAAATGACACAGGGAACAGTAATAAATAATGGCCATAAAGAGCAGCAACAGGATTTCTGCAATAAAATTAATGGTGTTTACAGTTTTTTTGTTTTTAGTGGAAAAAACAGCTCAAACTTGTTTTTTTTTCTTGATTGTAAACCCACCTCAAACCTGCTCCATCAACTCTTTCAGACTGTTTCAGGTTCTTTCCCTCTGTCTCCCCACCAAAATCTTGTCACAACTTTAGCAATTAATGACTTTGCAGAGCGAGCAGCCCCAGAAACCCTCCCTTGGGGTCCTATATGGTACTATGCAAAAGCCTTGAGTCACCCTTCATTTTACTTGAAATCACTGTGTTGGTGCAAAATGCTATTTTCTGTCTGTCAAACTGTCTTATCTTTGGCATATTGAGTAGATTAAATGAGAGAAATGGGAACATTTTTTACTGCAGCAGGCTGCAAAGTGCCTAAAGATACAAGGAGCCTAGATAAAGGAGTTCCAGCCACTCAGCATTCAGCACCACCAGTATACTGATCACCGCCTGATCATCTGGAATCATCTGCACCTGTTTCTTCACTGGCTCAGGACTTACGTCAGAGGCTTGAATGATTCATACATAGGTCACTGTGTTGCTTAACAAACAAAAACCAACAACTGGTCAAATTCAGGGACTGGACTGAAAATGAGAGCCTTTGAATAAAAAAAATACAAGAAATTCTGGCCCTTTGGAAGCAAAATATGAAGAAATGAGAGGTGGCTCAGGATTTTGCACAGTACTGACTTGCAAGGTCTGATATGTTTACACTTTCCCCCTGCTAAACAACAAAGAATGGCTGTCTCGTGTTACGTCACGTTATGTTACGCCTCCCCAGTTCCTAATGCCCTGCTCTCACAGTATCCTGAGAATTTGGAGTTGCACTGTCATGGTTGCAAAATTAAGAATGAGTAATTAAAACTACTAATGATTTGAACGAAAATATTAATTGATGTACATTCAAAAAAGGTTACCCCTTTATCTCCCCATCACCTAAAACAACACCACTGATTATCAATCATAATGACACAGCTTTTATGCTGTTATTGGGTCCAATCAGTGAATTAAGAGCTTATAGAGAAAATGTTTTTTTTAAATAATTAAATACAGAAATCTATAAGAAAAATGTTATCTGATGATACTTGTTGTTAAAGGTATCTTGTGTTCATGGAGATATCCTGATTCCAGGTGACATGTAGTCTGTTACCCAATGTTATTGTTGTGTGCGCTGCAGTGTGTGTAGTGTCTTTATGTCACCTAATAAAATATATGATCTGATTCGTTGCATCTGGCTGTTTAGGTGTGCCAGTTGAAGCTTCTAAATATGAAATATAAAAAACTGCTATGAAGTTGTTGCCATTTGTAGAGCTAGAAATCTCTTTGGAGCCGGGTGTTTTAATGAAAAGGTAATATGTGATCAGATACTTCTAAATGTTGATCTTGCTTTGCATGGTTTACTTTGACTACATTTTCCCCACTGATTTACAATGAGCTGCTCAAGTGGAGCATTAAAAAAGTCATGATTGCCTTCAGACTAGATCACTTACTGGCAGAGTGTACTGAGGCTGCAGCAGAGGCCGGTGTCTACCTCTCTCATTTGAACACTTTCTTCTGCCTCAGTTTTCTCTGTCTCCATGGTGTAGTCAATAAACTGTTATGTTCCAGCGGCTGAAAAGTACTTGCAATTCCACACTACAGCGCATTCATCATATGACATGGGAGATGACATGCAGAAATCTATTGGTAAGGACACACAAGGACACAGAGGACTTGTGCTGAAATTAATCTGTGTCCGGGAAGACAGCAAGGCCAGTGTAAAAAAAAAACATTACTAGCACGGGCAAAATTAAAGGCATACATTATTTGTAGGCATTACAGCATACATTCAGTCAACAAACTGAGAGGTGACTTTGTGCCATCTGACTTTCATTCAGTCTTTTAGATTATTTGTATTTTTATTCCTTCTGTATTGGGGGGGTGTAAGTAATTACACACTTTATTTGAATGGCCTCTAGAGGCTTTCAGAAAATAGTGTAAACAATTTTTAGTGGCATTCTACTGTTCACTCCCTTTGCATGTTGGAATTCTTTTATTTCTGATGTACAGACCTGATGAAAAAAGAGCAATAAATCTGTGTGCACTTCAATGGTCTTGATAATCACACAACCCAAAACTGTCCCCTTATTTAAAAAAGGGTGCTGGGAGATGGAGACCGAAACCAATTGGTGAATCCATCATTTAAAAAGTAAATGACATTTAATTAATGCTTTCCTCCATGATTTGTGCAATTTGTATCTTGAACTGGTTCCTTAGAGCACCTAATATCAACTTTGATATTCTCACAAAATTTGATGCAACATCACAGATTGCAGGCATCAATTTTGATTTCAAATCACCCATTTGCCACAGGACATGGTGCTTTTTTACTTTTTTTCTAGTTATGTGATTGTGCGCTGAACTCAGCCATCATTTATCTGTCATCATTTTGAGCACGGAGTCCTCCAAATGCTCTCTTCAGTTCAATAATGTTCACAATTTGCCCAAAAAAATGGAGCTCTGCTACCATAGATGATAGTACAAGATAATTAGGCAGTTGGAAGGTGTACGGAATGATAGAAATGAAAGAATCTACCCAGCGTGTCTGTTATACTTTGTATAATTTATGTAAATGATGGGAAATGGCCTACTTAAAACATATGGACCAGTAAGCTTGTTAACAATATAAGTATTATTTTTCAGTGCTATAATTACTGCAACATATTGTAATTAATGCACAAACCCAAGACCCAGGATCCTAATTGTGCCGTAGCTCAAAACATGTGCATGTGTAATAATAAAATAAATCTGAATAATCAGCAAACGTTCTTGGGTCAGTGCATTGACAGGCAGCACATGGCTTTCTTGATGAATACATAAAAAGGAGGCTCTGGAGTTACAAAAAAAAAAACAAAGATGGCTTGACTAACATTTGCAGCAGGTCCAGGAGTAAAAATGTGACAAGTTTGCTCTGAAATGTAAGATATGTACTCAGCTCCAGTTCTATCCATGCCTGCTTTCAAAAAGCTAATGAATAAACATGAGCTGCCGTTAATTACTGCCCCAATTTGAGGATTGCGCCAGGAGTTGGGCCCTAATCTGCAGGGGGATTAGCTTGCTGCACCTGTAAAATGACACTTAGCTGAAGCCCCAGTGATAATCTATCCAGCCAGAGCTCCTAAACACTTTAATAGGGGGCAGTGACGGGCACAATGTTGTCTCTGAGAGAAGGAAGATGCAAGGCTTCCCTTTCCCGGAAGGAGCAGAGCACACTGAAATAGGAACACGCTCAAGATGCTTCACCTCCACAGTCCCTGCAGAGAAGAGTCACAACTCGACACCCAACTGCTTGTGCTTGCCTTATGGCTTATCAGAAGTTCACAGACGCCGATTGTCGAGTGTGGGAAGTGAAAGACCAGTGAGAAAGCTCGGAGCGAAAGAAGGAAAGGGGATGTGAAATTATGTGGAGTGCAAAGAAAGGGTCAGGGGGGGAAAAAAATCAGTCGAGTGCATTACACGTGATGCGAGACAGCCCACTCCAAAGCCTGCTGAATCTTTAGGCCTCTTTCTTTCCTTATGCATCCTGTTGTTTGTCGAAAATGGCCTAAAATTTTCTGTGTGACTAAGATGTAAACACTGTAAAAAGTGTTTTTCTTCCCTTAAGAATAGCACTCTAGAGAGCTGAGAAAGATGCATCTTCTCCCCTCTTTCAAGAAGACAGCTTGCAAGAGTAATTGACCTGTTACATCTAGAGGTCATTTTACAGCAGGTACAGCAGGTTAAACTTGCCCAGAACAGAACGTTGCTTTTACAGAATGTAGATGGACGTGTCCCTTTTATGAAGTTAGACAAGCAATACAAGTCTTTGTGTTCAAGAATTCACAATGATCAGTAAATCAAAGAGGTTGATAACTATGAAATACAGCTGCTTGATTGTGGACACATAGGAAAACATACCCACATAGAGAAGCCCTACCAACAGAACGGGACGTTTTGGAGTAGCCATACTTGATTCAAAGGTTTGCTATGTTCAGTGTTTAATGTGGGATAGAGCGGTATAAAGCTCTCCAGCACTGGGGCCGTGGAGCTGTGTTCTAATGAAGCTCCATCCAGTAGCTTTGGATAGAGTTGGAGTGGAGGTAATGATACAGAACTAATAATCCAACATGAGTATCGGACCTCTCTATTGCCATTGTGGCTGAATGCAGTCAAATCCTCTCTGCAATATAGTGTAAAGCCTTCCCAGAGGAGTAGAGGCTGTTACTGCAGCAAAGTGGGGACAAGCTCCATATTAACAACTTTGATTTCAGAAGAAGTGTTGGGTGAGCAGGTGTCTGCAAACTTTTGGACACATAGTGTAGCTAAGAGCTTGAATGACCTTATAAGATAGAAATAGTAGTTACACTGAAGAAGCTTTCACGTGCCTCATGAAATGAATACATTTATAAATCTGGTGGTGATAACATTGAGCTCTTTGACTTTTTTATTGGGACAGTCCTGTGGCAAAATAATTACACAGGTGATTGGTATGACGCGAATGAGCGGCACTGGAGTGCAGTTTGACAATGCTGTCTCACTCTTAATTGACACTAATGTTATTTTCTTGCATATGTAATGTGATTGACAGAAACATTGTAGCACCTCATTCAGGACGTCGACATGTCATAACGACGAACAAGTAATCACCTTCTGACAGAGATTATGTGTACACTTGTATTATGTTAAACTCATCTGAAAGTGTCAGTCACTATTAGACTAGCGGCGTCTTCTGTTACAGAGATATTGCCACTCTCCTTTGTTCAAAACTCGACAGCAGATCATCAGAGTCTGAATAACCTTATGTGTCACTAACATGGCTCTTGTCTCCCTGGATTTGCAGCCTTACATCAGTGTTTAATCTAAGCTGATATATTCAGGTGAGTTATTGAACTCACTGAACATCTGTGGTCATTTGTATAAACCATCCTAAATATTTAACAAATCTGAAAAAGGCACGTTCAAAGCTATGAAGTTAAAGTTTAATTGTGCAACTATTTCAAAGTGAAGCACTCAATTTTAGAGTCTCAACTCTACTCTAGTTTACAATTCTGTTTTGTTTTGGGTTTTTTTTTTTAAATCTTTTTACACTTAAAACATAAACAAAGAGGTAAAAAGGACAAAATAATGACTCAATATGGTTCATGCTAGTGGTAACCTGGACAGGGCTATAAAGGAAGTTTTTTTCTTTCCATTGTCCCTCTCATTGATGCAAAGCTTTGTGTTTAGCATCATGAAAGCTATTCGCTCACTGCTGTGTCATACTTAGCTTGCTAGCTATCATTACAATATACCATGATCATTTGGAAATCAGCCTAAAATGCAAGTAGACAACTCTGAAACTAAAGACATCTTGTGTGCCACTTTAAAAAACTACTTAAAATATGAAGAGATTTATCTAGCTAATCGAGATCTTAAGAAGCATCTGCATATTACAGCCTAGTGTTTTAGACTGAGGAAGGGAATCTCTGGGGTTAGAAGCTCTGCAGGAAGGAAGCAGCAGGGTTAGGCACCCCTGAAGCACACTGACAAGTATAGAAATTTAACTGAGCTTTGACAGAGACTCTTGATTGCATGTCAAAATATCAAATATTAAACACTGAATTTGCATACTTTCTAACGCTTCATATTTCTCAGAGGAAAACCTCACTGTTTTACCATGAGAATATTTTTGAACCAAGCTTTTTTTTTACCAACTGTGAGGATGTGGAATGAGCTGTTAAACTGTTACATGTCAAAATGCTTCCAATGGCCGGTCAATGCAGAAAAGGCTTGGAATCACTGAAAACACCAGAGTGCTGTGAAAAAAAGGTCCTTTATGTGTTTATATGCATGGATAAAAGTGTCGCTGTGGCCATTTTACCTGTGGAGGACAGGATCAGGCTCTCTTTGAAGGATATCTGGGGTCTATAGCTGAACCCTAGCTCTAAACCACACTTCTTTTCATCTCTCAGTTTCTCTGACCTGGGCCCCCTGCCCTCTGTCATTCCAAATCAGGGGCACATGGAGTGAAGTCCTGATGGTAAACTGAAAGGATCGGGAGGAATCAAAAGTTTCTTTCCCACAGGAGCCTTCCCTGAAAACTTGCCTCATTGCAAAAGGAAGGAATCCCATGGGAGCTGGGACGGAAGAGCCTGGCAAAGACAAGAAACTGGAAAGAAAATATATATCAGGACATAAAGCCAGTACAGCATTGCATTTGAATTTGGGGGTTTCAGGTGGATATTTTTTTTGCTTTATACAGGTACAATCCATGCATATAAACACAGCAAGGCCCTTTTTTCACAGCACTCTGGTGCTTTCAATCTGATGCTGCCATTGGAAGCACTTTTTAAAAGTATTAAGCCTTAGCCATCGTAGTTTCCACTGGTAGCAAGAAAGGCAAGATGTGACTTTATATATTAGTGGACAATTCTGTCAAAAATTCAGAATATGAATTTTCAATCAACAACCTTTGTGTTCATAAGTAACATGGGAGCAGTCAGAAGTACATTTCTAAATCTGTACGTAAATAACCATGAAATTAATTAGATAATTACATACTTATGTTCAAAAAGTGTCGCAAAACAGCAGCGATAAATCTTCAGCTCTCAAAGTTAATGGTACAAGTAAGAAAAAAAAAATTGGCAAAACAAACAACATCTTGCCATAATTCACGCAGCAATAAAGCAGAGAACCGTCGCTTTATGTTTTGCATACAAAATCAGCTTAGCCAACAAGCAGTGGTCCATATTTTTGCTTTTTAATGAATTTTGTTAAAGAACACCATTATTGTGTGGGTATTGCATTCCACAGTAATTTGCCAAGCAGGCTCTTGGTGCCAAGTCTACCCTTTGAGCAATATCAACGATGCATGATGCAGCCCAGGGGATCCTACACACAGATGCCTCTGTGTTTCCACAAAGCCTGCGGAGCCCAACGCGTGATCGACACAACATTAGCCCAACAATGAGTACACATCTTGTTGTGCGGTGATCAGACGGAAACATGCCTTCTGTTCTGCTTGGCCCTGGTGTTGGTCCGTCTCTTCAAACAATGTGTGCAGACTGTGACAGAAAACAAACAGACACACCATAGTCTCTCTTCATGTCCCTCATGTTTCTCCTGTCTCTCTTCATGGAGAGAAGGACTAGTGATAGCAATCTCTGTTTTAGCAATCACAAGGATATATGGTGTGCCCTAAATGTCATACATCAAGTCTATCTGTGTGTGTGTGTGTGTGTGTGAGAATATGAGTGATAACACAAAAACTTTTCTTTCACTCATGGTTAGTGGTTGGCTGAAGCCATTTATTGTCAAACAAATGTGTTTACTCTTTTTAAATCATAATCACAACACAAACAATCCAAATGATCCTGATCAAAAGTTTACATACCCTGGTGATTTGGCCTGATAACATGCACACAACTTGACAACAAACAGGTATGAATGCCTATTAAAGGTAACTGTCTTCACCTGTGATCTGTTTGCTTGTAATTAGTGGGTGTGTATAAAAGGTCAATGAGTTTCTGGACTTCTGACAGACCCTTGCATCTTTTATCCAGTGCTGCACTGATGTTTTTGGATTCTAAGTCATGGGGAAAGCAAAAACTAATCTGCAGGAAAAGGTAGTTGAACTCTATAAAACAGGAAAGGAATATAAGAAAATATCAAAGGAATTGACAATGCCAATCAGCAAACTCTAATTAAGAAGTGGAAAGTTAGGGGTTGTGTTGAAACCAAACCACGGTCAGGTAGACCAACTAAAATTTCAGCCACAACTGCCAGGAAAATTGTTCCTACCCACAAATAACTTCAGGTGAAATACAGGACTTTCTGAAAACATGTGGTGTGGCTGTTTCAAGATGCACAATAAGGAGGCGCTTGAAGAAAGATGGGCTGCATGGTCGAGTTGCCAGAAGAAAGCCATTACTACACAAATGCCACAAAGTATCCCGCTTACAATATGCCAAGCAGCACAGAGACAAGCCTCAAACCTTCTGGCACATAGTCATTTGGAGTGATGAGACTTAACTTGAACTTTTTGGCCACAATCATAAACGCTACTTTTGGAGAGGAGTCAACAAGGCCTATGATGAAAGGTACACCAGTCCTACTGTGAAACACAGTGGTGGATCACTGATGTTTTAGGGATGTGTGAGTTACAAAGTCACAGGAAATTTGGTCAGAATTGATGGCAAGATGAATGCAGTAAGTTATCATAAAATACTGGAGGAAAATTTGCACTCATCAGCCCGGAAGCTGCACTTGGGACCTACTTGGACATTCCAACCTGACAATGATCCAAAACACAAGGCCAAGTCGACCTGTCATTGGCTACAGCAAAATAAAGTGAAGGTTCTGGAGTGGCCATCTCAGTCTCCTGACCTCAGTAATATTGAGCCAATCTGGGGACACCTCAAACGTGCAGTTCATGCAAGATGGCCCAAGAATTTACAGGAACTGGAGCTTTTTGCCAGGAAGAATGGGCAGCTTTACCATCTCAGAAGAGCCTCATCCACAACTACCACAAAAGACTTCACGCCTTCATTGATGACAAAGGGGGTAGTACGCTGTATGAAGAACTGGGGTATGTAAACTTTTGATCAAGGTCATTTGGGTAGATTGTGTTGTAATTATGATTTAAAAAGAGTAAAGACAGTTGTTTGACAATACATGGCTTCAGCCAACCACTAATCATGAGTGAGAGAGAAGTTTTTGTGTTATCATTCTCTGAAAAATGGTTAAGAAATCATAAATTCTTCCAGGGTATGTAAACTTTTGAGCACAACTGTAAATATATATACACACGCATGTACACACATTGCTGCTACATTTATATAAATACATATATAAACCAATTTTTATATAGCTTATATATTTTAGCTCAAATCAGCTTATGTGTGGAACATGTCACGGGAAATTAAATCTTGAGTCTATAACCCAATCCGTTTCAATTTCTATGGCAGATTTTCCTCAGATGAAGATGGAGATCACCATTTGGGATTCTTCAGCCTTATTCTTGGTTCAATCTTCCCCTAAGTGTTATGTCAATTCTGGTGTAAAGTTCATCTTATATTGTCTCAAGTAGACAGTAGATGTATTTTTCATTGGTACAGCTGCCACTCTTTACCATAGCAGGTTTGCTACAGTAGTCTGCTCCATGACATTTAAGAAACTAGAGTGTAAGGTATGTTATTATGCCATTGCTTTCATTGTGAGCATGAAGCATCACGTTGTCTTATATGAGGTCAGTCAAACCTAATGTTTGACTGATGGTTAATGCTGAATAAATGCTAATGTTTTCATTTAAAATAGTGAGCAGCCTGGTTGAATCATTGAATCGTAGTGCACAAATAATGTAGTTGAATCATCAAATGTAGTGCACAAATAAGTGTTCTGTTTCTTGACTTTGAATGGCAAATTGGTTACTAACTTCAAATCATTACAGTGGGTGTGTTAGGAGTTGGGATGGAGCAAAATTATGGGTCATTTGACAATTCCTGAGGACCAGTTTGAGAACCACTGTTTAAGAGAACACATAATAGTCATAAGAGACACATAATAGTCAACAGGTCAAAAACGAATAGCATTCTTCTACCTTTGCAACAGACCAGCGGCATCCAGTGTCGACCCGAGGATGGTGGCCTTCAGCTTGTGTTTTGGTTCCTCTCAAGGTTATTTCTTCCTGCTCTGAGGGAGTTTTTCATTGACACTGTCACCTCTGGCTTGCTCACTGGAGGCCTGGACTTGGATTTCTACAAGCTACTTTATGGCAAAGTCTGTTGTGAAAAACATTCTAAAAATAAATAACACTTGGTTTTTACTTGACTCCACATAATATAAATGTTACAGGAAGAAAAATTAAATTGGTATACAACATTTGTATTGCAAAGTTTCCTTAAACCTTTGAACAGTTCTTTAAACTCATAAATCTCTTTCTCAAGTATGTTTAGTAGTCATGATGTTGGCTGGAAAACAGAGGTGACACACTCGCAAGAGGGCAAAGGGTGGAGGAACACAGACGAATGAGTGTAGCACACAGGCTCAGATTTACAGTCACAGTTCAACTCAAGTCACATGAGCTTTCCTCTGAACCAAGATAAATCCTATAGCTTCAAAGGGTAGCTCAGCCGGTGAGTCAGAGTGGGCATGCCGGCTGAGTACAGGATGCTCCACAGAGGTACAGGTGGGCCACATGTACTTGAGGCTGTTTTATGGCTAACACAAAGACATTTACAAACACAGACACAACAGAGACCAAGAAACGGACCAGTAGGCCCAAGGGTGAGCAAACAAAGGACTCTGGGTCGCGCTGGGCTTTAGACGTGAACAGCTTTGTTGGACAGGTTGTTAAATAGGGCAGCTGGTGGCCTGGTGGTTAGAACCCACAATCCTCCCCTGTAATTGGAAGATTGTGGGTTCTAATCCCAGGATTGCCAATGACACCATTGAGGTACTCTTGAGCAAGGTACCGTCCCCACACACTGGGTCCTGGGCACCATTGTGGGCAGCCTGCTGCTTCACTCAGGTGAATGGGTTAAAAGCAGAGGACTCGAGTAATTTTCTCCAGGATCAATATAGCATATGTTAGTTAATTAATTAAAACAAAAGTCAGACATTACCGATACCAAAACACACTTAACAGCGGTGGAGGTTCACAAACGCCCAGGCTCAGTATTCCGGAGACCTGGATGGCCGGAGCCGTGGTGTACAAGAAGTGTCCATAACATTTATTAAGAAACCAATAGTGGTTATTCTACTTTAGGTCTCAACCCATTGTGGACAAAGAGTCAAATGAAACAAATGCAATTCTGCGTATTGAACAATACGCTGGCTGAAATCCAACAGCAACAACTGAAATTAACATTTTAAAAATGAACGTTTAAACAAGGTGTGAACATCCAGAAACAACTGTAAGTAACAAAGTGACAAAAATGTTATGCCATTTAACAATTTTCATTTACTTCACATGATTATGTAAAACTCTGTCATAAAATGCCTATTTTTAAAAACTGTTTTACAAACGCAATCATAATCAGTGGTGAACTGAAAGAAGTTTCACAAAGTTATTAACATACATCGACAAAAATCAAAGAGAACACTTTGGCACATAGAGATATATTATGGCAAACTTTTATATTAGAAATTGATTGTTTTCAGGAAATCGCTCACTTTTTTCTTTCTCAGATGTTAAACCCATGACATGCAGCTGCTACTTCATATAAACACTCATGACAAGCTGACCCATGTTCAGCCTCTGTCATTGCTGGTCTTGGATGTACTTGAATCCCCACTCAGTATAATTCCACTCAGGATTATTTTTTTAAGTTTTTGACAGAACATGGCTCAAAGCTAATACGGAGGCTTCAGATGCCTGGCAGCAATATCCCTCAAACAGCTCCTGCTGCAGAAAAAAGTGGTGGAAGAGGGTTTCACATCCAGGCCTGCAGAAGGCTTTGGTGAATACAGCAAACTAATGCCAGGGGTGCACTGTAATTTAGTTTGATGCAGAAAAATATGATTTCCATTATCTTTAACCAAGTGGGATAACTGAAACCATGAGAAGAGCAAAGCTGAGCACAAAAGAGCCTCAGAAGTAGAACTCGAGTTTGCGAGTGACGCTGTAAAAGCTGGTGCAGAGAGGGGTGGGTAGTAGTGTGTGGGCTTAGTGCAGAGAGCGTGATGATGTTGTTTGTTCATTCTGAGGAAATGCATGTTCTAACTTCATAGGAAAACAAAGAAAAACAGGACTAAATCGCAGAAAGGCCTTTAAAGTGCTTTTAACAAAAGTGATAATTTCATAAAACTAAAAGGGTAGAGCCATTTACTTTTGATTTCAGAGGTTAGGATCAAAGCTAGGTTTAGGTAGGCTTAGAAAATTGTGGTAACAGGATATAATATTAGATGGGAGGCCAATAATTAATAACACGGATCAATATGTTCCTTACTGATGCTAGAAATTTGAAAGCCTTCTGCTAAATACAAAAAACAATGAAATTAGCTGTTTAGCAACTACTGGTGGCATCTGTGTTTAAATGCTTGAATGCTGTTTTTGTACAGCAAAAAAACATTTTTTGTGTAAAACAACAATGTACAAACTAAAAAAGACAAGTAACACTTGACATCTACATGACATCTGCATAGGATTTTTAACTGAAATCACCCTTTATAACTGACCTTAACCTACGTCAACATTTATAAAAGGCCATTATACTTTCTGAGGGTGAAACTGACAAAAGAAGCCTTTCTGACAAGTGAAGCCTGTTGTGATAAATCTTATACGTAAATGATTATATATATTAATACCAGATAAAACGGGATCCAGACAAGATTATATTATATTAATAACAGGGATCCAGGGAAATAAAACAGTAGTATCCACTACCATAAGGACTCACAAATCGTCAGTAGTAGTAGCTCAGTGGGTAAAAACACCTGCCCGATGACCACAAAGACACCGGTTCAAGCCCCAGCTTTCTACTTAACCCTCAGTTGTTCCAGGGGGACTGTCCCTGTAACTAATGATTGGAAGTCGCTCTGGATCAGAACATCAGCCAAATGCCTCCTTTACCCTATCATCAACCATAGGCTCAGTTTGCACATAAATGATTATGTCAGTTATCATAAAACTTGAATAGGTGTTGTGTAGCCTCATAAATTCTGTTCAGTGTTTCCAAAACTCCTACCTGATTGTCTGTTACAATTAATTAGCTTGAAGTTTCTGTGTTGTGTTGTGCAGCCCTGATTGATGCCGTGAATTTTGTGTACTGCGTCTGCCCTGTATAATGACAATGGAATAAAAACTGAATTAAAATTAAAATGAAAATGGAAATTGAAATTAAAGGCCCAGATGTTCATTTACAGCAGCTGTATCATTTGAAGGAATGCATTTCTGTAAGTCTAATAACCTGAATCCCAGGGAGTTTAATCAGGTAACCCTTATTCAGCGCCAGGAGACTGAAACCCACGGAGCGGGTCGGCGTTCAGTCTCCGGCAAAACATTCTCACACAGATTTTAAAGCAGATGCTAGAGCAGAGTGCTCTTTCCCATCAAGGTTGTTTTTCTCCTTATCTAGTTTTTATAGTTTCACTTCTCTCAGGCTTTCTCACACCCAAAAGATTCTTTGGTATCGGTAATGTTCCTACCTTGCCATACCATTATTTTCAGCATGTCGGTACTCTCATAAGCAGGACTAACTTTTAACTGCTATAAAGCATGACTTCAGAGCACAACACACACACACACACACACACACAATATACTTGATTATACTAGAATACACAAAAGTAAACCCATATGTAAAATTAATACATTCCCCATTTTACCATTCCCCAATCCCAGATGAAAAAGGGATCCAGGGAAATTAAACATCAGTATTCACCATATAAGGCCTCACAAATCAACCATAGGCATAATTTGAACTAGAGTATAGTTAAGTACCGTAAGAATCCTTGAAAACGTCAGGGTTTTCAAAGCACGGAGATAGAAGAAAATGCATGGGCGAAATAAAAACAACAGCAAGAAAACAACAGGAATAAACATAAGACCAAAGCAGGGATGAGACCAAAGCAGGAATGTTCATCTATCTCAAAGGGCCTGAGGGCCTGATTAATGTTTCCTTCAGGTCAACTCTTCTCACAGTAATGGTTCAAACACTATTATTCTCTTCTAACAGTAGGTCAGTGGCAGAAACACGAAGTCATTTTTCATGACCACTTGCACTAATAATCTGTTATCTGTTATAGTTATTTGTCAGTTATTTTGTTTTAGTTATTTTGTTTTTCTGTATGCACTATTACTACTGGGTTTTTTTATACTCTTTATTGTCTTATCTTTATTCCTCTGAGCATGTTCATCTTATCTTAACTTATTACAGTCAAATGCATATTCCTTCCATAGTTTCAACAGAAGCAGTTCAGATTGTAACTAAAATGATCACGGGTTTCTTTGATAATATGCTATGGGTCACAAATACTGAAAGGAGAAGTGATATTCTTCTGGTACATTACACTCATATGATTGGCATAGGCATCATGATAACAGATCAACCACCAATCAGGGAGGGTATCTGAGCAGTTAACACCAGGGTGAGGCCTGGGACAGACTGAATACGAGCAGGTGTAATAAGTGACATCTGCAGTTGAATTACACACTTGCCAGATTCAAGGACATAAAAGACAGGTGGTCTAAAAACTGAGAGCAATTCTGGGCAAAACCAACAGAAAGTGGAACGAGAGACAGTGAGACTGTGAGACTAACATAGCTACCATAGCTTCTCAAAACATTTCTACGCTGAAACATGTAATGACACAAACAGCTGTATCCAACTGTATGTAAATTCAAACATTGATATTGGTGTGTGTATTCAGTATGTTACAATGACATGGAGCAATCAGTCAAAATCGCTCCTATAAATAAATAAATAAATAAGTGTAAGTGTGTGTGTGTGTGTGTGTAGCTTTGTACTCAGCTGTTCTCAGCTTTGCACACAGGTTGCCATTTGTGCATCTCCAGCTCCAGAGAGGTGCAGAGTGAACTAGCTCCCTGAAGCAGATGGCTAGGTTCTGCTCTGCAGAGGTGAAAAGTACCCCCATTAACTTCTGAAAATTAATGGCTTTTACTTTTTAGCGAAGAGCCTTAAATAAACCTGACCAGTCTGCCTGGGACTCAGAACAGCTCTGTCTTTAATCAGCTCCCCACCCTGTCAAACACCGCCCAAATGCCAGTGTCTGTTCATACATATAAGCTCAAACTCTAAAACATCTTCAGCAAGGCTGTGCTGAATGCACCAGCATTATCTTTATACATAATATGTCCAAAAGATTTCCATACACTCCTTTTCCTTGTGGGGCAGCTGGTGTTGGCCCTGCAATCAGAAGGTTGTGGGTCTGAATCCCCATCTGCTAGTCTCATCACTGAGGTACCCTGCTTCACTTGATTGAATGGGTTAAATGCAGAGAAGGAATTTCACATTGTTCACACTGTGTGCTGTGGTGTGTTCATGTGTGACTATAAGGGGCCACTTTACCGCTTTAAGGCCACTTTAAGCGACTTTAAGGTACACCCGTTGCTGACACAGGAGTTCAGTTACGCGCACAAAGCTTTTACAGCCTCTGCAGAGAAAAAATGACAATACTTGCTAGTGAACAGCATTCTAAATTACTCTCAAGTTTCTCTCATGTTGATAAAAAGCATTACTTGTTGTGAGTTGCTTTAAAAGGGCAGCATTGCAGATTTTTTCTTGCTTTTTGAAAGTAAAGAGTTTAATTTATTATGTGAAAATAATGTTAAACAATTTTCCCCAGTAAAAAAAAAACTGCAAAAATAGTCCATTTTGAATTCATGAAAACCAACATATTTACATATGCCAGATGGTCTCTAATTGGGTCAGGGTAGTTGATGATACTGTACACACACCTATGGTCTACTCACATAGGTGAAGGACTGGTAGGAGGACTAAGGTTAGGCATAAGTGTTAAACCTACCTTTCATAGGATTCCCCAGAATTGTGGAGCTGTGTTCTCTGAAGCATCATTATGTACTTCTAGGATCAGTTGGAGGAGTGTTTGGAATCCAAAGTTAATTATCCAACATCAGTACCTGACCTCACTAATCCTTTAATGGCTGAATACAGTCAAATCTTCACAGCATTGTTCAAACATCTAATGTCTTCCCAGAAGTGGAGGCTCTTACTGCCTCTGGATGCTGGACTCCCTGTTGATTTGGGCCAAAATGTATTATGAGCAGGTGTCTTCAAACTTTTGGCCATATATTGTCCTTAACAGTAAAGTGCTTTAAAAAAGAAAGACAACATAATTGGCAGGGGGGAAAAATCAAGTACATAATCTTAACAATCATTTTATGCAAATTGCAAAAATTGACAGTAGGCAATGTTCCAAGCAACAGCTGCCTTCAATCAACAGTAATTATAATCCTTGTCAATCACACGAGAGAAATAATATAAATCAAAGCAATGTATTTATAAAGGTAAGTGACATCTTCAAAGCATGCTGTGACTGTTCTGGCAAGTGTTAAATGATGGTTAAGGCCTATGCCTATTCATGGTCTACTTTGATTTTCAAACACTTCTGTCAGACACTTTTCAGAGCTAGACTGTGATTAGTTGCGGTACAACCTTCTTTTTAATCAATACTTTGTGTCAAATAAGCCGTGTCAAAGATCTCAAAAAATTGTGTAAAATAAGCTTTTCACCCTGAGAGAGACAGAGTTCAATTAAAAAATATGTCTTTCTTATACACTCAGACTCATTTTCACGTTGGCACTAGGTCCAAGGTTAATCATACACACCTCAGCCAATACACAAAAAGTCACGCGTGGAGCGGAAGCTGAGCACAGACCAAGGATTTCTCACTACAGCCATTGTTAAAGACTCAGCTATGCAAATAGATGTGATTTTCTTGCGAGGCCATTTCAATAGCATTTCTTTTCACATGCATTTTCATTAGAGAAGAGCGAGGGGCAGGAGGCTCGTACAAATTTTAATACCTTTCCATTCAATGGATAAATTAAGAATTAATGTCACTGCTTTCAAGGCAATGGCACATTATTACATTGTGGTGGTTAGACAAGCATATAAGGATTAGTTAGCATCACAGTGGAGGCAGAAAAAGCTGGCCTCCGCTGGGATTACACTCGTGCAGGTTACATTTCAGGCTGTATTCTAAAACATAACATAAGGCGTGCACAGGCCATGGAGAGATAATGATGACATTTGAAGCAGTTTGTACTGCAGTCTTTATAAGGATGAGCTCTGAGATGGATTTAAATGGTCATCTGAAACTTTCATCTGTCACAACGGGCCAAAATTATGCATGTACCACATGTCTAAAAATATCCACACGCCCCTTCTAATTAGTATAAAAATCACTAAATAACCAAGATTGAGGCCATGTCCACACATACATGGGTATTTCTGAAAACGCAGATTTTGCATTTTGTAATGGCTAGGTTTGAGAAAATCAACAGACTGACAACAGAGTGCTTAGCTCAAAAGTCAAATTAGATTTATTCCTTCTGCAGAAGTGAGACAGGAATTCAGACCTGCGATCAGCTAAGGCAGTCTCAGCTCTGGGTCTGAATCCTTTCTGACAATTCAAGATTTTCACAGAACATTTATACCCTTGAAACAACAGAATCAGCTTTGTCTTTATCTCAGTGGGCTGGTTTCCATGGAGCCCCCCTTGTGCGTCAAGATGCACCATGAAGTTACTTATCACCCCGGAGGTGCCACGTTTAAGCTTTTCTGACGGAACTCCCATGGAAACAGCCTTGAACAAGTACTTTGGACATGACAACAGAGATAATCTTAAGAACACACTCAGAGACTTTAGCTCAGGAAAGATTGTTTCACAAAATAACAAGACAATAAAATACCGGCCAGGACCCTTTTACGAAACCCCCTTAGTGATCTTGTCTGCAAAATTCCCTCTTACACAAGTAAAGAATCAGATGATCAGAGAATCATCTAGGACATAATTGTATCCCTTGAATAAACTGATTTAATACACTAAATATATATATGTGATTAAAAGAACATACTGTGTGATCAGGAAAATAAATGTGAATAAATGAATAAATGTGAATTTTCCCTGTCAGTTTTTAAAAATCGCGTCCACACGACCACGTTTTCAAAAATATCTCCGTCCACATGCAATTGCAAAAAACACTGTCAAAAGCATGCCAAGGCAGCAGGTGGCGATATAACCTTAACCAGTATAGCACTGATGACCAATCAGAAGCCTTGGAGTGGGGATGTCATTACCAGAGATAGTGGCTGTGTCTGAAATCGCACACTTGCACACTTCGAACACTTTGTTTTAGTGCATAGTGCGTCCACACTGACAACCAAGCTAAAACTCAGTGGACTAAAATTACCCGGATGGTGCACTCATAACGGCCAGAAAACTCAGTGTGAAACGATGGACAATACTCACACTGACGGGACGCCATTTTGACTACGTAGCGGAAGGGGAGGGACTTTCAACAAGTTTTCAGAGTTGAATAATGGTGGCCAACAGTGAAATGCCGGTTCAAGCCCAAGCGGAGGCAACTGCTTCGTATAAATGTAAGTAACATTAATAAAATAATTTTACTGATGTATACTGCGGTGTGCTGCTTGTCAGTCTCTCTCCCTCTCTGATGACAGTTATGGATCATTTGTTTGAGGTTGCAATTATACCGACTTAGAAGAGTTCACACACATAAATGTTTTTTAGCCGGTTAGGTGGTCATAGATAGGTTATACATGTTATAAATGTTCTATGTTGTATGTTGGCGGGCTGGAGAATCGCGATCAAATGTTAGTCCATCATTTCCACTAAGTGCAAAACGTCAGTGTTCCATTTGGGACAATACTTACTCATGGCAGTGTGCACTACAGAAGGAAGTGCTCAGTGCACACTAGGCACTAAATTCCAGTGCACTCATGTAAGTGCGCGATTTCAGACACAGCAAGTGTCTGTGTTGAATATAATAGTCTGTGTCCTTCATACTGGATGGACTGTAACTCTGTGTAAGAGTATAAACATGCCAAACAAGGTTGAGAGCTGTAGTACTGTGTATACTTCGGGCATTGTAGATGAAAACCTAGATGTAAACACGGCGTATACTGTGACGTCATATGAGTGAAGCACAGTACGACACGAAACGGTGCGTTTTTCAAAATCTTCGTTTTTGTTGTCCACACGTGAACACAGGAACAGTTTTCAAAAACTTCCATTTTCACTGAACTAAAACGCCATTTACGTGAGGACAAACGGCCAAAAAACACTGTTTTCCGAAATACACGTGTACGTGTAGACGTGGCCTGAGGTGTTCAGTTGCACAGACACAGCTCGTATAAAAGCTGTAAATGTGGAGCAGTGAAACAGCAGTCTCTGAAGTAATGGAATCAGATCCATATAAGCAAACTAGGCAGTCACCCAAGGCAGGACTTTTCCCCCCTGATATGATTGCTCCCCAACAAGTGCAACCCCAGTGATACTGGGCTACAGTAGGCCTACTGTTTATCTGACAGTTCCCAATGGCACTGGATCAGAGCGCTGTCAGTAGCTGCGGGATTTGCGATGCAGAATCGCTGTACCACATTTTTCAAAGGAGAGACACAACTAAAACTGCGCCTGAATGGTTGAATAAAGCTTCTTTTCCTATCAGCTTGCTTTAATACCACCTGATCTGTGGTCCATAGCCTTACTGCCAGATCTGTCCCAATCAAGGAAAGTGGATAGGAAAATAAATTTTATTCCACTATTTAGAAGCAGCCGACCACTTTGGCAGGCTTGTAACCAACCCAACCCATCCCCCACCCACCCCCCCTTACCATACCCCAGCCCACCAACAAAGGATTTGTGACCAGGCGGCACAATTCTGTTCCATCCAGGACGGCAAAATGTCAAGTGCGGGCACTGGATGGAGTGCTATCCAATACATTTGGGATGAGTTTGAGTAGTGTTTGTAACCCAGAACTAATTATCCAACATCGGTACCTGACCTTACTGCTGTTCTTGTGGCTGAGAGCAGTCAAATCATCACAGCAATCCTCCAACAGTATCGTCCCAGAAAAGTAACGGCTATAGCTGCAGCAAAAGATGGACAACCTCCCTACTTGATTTCAGAATAAATGCTGAAAGGGGTTTATTGTTTTTTGGACATCGGCATGCTTATGGTCTTTCTCTTTTTGTCTGAGTCTGATCTAATCAGAATATTCAAATGAAAAGAATTTGCATACTATTTTCCCTTTAGGTTATATAGTAATGTAAATGTAATAATACCACAACTACTAGAAGTATTAGTACTAAAGTTTGTCTATACATGCTTATAGATAAACTCTCACAGACACACACAAGCACACACACACACACACACACCATTTTATATATAATATATATAAAATAATGTTTCTATTAGGAGCACTAAATTGTGTATTTTATACCAGTACCATACAAGTGAGACAGAGTGCGTGTGTGTGTGTGTGTGTGAGAGAGAGAGAGAGAGAGTTGTCCATGGTTAAATTAGAGAGGGTCAAGTATAGTTTCTCCCCAGGGAGAGTTTTCATTAGTGCGATTTTCAGCCACAGCACAAAAACAATTCAAAAATGGGACACAGATGGGTGAATAGCTGGCTGATTAGCACTGAGCACTCAGCACAGAGCACAAAACATTCTTCATGACTGGAACGTCATAGATGTCGTCATTTGAGGAGAAATGCAGAAGCATCTACGCATACTGAAGATATCCAATCAGCAGCTTCAGCATCATTCTCTACTTTTATTGACCCATCAGTTGCACAGAGATTAAAGATTTTTTCAACAGCCTATGTAATCGTTTACCATTGATCTACTTCCAGTGTCTTAAACATGTTGTTTGTTGTTTGTATGTTTACTTTTGATTCAGCTGTAATCAGTTTTGTTTACCTTGAAGAATTCCTGTGATGCCAGTAGCAAGCTAGTCAATGTGAATAAGTCTAAAACTAAGTCAGTCTAGCTGCATGCTGGAGATAATAAAATGACCAAAATACAGAATTAATGGCATCTACTTTCATCCCTCTACGAGACCTAAGAGAAAAAAGTGAGGAAAAGCAAGGGTGGCAGCAAAATAAGTGCAAAATAAGTGAGAAAGATGAATTAATTTGTATCTCCTGCAGTGTCTCTCTCAGTGTCACCGCTTGAAAAGGTTCGCTTCTTTATCACTGCGCTGTCAGTAAAGAGTGTTGTAGCCTGAAGCTTATCTGTGCCAAAAGCCAAAACAAACCCCTTCAGGGCAGCATACTTACCCTCTCTAATTCAGTCAGTTTAACCACAATGAAGCTGCCAAAAGGGGTAGCAGTAGGTAGCGTCACTGAAAGGCAACAAGGATTCAAAAGAGGGAAAGTGCCCTTTCTGTGTTTCTTCTCTCTTACGCTGTAAAGCTGAGTCACTGGCCAGTGATACCACCCAAAATTTGTATTCGTTTTTCGGTTCTCATTTCCTTTACATTGTTGTATACATATATATTAACTTTTTTCAGTGATTTACTACAGCTTGCATAGTAAATCAGTTCCTTATTCCAGAGAAATCTGCAGTTTCTCTCTACAGTTCTTGTATTCTCTTCCAAAGTTCACTATTAGAATTTGGTTACATTTCCTGCTTCTCCCATCTAAACAATTCTAAACAAAATTTACTCTCAGCAGTCCACAAAACCTTACTCTACATCTCAGGTGACCAGTTTCAGTTCTAGTGTCTGATATAATGACCCATTTAAAAAATCTTTGAATCATTCATCCCTGAGACCCCTAGAAGCAGAAAAAGCTTTGCCCTGTAAAATTATGCAGCCTCCATGCATCCTTTTAATAATAAAAATGGATTTCTCACAAGTATTTTCACAAAATATATTTTAAATTTCATCTAAACACATTTTACAGTGTCACCTTAAATATTATCATCTTTAAGTTGCTGCTGACTCCTTGCACCATTTCAGTCTGTTCAGCTGACCTATTTTTCACTCCTCTCTTGCTCTTTTGGCATAAGGCTATAGATAACCCTTCAGACTTTCATACTGGTGCTGAGCCAAAGAATATCCAATATCCTTAAATACGGACGGCTTCCTCCGCAGCAGTCATTTATTCCTGTCAAGAAGGAAGTGCTGTAGGAAGAGGAAGTGAATCCTCTGTATTCAGTTCAGCTAACAGTCTCTCACACAAACATTTAAAGGGCCCATATCATTTTTCCCCAGTGTTTTATATAAAGGAGTTCAATATAGTATAAAAGCAACGTATAAACGCAAAAGTTGAACATACTGTTCACTCATCAGCGTATAGGTTTCATATATACATACTAAGCTGCATTTTAAATGTTTACCTAGAAAGAGAGAGGGAGAGAGGGAGAGAGAGAGAGAGAGAGAGAGAGAGAGAGTGTGTGTGTGTGTGTGTGTGTGTGTATTACACCAGGGACAAGACCTACTGTTCTGGAGATGCTCTGACCCAGTCCTCTAGCCATCACAATGTGGTCCTTATCAAATTTGCTCAGAACCCAATTTTCCTGTTTCCAATACATCAACTTCAAGAACTGACTGTTCATGTGCTGCCACCTATATTCCACCCTTTGACAGCAGCCACTGTTTTCACTTCACCTTTAATGTGGCCAATCACTGTATATATCAGCCTATTTGGCCTACAGCAGGTGAAGCCTAGCCATTCGTTTTGAAATTATAAGGGGTGTTTCAGCCCAAACTGCTATTTGAACGAAGACTACAGGACAGTCATTCAGAACACAGGAACAAAATGTTGTATGTCAAAAATGGTGACTTAACAGGAGGAAAAAAAAACATTCTTAATTTAAAAATGTGGACCTTTTTTTGTCATGATATGTACACAAAATGTACATTTATTACATTCAGCTATGATGTGTTCAAGTTATGTATAAATGAAAAAAGGAGCTTTGATGGTTTGGATCCCCACACTACATTATACACTGCGTTTGAAAGAATAGAGACTAGTTGTAAAATGGCTGTGTAAAAATGAATTATGGCTTTGGCTGTTACATTAACCCACACAAGCATCTTAAGTGGGGAAGAAATTCAATACAACAACATTTTTACATTTGGCCCCTTTAAATGTTTACAATAGCAAAAGAAAGAGAATGCCATTTTCATTAACTGATGGGAGCATTCGGGATTTATTTTGTAAATCTGCTGAATGAAAAAAAGAATCTAGATTTGTCCTACATATCTAGGTAGAAGGAAACTCAAGGCCACCCTTGTCATTAGAGCAGGGACCAACAGAAGAGATGATGTGAAGGAACTTCGTCTCTGTTTGTGGTGAGCAGCAACTGTGCGGAAGGTTATAAATGTTTATCATCCTAGAGATCATTCTGAAATTGCATTGTAAGGGGGAAGATTCTCACAGCCCTGCAGGCTGAATATTAGATTTCTCAAAAAGTCAATAGAGGGCCTCATCATTAAAGTGAATAAATATTCTCTCCTCTCAAAGCTATTT
This sequence comes from Alestes dentex, assembly GCA_037576975.1. Classification (NCBI taxonomy): domain Eukaryota; kingdom Metazoa; phylum Chordata; class Actinopteri; order Characiformes; family Alestidae; genus Alestes; species Alestes dentex. The sequence continues at coordinate 6,333,322 of JBBIGA010000153.1, read as the reverse complement.
CAAGTCCTGCACGCTTCACTGTGACTTTTTTATTATCAACAATATACTGCTGACACGCGCTTTTTTGCCTCATGGTTTCTCATATGAAACGGAATGGGTGGGAACAAGGAAAGTTGCCAATAACACAGCAATGACTTTATTAAACTAGAATACTTTACTTTGTATATCTCCCATAAGGAGTCTGTGGCTCTAAAAAAGAAATGAAGCAGGAATGCATCAATCTTTTGTCAAATAACCTTTTAGGGTGTTGTGGACTTCATCTGTGGTGGACCCAGTGGTAGCTAATGTAGAGAGAATGCGGTATGGATTAAATTGTATAGTCTCTGAGACAAGTATGTGCACAGATAGGCCCAAACAACTGTTCTTAGTTCTTTACATGGGAGAGATTTGAAGGGGTGTTCCTTTTCAGTCATTAAGGGAGTTATTTTAAAGAGTTAATCAATAACCATTATCAACAATGACAGCACAAATGGTGTAAAATGAGGTAAAATCTATCATATATAAACGCATAACACATTACTGAACAAAAAGAATATTAAAATACTGTACCGCATAAATTGTACTACATTCCACGACATTGTACATTTTAATATAAATTTTGCACAAACACAAAGATATTTCATCAGTCTCAAGTCCATTATTAATGAACTGAGATACTAAAACAGTGGGTTTGGTGGTTGAAAAATGCATAAAGAATATGCATACTAATGAATTTCCACACTTTGATCCATTATCTGAAACAAGTCTGCTTTATTTACCCCACAGCAGCATGCAGCTTGATTTCCCACATCAATCATTCGACGTGTGGCATTATTTTTCCTTCCGAACCCTTTTAAACATAAGCTAACTTTGCATAAAGGTCTTATATTTACATTTCACAGATGTTCATATTCAGAGCAACTTAAAATGTTATTCTGTTACAGACATACTGTAGGTAACGGTGGGGTTAGGAGTTTCACTGGTGTAGTGTGTGGTACTGGCCTCGGTGGGGGACTGTTCCTGCTGTCCTATATCAAACACGATTAAGTATGTCCATGACACTGTCACACATGTTGTATTATGCTGTTTGGTCCATTGCTAATGTAATTATTTGATATGTAAATGCTAACAGAATTTTGATCTTTTCCCATATGCAAATTCTTCAATCAAAAAATAACTTATTGCCTCCAGTATGTTTTACATTTTGTCTGTACAGGTCAAAACGTTATTATTTTAAAATTGTTAAACCAGGGTGTCACCAGGCTGACAAGACAAGAACTAAACAAATGGTAGTTTATTGTATGGCTTATTACAGTGGGAAAAAATAATAATGATTTTTTTTAAATCAATTTTTCCTCCTCTTGGATCTATTCTGAGTGCTACAGCTCTGTTAGGCATTAAGATAGGCCATAGATTATTTTGCTCAGGGCCAAGGTGAAGATAAGGTAAGTGTTAGGTTTTATTGCACCCTCCAGCATGTCCATATAAAAAACAGTCTCTTTTTTATGTATGTTATTATATTGCATTTCATTCAAAAATATTCAACCCCCAGACCACGGTCACTACGATATTCATTTAAAAATCCTTGATAGTTAGAATTGTATGACTTTATGACTGCGTACTTACTTTACTATATTTGTACTGCCTTGTTTAACTGCACTATATCACGTGGATTCTTCATCGTGGTCACCTGGTGCTGTCCAGTAACTACTGACTCTGTCTGGTATGATGGTTTGACTGTGGTTTATCTTCTTGTTCGCTCTGCTATTTACTAATAAATGGACATGATGGCAATAAAGTTCTTCTTGATTTTGATGTTTTTTGATGCGACAGCCACTGTAGCTCAAACTACCTCATTTACTCCCGGACATTTTTACCTGACTTAACCTCCCTATGATTCACAGGCACACTTAAAAACAAATAGGACACTTCACTGTCTGTTGCTTTATCACAAACAGCCACCCTATAGTAACTCCTGTTTGAAACTCCTGGCCTTTTTATAAAAGACGATATACTGACACAAGCAGTGTCCAAAACACCTGTCCCTAACAGAAACAGTGACAGTTTTAAGCAGGGCTTTCTTTATTGTTATTCAAATGTTACTGCTGTTTTGCTGCGGTATCTGCAGAGGTGCCTATCAGGAGTCCGTGGCCTTCTGCGTTTGTGACCTGATTGTTTATGTTCTTCTCGCAGTGGTTGTGCGCCCTGATGCTGAGAGACAGGCAGCGAGGTCATTGGTATTCGTGTGAGGTGATGCATTATGTGGTGAAGGAAGCTTTGAGAAGGCATAGAGACAATTTACTTCTCCTCCTCCAGCCACCGTGCCAAGCTAAAGTTAATTAGTTTATTTATGAGGGGGCTGGAGAGAGTGGCAAATGAAGACTTAGCATTGTTACTTATACAAACAAAATGACATCTCGGGCAGATTAAAGCAGGCTGTCCACTGCACCGCTCACACTGAATTAATTACCCAGGAGAGACTAAAGCCGATCTTCGCCAGCTTCAAGCTGATGTGAGAGGCACTATGGGTAATCCAGCAGTAGTGGATACCCTGGTACCGTGCTCCATATGGACATATTGGATTGTCCTAAACACAGGTTTCTATAGATGGTCACAGAGGGCCAATTTACAGCTCTGGAACAAAAAAAGAGACCACTGCAGTTTATTTTTATATCAGAATCTCTGTGAGTATGACAACCATTTCATGCCAGTGTCTGTTAAATTCCTACATAAGCACCTCATTCTGCTTTATGAGGTACTGATTAGTGATCACCTGAATCAAATCTTATTTAATGAGGAAAAGGTCTGTGTCTCGGCCGTGGTCCGGGGTGGGTGAGCATGCAGAGGTCTATGTCTCGGCCGTGGTCTGGGGGGGTGTGGTCTCGTACCGGGGCCGGCTGTGAAGTCGAGGGGCAGGGCACGCACTATGAAGTCACAAATTAGGTACACATTTGCGCTATAAAGACTGAAAACTGCCATGCATTTGCGTACCACTTATGTCAACCCCTGTATATATAAGTGAGAGACAGAGAGAGACAGACAGACAGACAGAAATATATTGCTGAAGGTCAGTGGAATTTTCCATCTCAGTCCACAGTTGAGCTTCTCTCTCACAAAGTGTAAACAATGTCTGTATGCCTCTCCTCTATCCACCTTTTAATGCACTCATTAGTGAGCTCTGCAGACTGAGAGCAGTCTCACAGGCACAAACATGTTCCACAGAACACAGTGCACACATTACACATCGATCATCCTCTGCATGGTCAGGTGGCTTTAGAAGCAACACCTTATACTCCAGAGAGCGTGATCCTTTTTTCCCTGCAGGCACTCCTTGCTGTCCTACTCCAGCAATGGGATTCAGCCTATAGACCCAGCTGAGCCGCTGAGACCAAAAGAACACAACTGTGCTCTCACGGGAGCCACCCTCTTTCCTCATCACTATATGCACCACAGGCAATCAGGCATGTACGTGATCATAAAACAGGGACAAGGATTTAGTGTTTTCCTCTGAGTGCACACCAAGCGATCCAGTTCAATGATTGTTTTGAAAGGATACGGGCAGGCCGCGTAACATCACGGTAACAAATAGGAAACTGCTGTTTCAATAACTGGTTTCAGAACTGAAAATCGTAGATTGGATCAGCCCACCACACCAAGCCCTAATACCACAATCCCCACAATTGGTGGCCCCGCACTATGCACATCTGATTCAGCTCGTTAACTAGATCTTTGTGGTCTGGATTTTAAAAAAAATGTATAGAACAGGAGGAAACCAGTTTTTTTTCTCAACACCAATAACAACCTTTTTGAAAAGTTATCTTGTAAAAATGAACCCACATCTTTTAAGAATGAACACAAGTCAAGTCAAGTAAAATGGAGAACGCATACACTATACTGACAAAAGTATTGGGACATACCTGTTTCTCAGGGTTTGGGTTAGGCCCCTTACTTCCAGTGACGGGCAATCTTAATGCTTCAGCATACCGAGACATTTTGAACACCACCATGCTTCCAACTTTGTGGACACAGTTTGGGGAAGAGCCTTTTCTATTCCAGCATGACTGTGCCCCAGTGCACAAAGCAAGGTCCATAAAGACATGGCTGGATGAGTTCAGTGTGGAAGAACTTGACTGAACCCTGACCTCAAACCCATTCAACACCTTTCAAATGAACTGGAATGGAGATTGCGGCCAACACCAGTGCCTGACCTCATACACGCTGTACAGAGTGAATCAGCACAAATTCCCACAGAAGCTTCAAAATCTTGTGGAAAGCCTTCTTGTGGGAAGCTGTTATAGCTGCAAACGGGGAACCAACTCCATATTAAAGTTTATGTATTGAAATTCAATGTCAATAAAGTCCCTATTGGTATAATGGTCAGTCGTCCCAATACTTTTGTCCATATGGTGTATATAAATGTTAGGCCGTGTACTGCAACAACATACTTCAAGACCTTAAAAACAAGTTACCAATCTTATAGGTTCAAGGTTACATTATTGTCATCAGCAGATGTGTACACGTACACAGTGTGACGAGACGTTTCTCCACCACAATGGAACATATGGCAACATTCAACAGAGTGAAACAGAAAAAGTACTAACAACAAAATAAATAGACACCACAAAAATGTACAGTAATATAATATAACAGTAAAGTGTGAAAGCTTTTACACATTCCTGAGTGGCTAGTATATGCCGTAAGTATAATTATTGCACAGCAGGCAGTTAGCAGCACTGAACAAAGTGCAAGGAATGAAGAAAGAATACAATAAATAGACAATACAGCAATTTAACAATATAGTGAGAAAGGGAAATAAATGAGACAATTCAATAAATACACAATACTGCAATGTAACAGTAGTGTGAATAGGATGTAGAGTATCAAAACTTTATATACAGAATCCAAAAACTCTTTTGTACAATCCAAATGATTAAATATATTCAGAAACGATTGTTTATGTGTTGTTTTTCAGAAGCCACAGTTCATTAATTTCCTGAAATGGTAAAACATTCATTATTCACAATGGTGGCAGCATTGTTTGAATATTCATAAGTCAACAATGTCAAAATGAGTACATTTCATTTTTCTGAGTACATTTCTATAACTGTAAAATATGGGACAAAATTGGGTAAAGGTAAGAGGAGTATGAAAAGGTGCTAGTTACAGGCATGATTGCAAGAGGAGCTGAGATTCAGAGGTGAGCCAGGCAGAGGAGAAAGAGAGGCTACCTGCTATAGAGCCATTTATCTTCACCTGTGTCTCACAGATGATACCCCGAGCTAAGAGTTGTGTCCTAAAATAGCTATTTAATCACTCCTAAACCTTAACATAGCCATTTTTATTCTTACGGACACTAAAGGTGAGCACACTGAAATTACAAATAATACAGACTTTCTGGTTTTTCTTGTTAGAAAGTCACAATCTAATGCATCCTCATTTGTGAACAATCACACACCTGGCTACTTTAACTGATATTGTTACTCTATAAAGAAACTTGGTAGTGACAGAATAACAAATATTGAGAGACTAACCGGGATAGGGATTAGTTGCCATGCCATAGAATTTATAGGTGACCAACAAAAGGCCCAAGCATAAGATCACCGAAGCATTTATCCATTTGACTGGTTTTGATCACTGATAGTGGTTGTGAGGCAGCAAAGTAGAGGCCCTGTGAGACTGATGTACCTGTTGGTGATACGACTTTAAACTTTGGTACATGGTTTCATTGCTGCATTCAGGTAAACACAAAAAATGTGGAAACCTCCAACACCCGAAAAACATGCATTCGCATGATCAACACATAAAACAAATGGATGCCCACATCAACATCTTTGTACTTTGTTCTTTACAAAGAACACTTAAACAAGTTATTGCAGCTGCATTACACTAGTATATTTGTTAGTTTGGATCACAATGGTAGGTAATTATGTTCAACAGTACACAACAGTAAATGATACAAAGGTAATTAAATAGCATTTGCAATATCTGACCAGTCACAGCGCCATGACTACAGTTGTAGGTAGAGCTCTGCGTGTATCATCTAAGCAACCCCCCCCCTTCACCACTTTCGTTTTTAGAAATTTGTGGTTTCCCAATTTCAGATGTTTTTTTTGTTTGTTTTTTTTCAAATATTCAAAACCATTGGATAACACAGCCTCATATTTCCAAAATGGTGAAAACAGAACAGAACAGACGTATATAAAAAAATACTGGGAACCTTAATGTAGCAGTATAAGTTATGCTGGCCCTTTCCATTGGTCTATTCATCATAAAATATTTACACAATGGAAAAAGGGGCAGCTGGAGTTCTCAAAACATGTAAAATCTTTTGATAAGACAATGATTACACACATTAGAAAATGATTGTTCTGGTCAAAACAGGAGAGACCTACTACACATAAGGCTGATTATAGCTATTTGATAAAGAGAAAAATACTTTCAATCATGGAAACCCGAGCACTTATTGATCTTGTTCCAATAAACTGGAAACAAATGAAAGCAAATTAAAATTTCCAGTGTTGGGGGTAAAGTGGTGCATGGTAAAAGGTTACAGCAATGTGATTACATTTGGCCATAACGAAGTATTGTAACACACTCCACTGTAAATTATCCTAACCACATGACACTTACTTACTTAATTGTTATATAGACGTCTCTGATGAAACAATATTAATTTACAAGTGATGCATTTAAAACATCATTTTTCTAATGTAAGTAATGTGTGTGTGCACATGCTGCCTGTGGCAGCTGACCACATGACTTTGCACAGCTACTAATGTTAAAATGAAACTGATGGATAAAGATCCTCACGCTCATCATTTATTACGAATATATTTCAGTTCAGTTTGGTCTTCTACATTGATATCTGTTTTTTGTCCCAGTGGTGACTTTTGACATTAGAAAAAAATGGATTGATTTGAAACACCATAATTAGTTCTTGTGTGTGTGGAATCATGAATCCTCTCTTGCGCCACAAGTTCGGTCAGGAATGGATAATAACATTCTGACCCCGGCTGGATTAGCCACAGTCCACTCTTGCATCATCAAATCCAGCTCATAATTATGACAGCATACATGGGAAGCCGCCCGACATCCTGCTCTTCATAAATCATAAATTACATGTTGTAGCCTTGCATGATTTTCCAAGACACCTCCAGGTCCAGTCTTAGTGAATAATTCATGTTTCATTAGTGGAGAAGCAAATGAATTCCAATATTTCCATACATGTATAATGTGAACAATTACCCTCGGTGAATCATTCACCATGGTCCCTTAAGAGACAGTATGAAGAAAGTGTACTGAGTGCCAAGGCTTCTTCTTAGCTTCACTGTATTGTTTCTACTGTATTGTTTCATATTATGGGAAAGTCTAGTCTATGCTTTTTTCCTAATGCATTTTTTGACCATTTTTATTTAATTATTATATTTTTGTTTATAGAGCATAGTTGATTTGCACAGTTAAATCAATCATCGCAAACAACTGCACTGTCATGTTGAAAGCATAACCTCTTATTAGCAGCTGCATAACGAACTTGTAATCAAAACATGTCTGAGGATTTATTTTAGAATCCTTCTAATATTCCTAATATTGTGAAGGTCCCCCTCATGCCATCAAACAGCTCGGACCCCTCAATGCATTAACTCCACAAGACCTCTGAAGGTGTTCTGTGGTTTCTTGCACCGTGTAGATGACCAGGCCATTTTCGTCCATCGCTCTGTAGTGCTATAAACAGCAAACTATATATCTAAGCCAGCATGTGATACTTTTGTGATACCAGTAGCTCTTCTGTGGAATCTGAACAGACAGACACACCTTCACTCCTCATCCACATCAATGTGTTGGGCGTCCATGATCCTGACGCCCAATAACCAAGGAAAAATGAGGGAGATAACTAAGGTAAAATTAAGTGGTCCTCATAGTCATGCGTGAACACAGCACAGCACAGCACCCAGAGTAAACATGTGAAATTCTTCTTCTGCATTTAACCCATTGACCAAGTGAAGCAGCGGGCAGCCGGAAACACAGCACCCGGGGAGCAGTGTGTGGCAACGGTACCTCAGTGGTGCTACTGGCAATCCTGGGATCACTTTCTGATCTCAGAGGTAACTCCTTAACTACTACACCACCAGCTGTCCTGTAAAATATATAGGGTTTCTATATATATATCTCCTTGTTCTAAAAATCACTTTAATATGTACACCTCATATAAACAGCGTTTCAAATACTAAACTGATAAGAACAGATAGAACACTTTCTGGCCGAGGTGTTGGTGCTCTAATTATTTAAGGTCACGGCAACATTTTACTAGGGCTCATGCCCCAGTAAATAGGGCCCAGTGATGCCCCTGGCCCAGGCAATTGGTTTCCTCAGACTTCAGCTACACGTGTTCTGCAGCATACATGTATTCCTCACTGCTGAATTCCCATAACAAGCCGTTAGCATCGTAGCGCAGTGATCATCCGTGACATTTATGAATTAAAAAAAAGCCGGCGGAATGTCAGAGTATCTATTTGTAGGTTTGCCTGGGGAGCACAGACACGCTTGGGCTCGTGCGCTGCCTCTCTTATCACCCACGAATGCTTGAACACACACTAACATACAAGGCAATTAATTAGTTAGCTGGTGTGAGGTGCAGCCATGCAGTCTTATAGGGAACATTACACTGGTGTGATAAAAGCTCCCCTGCCTGTTTCTTGTAGGAACAAATGCAGCCTCATGACAAACAAAAAAAAAATCATATATAGAGCAAATATTAGTTTGTACAGCCAAACATTATGTCAGGTTTCCACTGTCAACATGGCCTAAATCTTCTTAGTAATGTACTGTACATTTTTTTCAGAGGATGAAACATCTCTGATTTGTGCAGAAATGCATGCTCAGGTGATTCATGCTTATGATTCAGTCTGCGTGCTGCTTGGAGGATCAGCCGTGCGCTTCTACTTGGTAATGACACATTTTAAATACTGCCCGTTTAAATGAAAAAAAGCTGCAGGTAGAACCATGTTGTTCTTCATCTCAGGAAGCCCACTCAGGCAACAAGTAGGTCTGTTTCACAGAGTGGACTGTACAGAACCTTGGCTCTTACTGGGCATTTTTGTTTTCAAAATTTCTGCATAATCCAGTCATTGAGATGTAATTCAGAGTCCTTCGAAGTGGTTTGATGTGAATTGGTGCATTGCAGAAAAAGTACAGACTTTGATTTCTTACAATGATGTTGAGAGGAACCAGAGGTCACAGAAGCAAATATTTTTAATATTGGTTATGGTAATACAGCCTATTTGGCCTCAAAACACCCTGCAAGCGCCTCTCTACCATAAATATTTTTTAATATGTTCCAGGATAAAAATTCATTTCAAAACTACCTTTAAACATATCAGACAGTGCGTTCAGTTCTTCTTTGAACTGTCTGTGAGATAGCTGTTGGAGGCATTGAATACTTCGGATGTATTGCTGTGAATAGCTCACACTTCTCTACAGTGATCCATTTCATATTAAACCACTTTGACTGACTTACATCTTTATGGTTTAATTATGTAGGATTTTTTAATAATTTGATTTGTTTTTTAACCCTAAGCCAAAAATGCAAATGCATGCTATATCTTTCAATTTCATTTTTTTGATTGTGAAATGTTAGCCCCTAGGATACATTTTAGCGTGGGCTGATATTTAGTACAATTATTTCTTCACTCTTTTCCCACAGCATTTCATGTGATTTTGGCTGCCACACAGTTTCAGAATGTAACAAATCCACCTTCATGCTTAGCAGATGCGGTGTTCTTTTGCTGAAGAGCTTCTCCTTTTTCTCAAGCTCAATATTTGTTACATTAGACCAATGCACTTGTTCGCAAAAGCCTCAGCATTTTCTTGCATGGTGTTGTATAGTTCAGATACTGATGTTTGTGATTAGATTAAGGTTAAAGTAACCTTCTGATGATCCTTCCATGTAGATGATGTGACTGCAACAACACTGCACAGTGGGATTACTATTCCTATGGCAACCAACTCTTCCTATAGGTCCTTGGCACCAATACCCGCACCACTGCCAAGAACCAACAGGAACATTTTGCTTTATATAACAGACCACATCCCTGATCTGTGAGCACCTTTTCAGAGAGTTTCTTTCTACGTCTTTAAGATTTTGTCCTGACTTCAACAGTTCTCCGTGACCTCTAATTTATTGATGACATTTCCGACAATGAAAATGATAAGCAGTGTTTAGATCTTTTATAGCCCTCTCTTCTCTTTTCAAGGGTCAGTTTATCCTTAGTTTTAAATCCTCAGCCAGCTGCTTAGACGAGCCCATTGCTTTAAAGTACAAGCACAACATCCTGAGGGTCACATCATCTATTACACTCTGGAATTGTCAAAATCTGACTTGGATTAATGAGTCAAATAAGCTCTGAGTCTTTGCAAAAACTAATAATAAATAATACAACGTGGACTGACTGAAACAATACCCAAACTTCTGTACATGCTCATTTTATTTATTAGTTTTTCGCAAAACTGAACTCCGCAAACAAATGGTCATTACTAATTAAAATGTGTATAATTCATGGCTTCTTAGCCCACAGAATCCTGTTTAGGTGTTAGTGATGGTTTTCCTTTGTATTCTGGGTGTAAAAATCCCATTTCTTACAGTTCTGTCACAAACACTCCTGTTTGCACTTATTTCTCATTTGTTTTGTTGTGCATTTTCTATTTTCAGGGCTATTGCTTTGAATTTTCCATCCTGATATTTTGCAACTTACCTCCTGGTTTTCCTTTTACAAACTTCCCACTTTTCTATAGTGGGAAGGCTGTTAGAAACTACCATTTTAGTTCTTTTGCCACACTCTGTGTTGGATTTCCCTCTTTAAGGAGTTTGATAATCCTTTTCATGGTTTCAATTCATAACTTTCTTGTTGGGGCCACATTTCCTTTTAGTTAGGTGAGTTCAAAAGTTCATCAAGGTCTTTCAGCACTCTTTTAGCTAGATTCTGATTTCTAAATTTAGATATGTGCTGACATTTGTTTTAGAAATGAAAATCACAAGGTGATTTCAGACCATTTCCCTCCACTTTGAGTTTTCTTTCTTCTAATTTATCTGAAAATAAATTCACTAAAATTGTGTAATTTCGTTTGTTTGAAGTATGATTCACAAAGCCTGACTGCTCAGCTGCTGAATAAAAGGTTTTGTGTCATATCTGTGATTTGTTTGTTTACTGTGAAGTAAAAAAAAAAAAAAAACATCCTCTAACTGTGATGATTCCATCATTTGTCCCAGGTGTTTCATTAACATTATCAAAAGACCTCCAAAAGAGAATGAAATTGCATTTTATGGCTACTGTGAAAAAGGGAGCAACTGTAGTAGGGACTACAGTTTCAACCACGGCAATGTTGCAATACTGTATTTTGTAATCTTCTTTAAACCACTGTACATTCCAGACTGTAAGTACAGACCTGCAGACCATATAGGTTTTTTTCAGATTAATATGGTTTATCCAGAACTTTGGGCGTAGTGGAGGTTTACCATCCTATCCCACACCCCCAAGGTGTGCACTTGCCTCTTGAGACGTATGAACCCTCCTGTTACATGGTTTTGAACTATAGGTCACAGATGAGAACACCAAGTTCTAGACAGAGGGAGAACATCATCAAGTGCTAGAGAGAGAACATCATCAAACGGTAGACGATAGAGAGAGACTATTCCAACACCAGACATGTTGATGATGAGGAAGAGGGACCCTGCCATCTTTTCATCCCAATAAGAAAACGAACAATTGCATCCTCTGAGAACTGCACACACAGATGGCACATGGCACTTAAAGCTGAATTTGTTAGTAGGCACACTTTTGAAGAGGGCTTTGACAAGTGGCACACTCTGGGAACATTGTAGGTTTTCTTAATGAAAATGAGGTTTTGCACCAACTTTGAATCAGAAAAGGTGGTGCAAACACCTGGCCTCTCTAGGTCGCAAAAATTATGACAGGATCATACAGGGTATTAGTAAAGCGTGGGTGATAGAGGTCTGCGAGCTTTTCCTTATTTCTTTCTGTTTTTTCTTCTTTTTTCGTGGTTGCACCTGTTTGTTTGGGCACTTTGCACTTGGCTGAGCAATAGCTGGAGGGAAGGCACAGATGACGAGGTGAGGCTCCTTGGTTCCAGACATGACGGATGCTGATGCACCCTGACAGGAGCTGATAAGCTCCTATGGAATTCACATGTCATCCACAGTGATGTGAAAGCGTTATCTCAAGACTGTGCGCTGTGTTTTGTTTTTTTTTTACCTCTGTGTGTGTTCACTCTACCTCACCTAGCAGCCGACTCCTGCGCGTCTTCCCTGCGTTTTGCTCTAGGCTCTCCCGCTTGGCTGATCCCTGCAGCTCATCAGGGGAGGATGATGAAGGCTTACATTTCATTCTCATCAAAACCATTACCTGTGCTTGATAATTAACTTCACCTGATAGAATATCACAGCTAATGGCATTTAATTAATTGAGTAGAGCATTCACGGTTGTTTGTTGTTTACTCATTCTTTCAGTCATTCTTCAAGTCGTCATTGATTTTGCACTTTTTCAGCACAGTTGACATAGCCGCACAATATGTTTTTCCATCATGCTGCTATGTGCTTGGTAGAATTGTTGATGTGCAGACTGATACTTAAGTGCTAAAAATAGCACGCACCTGATGCAGTATCTTTGTTACATCATCCCATTCAGTTGAGATAATTCAACCTCTGCTGCTGCCGCCTGCCATTATTTTAATAAATTCAAATATCTCCTGTTACTCTGGGGGGAGGGACGGGACAGGAGGATAGCTTTAGCCAGTAATACCACAATCTACTTTTTTCATGGGACACAAGCGGCATTTTTAGCTTACGTACAGTCTGTCAAATGCAATGCCCCTGAGTAATGAGGATGCAGGCTGGCAGGTGGACAGGGAGAGATTTCATGTTTTTAAGGCCCTAGGCAAGAACAGAAATGTGCCCCTCCTTAAACCCACTGCACTGACAGTAAACTTTAACATTAACTTTAAATCATAGGTCTATGTTGAGGAGGGCAGAGGAGCCTAAACCCATACAGTTAAAGCACTGTTACCTCATTAAAATCAAGGAACCAGGCAAAAATTCTGATTCTGGGTTCCCGGTATAACTGAGGTGGAACGTCTTTGAAAACCCAGTGCCTATGAGCATTGAAACAGAAGCTTGTTAGGCTCTTTTGGTTTCTTTTTAGAAATGTTTTTGGTCTAAAATGAAATGTTACAGCTTGTATGAGAAACAGTTAAACAGTAAAGGAGCTGAACCAACACGTTTGAATGAAATTAAACAGAATATAGGAGTTAGGAACAAAATAATAGCTTCAAAGCAACAGAGGAAAAGTAGACTTTCCATACTAGTACACTTGAGCAGATATAAAAGTGTTTTCACTAGAAAGTACGAATCCGTCAGATCAGTTTTACTGAAGTACATGGAGCTGATTAAATGTAACTAGTTACTGCATACTGAATTCACACTCCTATGAGTCTTACTCCTGGGGCCCTTGTCTGCTCCTGCACATGCAACTCTGCTGGTTACACTGGGAACTGATTACTCATGATGATAAACTGGAGTCATGTTTCCTTGGAGAGTATGGGAAACTGTCTAGTAGTAATAATAACAATACAATGCATCATATTTTATCAAATTGCAAAACAGCATGTTTTGTTGAACTGTATCACTGCACAGAGACAAGCTCAACAGTTATGGGTTTATGGTAGGTTAAGCCTGGCATATTAACTTAAAACTAGATTGTTGCATTTATACACTATTAAGGGAAACAAATTGTTTAAAACTTTATGCTTTTAGAATCTTGGATGCTCTAAAAACGGAAAAAAAAAATATTCCAAGCACTTCTTTCTATTTTATTAAAAATATATCAAATTAAGATGCCACTTTTTATGAATAGGCCACTACTAGCAGGGTAAGTAACTATCTTAGTTATATCACAACATAAAACCTATGAATCTGTCAAGACACCTGACAATTACACCAAAAAGAATGCATTCAAGTACATATGCATTCAAATGCACAGACTTTCATTCAGAGTTGGTTCCCGCTTTGCAACTATAACAGCTTTCACTCCTCTTGGAAGGCTTTCCACGAGATTTTGGAGTTTCTGTGGAAATTCGAGCCCAATAATTCTGTAGAGCGTTTATGAGTTCAGGCACTGATGTTTGACAAGAAGACCTGGCTCACAATCTCCATTTTATCCCAAAGGTGTTGGATGGGGTTGAGGTCAGGGCTGTGTGGGCTCGTCAAGTTCTTCCACACCGAAACTCATCCAGCCATGACTTTATGAAGCTCGCTTTGTGCACGGGGACACAGTCATGCTGCAATAGAAAAGGTTCTTCCGTAAACTCTGTCCACAAAGTTGGATGCCTCGCTCTCATTTTGCCATCAGGTTATGACCTATTGCTGAAAGCAGTGGAGTTACCGTTTCCGTGCTTCTAACTTGTAGTGGTACCAAACAATAACAAGACCTTGAGCTTGTCCTAAATGGAGCCTTAAGTCCTGCAGTCCTCTTCCACGTCCTTACTTTGTGTGGCCATATACCATAAGATAGAAGCTTTAAAAGCGTGCATTTAGAACAGACCAGTGCTGTGTACAAGCTATGAAATAAATGGTGATGTTTTCTATCATGCAATACATATTCTTTTTTAAATGCATTAATTTGTATTTGTGGTTAGTGGTTAGGGAGTTGCCCCTGTGATCAGAAGGTCATGGGTTTAAATCCCAGGCTTGCTAATGGCACCACTGAGGTACCCTTGAGCAAGGTATCGTCCCCACACACTGCTCCCTGGGTGTTCCTGGTTCCTGTGTTCCTAGCTGCCCGCTGCTTCACTTGGTGAGTGGGTTGAATACAGAGAAAGAATTTCACACTGTTCACACTGTGTGCTGTGGTGTGTTCACGTATGACAAAATAATCTCTTTACTTAATGTGTGGTGGCTCATTCCAAACCAGTGGCATAATTCAACTCAGTGACAAGTTTAAATAGAGAGGTTAATGCATTTTAACATTTTACCGAAAATGTCTAGCCAGAACGGTACAGTATATGCTCATCAGCAAGAACACAAGCTTCACTTAAACCAAACCAACTTTAACAACTTTAACACTATATCTAGAGCTTCCAACTTAAAATATGTACATAGGAAACTCTAGAGCTGTTAACAAACCGCATTCTTGACTGAAGTAAAAGCAGATATCAGCAGTTGCTAAGCAATGATTGTAGGACTGAAGATATAATGCAGGTCCCAGGATATCTCACATGTCAAGGAATTACATTAAAAACAGAAAAAAGATCTTAAAAATTCAGGACGTTTTCTCCTGTGATATTTATGATTGATCTAGCCATGGCCATGTGCCTGCTTTATTTAAATTAATTGAAAAGTTCTTCTGAAAATGTTTCTTTGCATTTTCTTAATGTCTCAGAAGTGTGTCTGGCAATTTTCCTAGCAACACTACACTGAGCTCAGTCTTTGTAGTGACACATGGTTGGCATCTACATAGATGTTTAACATCTATGGAAACGGAGGCCTTGATTTCTTGCTTTTTAATTCTGATTACACTAAAGCCTCTAGCCATTGCCTTTTTCTCTCGGGTCGTTTCTTTCTGCGATGCTAAGCTGTACTGTGAGCATGAATACAAAGTCACTAATTACTTCAGTGTGTTCGTAAATACAGTAAAATTCTTCAATGTTCCAGAGTTCACACACACCTCATCTTTACTAAGGAACCTTCACTGGCTCCCTGTGGCTGCACGCATTAAGTTCAAGTCCTTAACACTTGCATTCAAGGCCAAGAATGGACTTGCACCCCCATACGTATCAGAATTAATCAAACAACCTGACACTTCTCGTCCTCTCAGGGCTTCCAGCACGACTCGCCTTGAGCCTCCGCTACTCAGAAGAAGAGGAACACATGCAGTCTTGGCCCCCCAGTGGTGGAACGAACTCCCTCTTCTGATCAGATCTGCGGAGTCCCTCACTGTCTTCAAGCGTCGCCTGAAGACCCACCTCTTCAAGGAGCACCTTGGCGATTAACCATGCCTCTCCTTTCTGCTTGCTTATTTTTCAAAAAAAAAAAAAACTCTTATCCCCATCCCTTCCATACTTTTGTCTTAACTTCTGACTTTTCTTTGACAGGTGTTGTTTAGGTGTACATAGTGTGCAGTAACTTGGTTGAATAGTGGATGTTGATTTAAGTTTAGCTTTACAGGTTTAAGAAACAGACGTGGACTACTTGAGCACTGATGTACGTCGCTCTGGATAAGAGCGTCAGCTAAATGCCGTAAATGTAAATGTACAGTGTTCAGTTTGATTGAGACCTCCTTCATTCCAGTCATGTCAATTTTATCAGTCATGTAAAAGAAACTGCAATGAGACAGACTTGACCAACTGATGTCAAGTCAAGGCTGCAAAATGAATCAAACTGGTGAAATAGGTGTCAATTAACTAAACGCTACATCCACGTGTGTATGACGTACATTATACGCTGGTTGCAATTCGATTTAAGACAAACTGAAGTGCTTTAATGATTAATCCATTCAAATAAATGTAAATGAAACCAGTTATTAGTCAGAACAGGCTACATTAAATACAGAAAGCTGCTGTTTTTTTTTAAATAATATTCTAAAAAGCTGTCCAGCCAGACCCAAATAAAAGCTCTATTTTGTATCAAAGTACTCGTCTGGCTAGTGAAACAGTTTTATTTGCTGTTCACTGTTCTACACAAGGTCACTGTAAGAACACCACCATGTATCTCCATTTTTACATTTTTCATATAATTTGAAAACACCACCTTCCGTTTACACTCCAATTTACCTTGAAAGTTAAGTGGGTTTTCCATTTCCCTTTATTACTCAAACAACGTTTTGTTCTGACCGCAACAGTATCATTTAATTTTTCTATAATCCACACACACACAAAGTAATTTAGTTTTAAGAATTACATACTACTTGTCTGCTTTTGGTCCTTCATTATCAGTTCATGCTAGTTAGATAACATATGCTTGAAAAATGAGCCGTTATTAACTGCACGGTTTCCTTTTTATGTTTAAATTAAATGCCATAGTACTAGTGTATGAAATGAATTTACACTTTATAAGTCAAATCAAGTCAAGCAAGCTTCACTACTTATTCAAGTAATGCCTTTGATGCAAGTATCTAATGTGCCTTTTTAGTGGGTTAATATAATAATGCCATTATTCTGGATGGGCTATGATAGAATAACTCTTAACACAGACAAACATGTTGATGCTGTTAAAACCGTTTATGCTCTCTTAAGAGTCCAAGAGAGCACAAATGGTTTTCCTCTCACTTAAGATGGCCCTCCCTCTCCCCATCACTCAAACCGTAATGCGAACCAGAACTAGCAGTCAGCACTTTCCACCTCTCCCAGCGCGTTAAACCATCTAATGACGTTGTATTAGCAGCTGTTTGAAAAAAAATGAATTGGCTGGCTTTACGTGGCATGAGGAAGCAAGTGCTAGCCCTTACTCTTCCAGTGTTGGTGGGACCATGTAGTGTGGGAGACGACTAACTTGGGGAGAATATCTGTCTGTGTCCTTGTACTGCTACCTTCATATAGTGCCAAATAACCTGAATAAATTATCTCCCATCCAGACTATGGAAATTGAAAGCATTTGAGGAAAAGTCATATGAAGTCATATTCATAGTCGTACTGTTTGTGTTGTGTAGCCCAGCAATCAAAATTAAAACAGAAGAATTTTCCCATGATTACAGTGGAACATGGCAATACTTTATTAGGAAAGTTGGGTCTAGTGATGCCCCGGTTCCCAGTAAACTGACACCTAAATATGTTGGCTGCGTGCTGTGTTTGATATTCTGATGAGTCGAGTGAAATTAATACAACAAAGCGTCTACCTGCTGCGGTGCATAAGAAAGATGCCTGAAAGATTAGTATTCATCCAGAAAAAGCCACCCTGTGACTGTTAGGTAAAGAGAAAAAGCCTTTCATCTCTTTAACTTACCGACCTTTAAAGTGTAGGAGGTTAAGGGCCTAGTGGGTTTTGGACCACAACATGTGAAATACTCCAAAAATATGTAACTCAATGATAAGACCTGACAGCATATTCAAAGCAAAGGGGGTATGCTTGTGCATAAGAACGTGTGTGTGTGTGTGTGCATGTGTGTGTCGTGTGTATGTGTACGCAGCTTTGAGAATCCTCCTTGGCAGCCAATCTGCATTTGAAATGAGTGTGGACCGAGCAGCCACACTCTCCATTTACTGAACCAAGGTTAAGGAATTATGACTCACAGCCAAATCAACTTTGCATCAAGAAAGAACCAAGGAGTGTGTGAACTCAGCATCATACACAGCTAAGTGTTTATGAATCACAAAGCCGTCATAAGTGCTTTTGCACATGCAGAAAAAAAAAAAAAAACATTCTATGGAAGGTCAGGGCTGGAGCGTTCTTAACAGAAATACAGTACATGGCAATGATAATGGCTCTTGGGGGCGTAGTTCATCAGGTTCAAGTTTGTGATTAGCTCTTTGTGTTGGAGACTCGAGTGCTGCTTGACGGGCTAATCAACTCTCGTTTCTTAAGAATACATTCCGTGAGTGTTACGTCTGGCCTGGTGAGCACTGGTTCCGGATGAAAAAAGCATTTTTGTTGTTTGTTCACTAAGTACAACGACTATTTCAACAACCAAGAAAAAAAAATCATCATAGCAAATTGCAAATGCTAGCTGGCAAAAATAACCTTAATTATGAGCAAAAGAATGATCAGTGCAGATGGAGAAAAAAAAAAGTCTGGCTAAGTGAATATTTGTTTTTCTAGCTTGCCACCACTGTTTGGCCACTGAACAATGAAGACAGACAGCCAGAATAAAGCAGCCCAGTTCAAATCAAGCTATTCCACCTGAACTTGATTCAGCCTGACAGAGAAAAAGGCCAGAAGTGGAGTTCCGGTCATTTCATTTCACCCACTTGAAACAAATGTGTTTTGCTTTCCTGTCATATGCTTCTGTCTCATACCTTTTTGGGCAGAATTTGCCATTCTTGAACCAGCTCTTGGTTGCAACTGGCCCTCTGAGATTGACAGATCTATTTCTCCATGAAAAGGAATTTGATGGGATTAAAAAAATTAAATGTATGTCTGCAACTGTATAGAATAATAATGGAGATATATATCTTACATGTCAGCTAACATAAGAGGAAAATATACTTGTAGGGGATCTACATTGGTCCATGCAGGCTCTCAATTAGAGTCCCACAAGACTGTCCCTTTTTCCCCTCTATGCCGGCATTGTTAAAGGTAATGTAATATCTACTCATTACTTTTCCTACTAGTTGGTTAATCACAATTAATAGCTAGATGACAATCAATACAGCCTCTCTGTGCCACCCTCAGACAACCAGGTGTCTTGGCATGATGAGACGTCCAATCGTGGACATGTGAAACGCAAAGGCTGAGCTGCTATACATCCCTATAATGACCTGCCCTCGCCGCAGACTCATCATCTCGTACGAGAACTGCCTGATCATTCCCTCAAAAAATTGCACAAAGCACAAACCAGCACTGGTCTTTATGTTGCAAAGCTGAGTCTGTAATGTAGGTTTTCCTTGTACAACATCCAGAGGATTCAGCACTCCCTCTCAGGCTATCCAGTTCTTGATCAGTAATCTCAAGACGCTTCTACTGACTCCTGTGTATGCCATTATCCCATTGCAACTGATTCAGAATGCAGTATGACTTGTCTCCAGTCTGAATCCTCCAGTGTGATCCTCTGTGGGTTCCTTCCCTGGCTTTTTGTAGTAGCCCCATTTATTTATTCATCTATAGTATTTAGCTATTTATCTATAGTATCAATAGTACTCATCTGCTTCTTTTACTGACCACAGCATTTTTGTACATAGTATTTAGTACTAAGCCGTTTCTGGAGTGTTTATTTAAACTTATATTTTATATTGTTCTTGTCTTTGTGCATTTTTGTGTCTGTACAGTTGTAACATAAGCAGTTTCTTCAAGTTTCCTGATTCTAATTGAGAATTAGAAACCTAATTCTTGCCTACAAATCCAAAAATGGACCAGCCTCTCCCATCCTGAGTGCCAGTGGTCAAGTACTACCCTTCAAGTCTCAAGTCTCTTACGGCAATCATTAATGCTCTTCTCTGTTCTGGTGTCCAAGTGATGAATTGAATTTCCTCTGGCCATCTAAACAGCTGAGGCCCTTGCCATCTTCAAATGCTGACTAAAGACTCATCTCTTCAAAAAACATTTTAATGAATACTACTCTTGCACTTATTAAATCATTTTGTAACTGTAGTTAGATATGTATTGTATAATTTTGCATCTGTGTATCAGTGGTGACTTTTCTGCCATTGTCTCAAGGGTAGCCTTTAGGTTTGAGCTTAAGAATTCCGAGTAAGCAACAGAGCATTTTAGCCAAGTCACTCTGGAGTGTCTGCTTAATGCTGTAATTGTAAATGTTCTTAAATGTAATGCATATAAATGAAGTTGTGTCATCTGGCATATTCACACATACACTACATATATTGACTTCTGTTTACTGGACTGTTCTCTCATGCAGTCTTCTAATAATGAGCCCCCTTTTTATTGCAAAACATTTGAGAAGTTAGGAAGATGAAAAACACACCCAAGTTTCATGGAGCACAATTTCACTGGTAAAATTCCACAATGATTAATGAACAGATTTGGTGTCCACGGATACCAACAACTGGATCTGCCGTGCCGAGTATTCAACCAGCAGTTGCTCATAATCATGGCAGTAGGATTTCAGATGAAAAACCGAGATTGTGAATGAAAAACAATTATTTTTTATTGTTCATTATATGTTATGTTAGATTAGAATAGAAATGTATCGTCACTACACAAAGTACAGATAGCCTACTTGGTGATAAAATGCTGGTAACCAAAGTGCAAAATAGAAATACAGTGCAATCAATAGATAAAGGCAGAATACAACCAAATATAAAATACTGAATATTCAACATATGAATGGTTATGAGTAAGACAAAAGACTGGACTATGCTAAAGATAACAATAGTGACACTGAAGTACATAACAGTAAACACACTGAACAGTTGACATATGTACCAAACAATGTGGACAGATGTGCAATTATGAGTAGTGCAAATGAGATACTGTGCAAGACTGAGTAGGGCACCATGAGCTGTTCAAGTACTGCAAGCAGAGCTCAAATATTCCATAGACTGACAGCAACAAGAAAGAAGCTTTTCCTGAGCCTGCCTGTCCAAGTGCAGTGACTGCGATAACTCCTCCCAGAGCGAATGAGAGAAAACAGTCTGTGGTTGGGGAGGCACATATCCTTGTTGATGTTTTCACCCTCTTCATGCATCTCTGCTAATGGAGGGTATCAGAGGTGGGGAGGTGGCATCTGGTGGGGTGTCGCACAGACTTCCAACAACTCAATGCAGGGTTTCCGGTCAGTGCAGAACAGCTTTAACAGCTTGCTAGAGACTGGGGTCATCGTAGGACCTTCCTCAATCATCTGTGGAAGTAGAGCTGTTGCGCCTTCTTCATCAATGTGGCATGCTGGGGATAAGGATGATGGAGGTGCAGTTGTTCAGCCAAACAGCCTGTGGTCGGAACTGTGGAATGAGGTGATGACTCCCAAGATGTGACGTATGGAGGACAGCTTGGTAGGGACAACTTTGTTGAATGTCTAGCCGAAGTCGAAGAACAGCCTTGTTATGTAGTGTTGCTCAAGTGAGTCAGTGCAGAGTGTAATGTGTTGGATCTGGCATCCACTGGCAAAATCTAGTGTGGGTCAAGTGTGAGGGAGGAGGGTCAGGTTTTCATAAGGGCTGAGGCCAGAATCTCAGAATAAAAGAGAAAGTGACCATTCTGTCATATGTAACACACCACAGCACACAGTGTGAACAGCACAAAATGATTTCTCTGTATTTAACCCATTCACCAAGTGAAGCAGCAGGCAGCCAGGAGCACAGCGCCCGGGGAGCAGTGTGTGGGGATGGTACCTTGCTCTGACCACTAGGCTACCAGCTGCCCCAGAATACTTGGTCATAATGGTTGTGAGAGCACTAGGGCAGCAGTCATTTAGACAGCAGAGGTCTTCAGCACTGGCACAGCGGTGGCTGTTTTGAAGCTCATCAAAACAGCAGTCTGGGCCAGAGCCAAGCTGAAGATACAATATATGGACAAAACTCTTGGGACACCTGACAATTACACCAGCAGAGGCTTTATTGACATTGCATTCAAATACAGACACTTTAATATGGAGTTGGTCCCCCCTTTGCAGTCAAGTTTTTCCACACCAATCTCATCCCACCATGTCTTTATGGACCTTGCTTTATGCACTGGGGCACAGTCATGCTGGAATAGAAATGATTCTTCCCCAAACTGTGTCCACGAAGTTGGAAGCATGGCATTGTCCAAAATGCTGAAGCATTATGATTGTTCTTCACTAGAAGTAAGGGGCCACCTGAATTCAATAATTAAGAGGTGTGTCCCAATACTTCAGACCATATATTACATCTGTAAAGACCAGGGTCAGTTTTGCTGCACATGCCGTGAGCACTCAGCCACGCATGTCACCAAGGCTTGCAGCCTTCTGCGCATTCACCCTGCTCAAGGGGGCACAAATATTTGAGGTGGTGAGTGAGAGGCTCATCTCCTGGGAGGGGGAGTGAGCTTTGGAGGTTGGGTTCATTACATCACAAGCGTGGAATAAAGAGAGTTTGTCAGGGAGAGAGGCATTGCTAGATGGGGGATGGGGTTCAGTGGTTTGTAGTCCTGCCACATGCACAGGGTTGGAGAAGTGCTCCTCCAGATGCATTTTGTATGTTCTCCTGATAACCTTTTTGAGGTCAGCCCTGGCTTCACTGCAAGCAGCTGCATCCGCAGACTGGTAGGAAGCATCTGCTTGGATAGGAGACAGCTCACCATTCATCTAGAGACTCTGACTGTGAAAGATCTTGATTTGTTTATGAGATGAGTCACTTTCACTGCAGTGGCTGGTGTAGTCCAGAACAGTGTCAGCATACAGGTTCATGTTTGCGGGAGAGTTCAGGATGGCTTTGGAAGCAAACACACTCCAATCAGCATGTTGGAACTGGTGCTGAAGTTTGCAGTCATCTACCATCATGTCCTTTGTTGCAGTGTTCTCATGTTTTTAAATGGGTGCGTAGTAGGGGTGAAGAAGTAATGAGAGGTTTTCCATACTGTCCCAGGGATGGCTTCGTTAAGTTTGTGAAGAAGATTCTTTTTTTTTTTGTGGAGTGTTTGTATAAACCTGTTCTAAAAATGTTGTTTCCTCTTATGTCACATTTGGCATGCTGACAGAATACACATGATACTGATTTCAGGTCAGTATGGTTATAGTCACCAAGAAAAGATAAAGGCTGCAAGCAGGTATGAGGTTTTCACATAGCTGCATGAAGTTTTATTAGTGCTGACTTGGATTCAGCATCAGAGGATTGTAAACAGCAGCAATAACAGTGGTGTAGATCTCCAGAGGCAGGTAAAAGGATCTGCAGTTGATGAACAGATATTGCAGATCAGAAGAGAACTGGCTTTCGACAACAGTAGAGTCAGTGCCCTGGTCTTTGTTGGAAATAATGCAAAGTC
This sequence comes from Alestes dentex, assembly GCA_037576975.1. NCBI lineage: Eukaryota > Metazoa > Chordata > Actinopteri > Characiformes > Alestidae > Alestes > Alestes dentex. The sequence continues at coordinate 6,309,732 of JBBIGA010000153.1, read as the reverse complement.
CTCCGCTCTTCCAAGTCCATTGCCTGATCATGTCTGAACACACCACAGCCTTCACACTTTTATGAACACCACTGTTGATTTGAGTTTGTGAAGTTAGACATCGGTGGTGGAGTTTGTCCATCTTTTTGAGAGAGCTCCTTAGCTTAACACATAGCCCTCCCCTCAGCTCTCCACACTTCTGATGATGTGAACTTCTTGTCAGCAGCCAGATGGGGATAGAAACTGTAGTTGAGAACTTTGTTGATGGAAATGAATGAAGATTGTGAAATATTCACTAATTTGAAGGTTTTGGTCAGACAATGTTCACATAATGTACGCAGCAGATTGCTTTTTCATATAAGTTAAAAGAATAGCGTGGTCGCTGACATGCCAGCCATACTAGTATATATTACTAGATGTAATCTTCTGTAGCTCAGACCATAATTTTTTGCGTCCGTGTGTGATTGTGTGTGAAATCAATATGCGGTTCAATGTATTTTGCCACGCGCTGGCCATCTGTTGTAGTGCTAAAGTGGAAGCTGAGTTGTGGTTTGCTCATTTTGATCAGCCTTGGAATATTCATGTGTATTTGTATGCCACTGTTTTCCGCAGAGAGCTGTTAAACCACAGGGAGCCCGTACTGAGTCCAGTCTTTTTTTTTTTTTTTTTCCTCCACCTGATTTTGCTGCTGTGGGAGCAACTCTGCCCCTTCCCACGGCTGCTCAAGTATGTGCACACATGCTTACACACAAACAAACATTCACACATACACACTATCACTCACTCATACACACACAATCTTAGCTTCTGTTTACAGTGGCCTTCACTTTGGCTTCCTCCCTATGGTGAGCTTTCCTCTTGGTTCCCCTCCTCGCTAGCCGTGCAGAACACTTCAAATGGCATGGAATATTTAATTAGCTCTGCCTCTGCTGATAGTCTTATCGTGGCTGACTCTTAACTTAGGCCATTTGCATGTCTTTTTCAACAGTAGGGTTCAGAGGCTCTCTTCAGGGGATAGAAGCAGCCAGGTCCCTTAAGCCCACTCCCCCCTCCCCAACACATCTTCAGCACCACCCACCCACACCACATTAGCATGCCTTTGAATGCTCAGGCAGCTTTCACTGAGCTATCAGCGCTTCCTGAGGACACCGGAGGTACAGCATCAACACAGGCAGCTATTATGGTCCGGAAAACATTTGATGAGCGTATAATTGAAACCAATGTTTGTGCTTTTCAACCTACTGAAATGTCAGGGAACTCACAATGCATTGTAAGCACACTTTCGCGTGGAACCCGGTTACAGGAACACTCTTTTTCTTTTCAGTTTCTGTCTGCTGCACCTGCATTATCAGTCACCACAGATTTCCTTGAGTTTAGAAAAGAAGAGAAACCCTAAAAACACATTTATAACAGAAGCAAATGAGAAGGTGTTTCAGTATATGCCTATTGGCTTCTATAAGTCTTTTCTGAGTCAACCAGTTTTCTGCTTTTTTACCATGTAGAGACATGTACATTATAAGGACAAAAGTATTGGGACACCTGTTTCTCAGGGTTTGGGCTTGGCCACGGCCCCTTACTTCCAGTGAGGGACAATCTTAATGTTTCAGCATACCAAGACATTTTGGACGACGCCATGCTTTCAACTTTGTGGACACAGTTTGCGGAAGAACCTTTTCTATTCCAGCATGACTGTGTCCCAGTGCACAAAGCGAGCTCCATAAAGACGTGGCTGGATGAGT
>JBBIGA010000153.1:6275799-6305783 GCA_037576975.1 Alestes dentex | reverse complement strand
ACCTCATAATTGCTCTACAGAATGAATGGGCACAAATTCCCACAGAAACTCCAAAATCTTGTGGAAAGCCTTCCAAGCACAGTGGAAGCTGTTATAGCTGCAAAGGGGGACCGACTCCATATTAAAGTCTGTGGATTTGAATGCAATGTCATTGAAGTCCCTGTTGGTGAGGTCAGGCATCCCAATATTTTTGTCCATATAAAATTATTTGTGTCCATGTATCAAAATGATCAACTATATGCTGAAGCTGTAACCGAAAAGACACTAAATTGAAATGTAAGAGACATATTAAGAAACTGATGTTTAGTATGGTTTTGTTCCTTCTTTGAATTTAGTCATTTGTTTAGCATTAATATAATTGTTTTATATGTTCTACTGGTGGCACAGTACCAAGTATCTGCAGGTACTGATACCAATCTGACGTAATCGGCAGACGCCCTTAGGGCATTTGGCAGACGCCCTTATCCAGAACGTCTTACAATCATTAGTTACAGGGACAGTCCCCCTGGAGCAACAGAGGGTTAAGTGTCTTGCTCAAGGACACAGTGGTAGAAAGTGGGGGTTTGAACCCGCAACTTCGTTCATCAGGTTCACAGTGTTTCACACACTAGGATACCCCAAACACCTAACTCTTAAACAACTAACTGTTAATAACACATTTATCTGGATGTACTTTGAATCTGAAATGGCTCCCTTTTCCCCCTATAGCACACTATGCAATTTTTTTACACCCATGTGTTTTGTCCTTTATGGAATTCCACACACATGGATAAATCACCAATGGCTCTTTGTTAGATATATTTGGGTGCAGGTGTAGTTTAAGTCCTACATAGTGTAGCACATATTGAGTAGGGAGCCATTTGAGACAAAGCCTTGCTGCTGATCTGCATTACTTGCATCCCTGCACATCTGTCTTTACGGCATGTTGCTCTAAGTTCAGGCCTTCATGTGATAGTTTAGGCTTTTTCCAATATTAAATCCAGTGATTTTGGCTTGTATCAGACTGATACCGACACTGATTAGAGGATAGAGCACATCTACATTTATTTATTTATATTTCAGTTGCAGCTAAGAGTCACCCTCCCTGCATTAGTAAACGTATTTGTATAGAATTTTTTTGATTTTGCAATAGAACATTCCATTTATCATTCTTGGGCATGGAGATTGAAGTGACAGTAGACAGTCAGGTTAATGAACCAACTATAAATTATAAGTGTTGCCTGAACATTTTTGTTCTCTGAGAAGATCTCAGGTTTGTTACAAGCAACCTGCTCAATAAGAAGCCAAAAGAAAAGGAAGAAGAACCATTTCAAGAGTATTCCTTCTACAAATTTTAAGTGCGCAGACAATCCAGACAAACCAGCGAGACTGAAGAAAATTAAAGAAGACAATAACATGAATTTGATGGTACACAAAACTGGATTTCATGCATAGTAGTTCTGTTCTAAATTCCGTTTTTCTACTCCAACAAGTGGAGGAAGTGAGGAACAGACAATGGGCAAAGAGAAAAGGAATACATTGCGAGAGATTATGATTCAGTTATGGGAACATGGCCACGGATTACTGGACAGTTACAATAGAATTGCCTGAAGGAAAGTCTTTTTCCAGGCTTCCTGTTAACCTGCAGGGAACACACTCACATGTCCTGAGTTGGTGAAAAACACAAAGATGTGGACAAAGGTCATGCCCTGTGGGGGAGCCTAGAGGAGAATAGTGCATCTGCGTGCATGTGTGTGTGTGCGTATGTGTGTGCGTGTGTGTGTGCGTGTGTGCTTTCAGAGGAAACCGTAGTGTGCAGGTAACAACCCTGTGAAATGTTACCATGCCAACCAGGCAGGGAAGAACATTTGAAATTCGCTTATTTTTTTAATCTTGAAAATAGATGGTGTGCAGTGGGAAATGGGGTGAGATGTGTGTGTCTGATGGTCTAAATCAGAACGATTTGCAGGGGTCTGCTCCTCCACTAAGCCTGCTTTCCGGCATTCACGCGGTTTCCTGCTCTGCTTGGAGATATAAATGATTTAGACGGTCATTCATACTGGTCAGTCGTTCTGATAGCAGTCTTGCATGTTGTTTAGTAGATGCATGTGTGTGTGTGTGTGTGTGTGTGCGCGCATGCATGGTGATCTCATAAAAAGAGCACTGCAATGAATTTTGTTTAAAAAGATTTAGCTTGAAAAAAAATCTACATTGGTAAATGAGAATTTCACTAAATGGTATTTGCAATCTCTGGAGGGAGTTTGAAAAAATATGTTTTGAATGCCCATACCATACTGACGCATGTCTGATTTCCAAACAGCATGGGTACACTGACCAAACAGCGAAGGGCAACAAGAGGGTTCAAACATTCATGTGCTAAAAGCATCATTTATTATCAGTGAAAAAGGCTGCCTCTAAAAGCACAAGACCGATTACTAATGACTTAATTATTGCTGGAGCACTTCTGACCGTTATTTAAATTGCCGTGATTAAAAAGGAGAAATTTGATGAAAGACGTCCATTCTAAAAGCCTGTTTTCATGACGGATCCTCATTCTCTTTCCAAATCTCCGTACTACACATTGTTCAGATGTGCCTATATTTTGAACTGTATTGTAAAAAAAATGGATTTGTAATAATGGGATCCTTCTATTTCTTATATAACCTTTTTTTCGAAGAACCATAAAAGAGACACTTTGGCCAAATTAAATATTGCTACACATTACTCGCACCACTGAAGGATGTGGTAGTTGTCTTGAAAATGAGATTTTTCAGTTTAAAGACTATAAATACTAAGGAAACCTCCTTCAGATGATCATGAAAGCGGGAGGGAAACTGCAGCTACTTTAAGGTGGATTTTTGGGGAGGGAGAGGCAGAAAGCAAACTACAGCTATAAAGTTGATGTCTTACCGTCATGTTCTTTTAGATTTGACTGTCTGCAGATTGTCATTACAATGCAAAGAACAGGTGAATCAGATGACAGAAATGACTCATCAGATGAAGAGGACAACCAGCTAAGTGAGGCTCTACCCTACATTAATTTGGCCCCTGTTCTCTGAAAGGGTTTAATGGGTTGTTGAGCTTTCTCTGCACTTTTATTTGACACCCAAGGAAAAGGTTACACTAGCTTGATTATTAGCCCATAGAGGCTGACAGTCAGGAATAGTCGACATCACCAAAGCTTTTATGGGAATTTGTGCCTGGGTATTGCAGTGAGAGAGCAAGCGTTAATATAAAATCATGAATTCTTTCAATGTTGTGCTACAGAATCCCGCATAACACAAAAAACAACACACTAAAGTCTAGTATGAGGTCACAATTCATCGTTAACAAGAGGTTCTTCACAATGGAGAAGAACTCCAACTCCTCGAGAGCCGGTTTCTAGCTGTTTAGTTACACCCCTATTTAAATCACACCATGATACAATTAGGCAGACAAGTTTTCCAGTTCAAACATTTCTGACTGTGCAATGGCCCACAAAAAGCAGAAATAATAAAATATAGAACTTCGACGACTGCTCAGTTTATTTTAGCGATACATATTTTATATTCTTTGAACCGTTACTTTTTGTTGCAGATAAAATCTTATTTAATAAGCTGAAATTGCACAAAGAAACTGATAAACTGTGAATTTCACTGTGGTTCTTGATCAAAATCAGAAAAGCAGCAATATGTTGCAATACGTAGTGTTTTGTGTGTTTTTTTTTTTTAAACCAAGTCATTTCAAAAGCCTGCTTACCACCGTCTGTACCTTCTACTTCTATCCTGCTACTGTTTCGTTCTCATTTGAAACCAGAGTTTCATCATTTTTCCTCACTGGAAGGGAACAGTGGCAGGGTTTTATCTCCCCTCCACCACTCTTCTGTGCTCCAGCTTGGTGCCTGCATGATTGAATCAACTGCTCCGCTCTCCTCCGAGCATGTTGTGGCGCACACCGACACTGCATGACTGGTCATTCTGAACACAGCAGCGGAGGGGATCATATGCAGCAGGAACAGGCAATGCTGGCTTTCACCTTGACTTTTGTAATGCTACTGTTGTTGAATAGGAAAGTGGCCAGGCTACCTAGAATCTTCAAACGACTCCCATAATTGACATTGACTTTCAAGAAAGTCCATCAGAGGTTTAGGGACATTTTAGCATCAAAGCAATCAATGGTAAAGATGAAGACTGACACAGACTTTTGTGCAAAATGTAAAGATTTCATTAATACCCATCACCATTTGTGTCATTAGTAATTCACTTAACTGTAAGTTAAGTATCTATAGTATTTATACCCAGCATTTGTGTATAGGGCATAGTGTATTTCATATTGAGTTTTTTTCTTCAGATTTTTATTGGATTTATTCAGATTTTCTAGTTTATAGTATTCTTGTCTTTGTGTCTCTGTGCAGTCATAACATAAGCAGTTTCCTCTGGGATCTACTGAGTTTTCTGATTCTGATTCCAATCAGGCAGTAGCCAATAGAATGGTTATACTGTGAAAGGCATGTTCCTCATCATGTATGTGGGTGTGTAGTGCATTCACAATCTGTATGCACAGGATTACTCAGTGTTTCATGTGGTCCACGAGCAAGAGCGAATGAAACATCAAAGATGAGTGAATGTGGAAAACAGCCTCAGAGTGCAGAGTCTCCTGGACAGTGCTGTAGGTTACAGTTAATATTGATGATATAAAAAGCAAATTGCATGGAAGAGTGGATGAGGTTTGTGTTCCCTCCATTTAAAAGTGATATTCCACCAAAGTGAATTTAATATGAATAGTCTAACACTATCAAATATTAAGTCTTAATCAGCGTGGATTATTATGGTTTATTTTTTTATCCCAATACTTATTACCAGACATCATCAAATTAAAATGTGCATTTTTTTTGTGAATTAGGTCTTTCTCAAGGCTTTGCCTGGGGCACTTCCTGCACTCATGTCCCTCCAGCAGAAAACGACTTTGAAGTGTTTTGAACAAGTGTAATGAACTTCACCCGAATACTTTTGGAGTGTGAGATAAGTCTTTTCTAAATCAACATCATCCTTCTTCACGGCCTCAAAAAGCATCCATTTAAAAACACACTGACACTTTTCCCTGCATGAGCCACCATTTCAGTGTTCTCTTTTAATGAGCTTTAAAAAAAAAAAAAAAAAAGAGGAATTGCCGTTATCGTTGCTGTCCAAACAAAGAAGAAAAAAAAAACGATCACCAAAATGGTAACATCACAGGAGAGGGCGAAAATAATTCATGTAAAGTAATGTAAATCTTTCTGGAGCATTCTGATTGGTCCATTTCACACAATTTAAAGCCAGCCGCCATGTTCAAATGTAGTAGAAAAATAATAATTCAAAACAAAATGAAGATTTCTTATTTGGACAGAAATTGTATATAAAAAGACTTTAATGGAGATTTGACCTTTTTGAGCTGCTTTTTTCCACCCAAATTTCAAGCTAAAAAGCATCAAGCCTTTTTTTTTATAGCTACAGGCAATTTCAACTTCAATTAATTTAACCATGTCCCATCTTCCTGTGATCTCTCCATACACACCCATCAGTTGGTCTGTTTCAAATCTACTACTTTGCACGAACTGCCCCCTTCTTTTTATTCAACATATACAGTGAGGAGAACAAGTATTCAGACACTTTTGTCTTAGTTACTATACCTATGTGCAAATATCTGCTTTATTTACATACATAATGTCTTTTGACTTTGCACTTCATTATAAACAAGTTGTGTAAACAAAGCATAAAGAAAACCTGTTACACAGCAGGAACATTTAGCATTTAAAGTGACACATAAATAGAACTTTTTGGTAATAATTCGGCTTATTGTGTTTGGAGAAAGAAGAACCGCATATTTGATCACAAGAACTTCATACTGACAGTGAAGGACAGAGGCTGGAGCATCGAGCTCTGCAGCTGCTTCTCGGGAAACAGAACTCTATTGAAAAATACAGGAATTGTGTGATGTACTGTGAGATAAAGGAGATTTAATCTGCCAAGAAAAGGGAGAAGATGGATATTTTAATAAGACAATGACCCAAAAACACCCATGACTTAGTAGTCCAACAGTGGGACCCTGGTAACCTTGGGAACTGACAAAACCACATTTGTCACAATTATCCACACTCCTAGACAGGCTTATGAACATACTAATGTCTCTTAATCATGTTTCCATTTATATTTCGCTCTAAGTCCTCCTGAGTGGTCTGGAATTCTTAAGCGGTCATTTAGGCCTTCCTGTTTCACTGGGATATTAATGAGGTTACATAGAAGCCATGATCACTCGTCAGTATGGAGAATATCAATGAAATAGGACAAAAGTGTGTTGATATGCATGATACCCAGAAATGGCTATGAAAAGTAGTTACATGTCCATATCCACTGTTAGGGTAATGATGAAGAAGTTTTAAGAAACCAGAGTTGTAGTGAACCTACCCAGAAGAAGAGTAAGGTGGATTGTTAGCGAGGCAAAAAACTCTAACAATTATATTTGGAGATTTGCAAAAGATAACAGAATTTTGGGGTCACAATTGTCTGTTAGATGACTAAAAAAATGTCATTGTTTCATCTGCTAGACGACTGAATCAGAGAATCTCCAACTGGTACACAATGGGTAGTACCTAGGAAGGTTGCAATTGTTGGTCCAAGGACAGACAACCAGTGATCCGGCAACACGGTGATGGGTGCCTAAGGTTAATTAACGCACATGGGAGTTGAAGGCTAGTCTGTCTGGACAAAAAAAAACTGCACAAAAGAGCTATCAAAGCACAATCTGCTGAAAAGGTTAATGCTGCCCATGTTAAAGAGGAGGGCCTGTACAGGGGGACCTGTTATGTGAGCGCTCTTAATGCTATGGCTGATCAGTGTACACGTATTCTGTATATTATGAACACATCTATCCACATATGCCACAAGCCCAACAGTTGTGTGTGTAGCAGTCCTAATGGCTGTGAAGGGCAAGGTCAGTGCTAATCACAGCTTAATTGTGCCAGTTGATCATGTCTTCCATCCTGCTGTGAGAAGAGCTCTTCATGGTTAATCTGCCTGAACCATGCAAAAATCCAATCAGATAACACCTTTTTCACCTTGTTACTTTTTCAATAAAAGAATGTGTTTTCAAATGTATGCAATATAAACTACATCTTTCACAAATTACATGTTTTTCCATGTTTTTTCCATTCCAGATTTTTAAATGTTGAACACTTGTGCCATCTAGTGTTACAGCATAGGGTAACATCATGTCAGATATGGATCTGAATGGCACATTCTGGGCTGAATTAGATATTAACCTGGATATTGGAGGTGTAACGGTGCCTGCTACTTCAGAGTGTTTTCTGAAGGTCTTTAAAATCGCTGAAGCTAAGAATTAGTCTATCATCAAGAGCAGTGTGGGCCCCATTTTTGGGACAGAGGTGCAACTCCAGTCTTGGAGGCATCCAGTTTTGTAGTCCCCATGCTCAAACCTAAACCTAAACCTGATCATTAAAAGATGAGTCGATCCAAGTGTGAGAAGGGACAGCGCCAGATCCAGGTGGACACTGGCCCTCCTGAACTGGAGGGCCTCCTTGTTTTTGTATTAAAAAACAGCTCATTTGACCACTTTAAGGTGGATAGAGCAATTACCAACCAAGGCTATCAGAAACCATTGAAGACAGAATTCAATTCAAGAATAAACTTAACAGTTCCAGTTAAAAGAAAAAAACTGAACAACTACTAAAGGAAACCATATTGGAATTGTATTAGAGGTGCAACAAATGGAAATGTTGCACATATGTTGCTGTTTCAAAGCATCTATTTGAGGTTACATTTGAACCTTTTAATATTTGAGACCTTACCTTAGATACCAAGTGATGTACGAAAAACAGCTGGGGAAATTAAATAAAAGATTAATCAAATGAAAGATGAGCGAGTAGTGTATGACTGACACTGGTGCCATAATAAGTATTGGAATACAATGTTCATACCAATATATGATGATATGATCAGTATATGATTAACTTTATGTCTCAAACCAAAAGATTTATGTCCATTCACACATTTTATTCACATATATTCACTTTTAGTTGCATCCGTCATTATGTCCTGAACATCTTGCCAGCACCACCCAAAACACATTCCAGATGAGAAGATGAGGAAGGAATGGCAAGGCAAAAGTACTCACCCGAAGACGCCGTCCTTGTGTAAATCTCAGAGTTAAAACTGCAGTCCAGAGTTCATACACAAAACAGATTCTCAAACCAGTCTAAAATCATATAGTAAAACAATCAGAAGTCAATCAAAAAGCACCTACCTAACTAACTAACTAACTAACTAACTAACTAAACACAAAATCTCCAGTATCACACCTTCAACATGAGCCCTAACTAGCTTTCATTTATACTCCTAGGTTATGAACCTTCACCTTGCATGGGATTCTGGGAAATGCTGTTTTTATCAAGCATTTTCTTAATGAATAAATATAAGTGATTAAAAATTAACATACATAACATTGAAAAATACTTTCCTTTCATATATCTGTCATTTGTGTGATTCATAAAATCTTCATACACTATTTGCAAGTCAAGTCAAATTATCTTAGAAAGTGGAATTTTATAGAATTTATTTGAATACCGTTCTGTTTTCCTGACATTCCAATTCAATTCCAATTCCATTTCAATTCTGCTGCAGGCAATTCTAATTACCATTAATCCTCAGTTTATTTCACAAATGGCCTAGGAATTGAGCGCTCTTCCCCTTTCTAATGCTCAAATTTTGTGCCTTTTTCTTCTGTCCTCATCTTCATCCTCATACTTCTTCTTCTTTCTATCATTTCTCCATTTCTAAGTCAGTACTACATTAGTTTAAATCACATGATAGGTCTTTCAAATTATATTACACATGTTGTCACCCACTGAAGGCTTGCCACGATTTTGAAAAAAAAAGTTTAATAGTATTCATTTGTGATTATCACAGTTATTTAAACTGATCATAGTGATTTTCAATAGATTAGATTTAACAAATGCTGTGAAGCGGAAATTTTTGTTTTGATTGGCATCATTTGGGGCCAACATGAAAAACAAAAGCAAGAAAGTCCCCGAGACTTCTTCTAATCTGCTACATTTAAACATTAAGAAGTCAGCACCAGTAGTATGTTTAGCTAAGTAGGCATTGTAACACACTTTCAAGAGAAATGTGACCTTTGCTTGATTGACCACACATCTTTAAATGCAACTCTAGACATTAGTGTGCATCCATGTATGCAACAGTGTGGGACAGCATTTCATGTTAGTACAATCAGAATCAGAACCAGAAAACTTTATTGATCCCACAGGAAATTGCTTTCAATGCACCATAATTAGTGACACTATATTTTTTCAAACTAAGGCTTTATAAAGAGACCACGGGCAGTTCTGGACTACACAGAACTTTGAACGGAGATTATTAATTTGAAACATTATCCATTATTATTTTGTCCCATTTCAATTTGAAACATTATCCATGACTAGGCAGCTGGTGGCTTAGTGGTTAGGGCATTTACCCTGCAATCAGGAAGTTGTGGGTTTGATTCCCAAAACTGCTAAGCACCTCTGAGGTACTCTGAGTAAGGTACCATCCCCACACACTGCTCCCCGGGTGCTGTGTTCCTGGCTGCCCACTTGGTGAGTGGGTTAAATGCAGAGGAAGAATTTTGTGCTGTTCACACTGTGTGCTGCGGTGTGTTCACGTATGACAGAATTTTCACTTCACATTCAATTCTGACTTTAAATAACATGAAATGAGCCTGTTGTATGTTAACTCTATCACAAGTAAATACTCTATGAGCATGAAATAACTTTACTGACCTAAAATGATGTGTAAAACAATTTGGGCCAGTTTCTGCAACCTGGATTAAGGCAAATTAAGGCAAAAAAGGTTGCAACGTAGCCCAAGACTAATGAATCTATGTCTGGGAATCTGGCTCTATATTATCATTATCCAATTTAGATTAGGCCTAACCCAGTGCTATAGGATATGCAATCTTTTCAAAATTATTTTAGTGCTTTATTTTATTATTTTTTATTTATTTATTTATTTAGAATAATGCATCGTAAATTAAATATTACGTTTTTGCAAATTCCACAAAAAAGCGAATTTTAGGCCTAAATCAGTTACTTTAGCAACATACATATTCCAGACATCGATAATGCATTTGTTAAAGAAGCACACTGAACCAGCTATTCTTCTCCTTGTAAGTCCTGCATTTGAGACACCGATCACAGGGTCTCTGGGGCACACCATTATCATGCAGCTCTTCCTGATGCTGCATTTATCCAAGGGCCAGTTTCTCAGATGATGCCTGAGCCTAGATTAACTAGCACTTGTGATTATTTGTAATTGCAACACTGTTAACACTGCAGATTAGTTCAAGTCTAGACTTAACCCATGTCCACAAAACTTACACCAAGGAAAGTCAGGAGGGTCAGGATTTTACCCCTACTGGGTTAATTAAAGAAGTTATAATGGGAAGATCAAATGTAAATATGTTTTAAATGGCCCTGATATAAAGATAAAAATGAAATTATGGGATTTCTAGTCCAGAGCTGCTCCCTGCAAAAGGAGGCCCCTTCCCACCACAGCCAGCCGCAGCAGTGTTCCTTTAGACTGGTAAAATAGGTGATGCAAAGATTGTAAAGATAAATATTTTCTTACCATTCTGCAATAGCTTTTTATATTTAATCTTCACCTGCTATATATATTTAACTCATGGTGCTTCTGATTCACTTTAAAACTATTAAATAGAGCAGATCTTAGTGTTATATTATATATATATATTTAGTATTAGTACAAATTCTTTCTGCAGTTCTGGAATAGTGTATCCAAGAGCAAAAGACATTTCAATGTTTTTAAAGTTTTGCTTTTATCGTATTCTATGAAACGCATTAAGTTTTACTTGCGCAGGGCAGCTGGTGTGCTAGTGGTTAGGGAGTTGCGCCTACAATCAGAAGGTTGTGGGTTTGAATCCAAGGACTGCTGGTGACACCACTGAGGAACACTCGTGCAAGGCACTGTCCCCACACACTGCTCCCCAGGCACCCCTCATTGGTGGCAGCCCACTGCTTCACTTGGTGAATGGGTTAAATGCAGAGAAAGAATTTCATATTGTTCACACTGTGTACTGTGTGTTCACACATGACTATAAGCGGCCACTTTATTAATGTATCCAACATTTCGGATATTTTCTGCACTTTTATAGCTGACATTGCTGTGTTGAGTGTATCCAGGGATTTATTAACTTCTGCAAATCTGACTAAGTGGACATGTGTGAAATGTTCTCAAATAAGGCTCCAGCTACATATTCGGATATGCCAGGTGAACAACTATCAGGGCACTATATTTGGCAAATGATCGCGAGACATTCAAATCAAGTTTTAATTAATTTTGCCTTTCACCTGAACATGAATAATAGTCATTATTCCAAGAAAGAAAAAAAGTAATTATGAGCAAAACTGATTTGCCCAGAAGCATGCTGCTCTCTTAGTTATGTGCCCCAGGTCAATGTCAGATTAATAAATGACCTAGAAAAACAGGGCACAGATGCAGATGACACTTCTATTGACAAGCTCATAGCAGATAATCAACTCAAATTCCTCAGGAAGTGCAAGGACCATCAAATCACCCAAGGCTTGTTTCTGTACTAAATGTGCACCTAGTCAAAAAAATATAAAAAAAATGCGGTAAACTGATGTACAGGCCATCACTTTACCTGGATTAAGCCCTGAAGCCAATTAACTAAACCATTCAGATAAAAAAAATTCATTAACTTCAAATATATTGTAGGATATATTACATTTTTGTAATCAAAAAAGTAAACAATGACAACAGTTATAACCAGAAAAAAACATTTATTGGTAATTCCAAAGTGACTTCATCTTGGTTGCCCAGGAGGATGATGTTTCCACATGGCTGAAGCTCAGAAATCCACACTCCTAATCCAGCTGTAAACAATTAATAAAAAGATTAGAAAAACAAAACTCCTGAAAGACATCAATTCAAATCCAAACTTACTGTTTTTACACACCATTACCCAAATGGGAACTGACTAACAGGTCAAAAGCATCCCACCAAAGAAACAAAGGAAATACTTGCCTTCACAAAGCCGATGTCTTTTGCGTACTGTCTGAAGCACTGGCGGCACATGTTGAGGCCATATTTGCGGATCAGACCATGTCTGTTCGAGCATACACGGCTGTGAAGAGAATAAAGAATTAACTATGTATGCAATTAACATTTCCACATCTGTGGGCCAGTTACTGCAAGAAATAAGATAACCCTTAATTAGTCCCACAGGTGGGAAATTTGCATTGTTACAGCAGCAAAGTGGACAGAACAACAAAGTAGAAGCAGCAAAACCTATAGAACAAAAACCATACAATAACAGTACAATATAAAAAGTACACAATACAAATATTACAAAAATATAATATAGAAACCAGATTATGGTCATATACGTGCCACAAAATTAGACAATTAACGCCGTTTGATGTCCGTAATACATAAATACATACGTGTTTGTGTGTATACACATATGAGAGATGATTTATGATGTCTTCAATCATGCATTACTGACGTTTAACTACGTTCATTTTCTGGCACATACATTACCACAATACTCTGGTTTTGTACTGAAAGCATTTTAGAAACTAATTTTTGCTTTTCAGTTTTTTAGATGCACAGGTAAAGCAGCGGCGGACGATCTCCGAGACAAACCTGGGCGTAAGCTAACAGGCTAAATAGAAAATAACCATTTCAACGCAAAAAACTAAAAAAAAAACAAACATGAAGGTGGCCAAACGTTTAATACAACATTTAATACATCTAAACTACTCATTGGGTTAGCGTTTTATTCTCGTAAACATGAGAGTTTCGGCTTTGTTGTGCAGCTAGCTGTGGTATCCCGGGCTAATCTCTCAGGACCGCCATGTTCGTTTGGGCTCTACATCCATGCGGTCTGAGGGGTTCTCGCCTGAAAATAAACTTAAACCACAAAACGCACAGAGCAATCCTCACGGTGCTTAAGAGTAGGTCCTAACACGACCGCAAAGGCGGCATTACTGACCAGGATCGGGATCCCTGGCCGAATTTTCGTGGGTGACTCCAGTAGAGCTGCTGGTGGCCCATCTTGTCTCTTTCGCTCGAGAGGTCGAAAAGGAAGAAGTTCTGCTGCGCATGCGCGGATAAACCACTCTTCTTCGGAGCCTCGAGGTCGTTCTAACTCGCTGTAACACGTGCCCGTCTCCCCCGTCGGGCCATGACTGAGGTACTGATTTTACTCAAGCGACATTTTTATCGATAACACCTCATAAAATACTTTTAAGACACTTGCGAGGAGAGTATTCTACTCTCATATCATATTTATTAACATTAATTAGTGTTTTCAGTTTCATCATAAGGTGGTCACATCCCTGGGGGGTTCGAAACGGTACAGTATGTCACGTAATAACATATACCAATCATCCTGTTACAGCAGTGAAAGTCAGTCATGTGCAGAGGGGCGGGATGTTGTAGATGTTCAAACACCACTGGGTCTAATGGTTAGGGAGTCGCCCGTGTAATTGGATCCCAGGACTCAGTTAAACCCTTGAGCAAGGTACCATACCATGGTACTGTGTTCCTGGCTGCCCGCTGCTTCACTTGGTACATGGGTTAAATGCAGAGAAGAATTTCATACTGTTCACACATGCTGTGGTGTGTTCACACATTATAAATAGACACTTTACACTTACACACACCACTGAGTCTCAAGCATTAACAGAGTACAGGTGACATTTCTAACTTCACAGCAGGTAAACAACCCAAATTCCTCAGGATCAAAGCACTTACAACTTGTTTCTGCATCCGGTCCAAAAATGTAAAAAAAAAAAAAGTAAACTGATGTACAGGTCATCACTTTAACCAGATTGAAGCCTGAATACTAAAGCTATTACCATTCAGGTACACAGAATATTTTCACTGCGACCTTAAACTCTGGTTAAAGGTTTGCTTGTGGCAAATGCTCGATAGCATTTGTGTGTTTTTGACAGGTCATATGCTAATGCCATTTAGTCACATACACCATATCACTCTGTTACAGCAGTGGGGGGTGCTTCACGTTTTCAAACACCACTGGCCATAGTGTCCTTTTTGGCAAGGGTAGTGCCCCTCCTCTACAAAAACTTTGTTCAGTTTAGGTCCATTACTCATTTTGGCAAGCACTTCAGCCTTTTCACTTTATCGGTGTTGGAGTATAGTAGACATTTTTCGCTAGATAGAATCATTCTGTCTATCTTTAGCTCAATTATAGACTGCTCATTCATTTGGACCATAAGTCTAATCAGGCCTCAGATCAGTCCCTGACAGATCCAACTGTAGCCAAGTGCCAGAATATTCTGTCACTAAAAAGTAAGTAATAATGTGGTTTTGATTAGGCCACACTTTCCATCAAAGGAGCCCACTCAAGATACTTTACTCCAGTTGCGCTAGTTAGTATGCAAATCAAAGAACCTGTTGCTGTGAAACATATGCGGTCAAGCTGGCTATTAGGCAGCCTGGGTAACATTGGGTTTATTTATTTATTTATTTTTAAATAAAACAAGTCAGAGCTATCTCATTTCGCCAATACCCTTCCAGTCATACACAAGCCTACGTTTATCAGCACTATCCTTTTATACTGGTCAATTATGCTTGCCGTGACACATAGGCCATAGAAGTTCATGTGCCATTAAACTTTCTTTTGAACTCTGAAAGGTCTGTTATTGATTTAATTGTGCTTAATGATGTGTTTGATTAAGTAATAAGCATAGTCTTTTGTGTAAAGACTGTGCATACTGTAAATGTGTGATTGTTCATTGAAGTGCTGTGGGAGGGTGTGCTGAAAAAAAGCTTAACACTAAACTTCTGTGTATATATTAAACAAGACAGAGCTATCTCAGATCACCCTTTCAGTCATTCACAAGCCTACGTTTACACATTAGTGTGCTGTGGAAGGCTGTGAAGAAACAAAAGCTTAACACAAACTTCCGTGCCACATACTGTATAGCCTTGTGTATGACTGGGAGGGTTTCAGTGATATGAGATAGCTCTGCTTTGCTATATATGTGGTGGTCTAGTGGTTAGGGAGTTGCCCCTGTGATCAGAAGGTTGTGGGTTTGAATCCCAGGACTGCTAGTGGCACCAATGAAGTACCCTCAAGCAAGGTACCATACCCACACACTGCTCCCCTGGTGCCACATTGGTGGCAGTTCACTTGGTGATTGATTTAAATGCAGAGAAATAATTTAATTGTTCACACTGTGGTGTGTGTACGCATGACTATAAGGGGACACTTATACACACACACATATACAAATAATAAACATAGCGTTGTGTGTAAAGACTCCCACTGTAAGTCTGTGATTGTTCCTTAGTGTGCTGTATATAGATCAGAAACGTGAGAGTGTGGGTGACATCAATCCTGTCATAACACCATAAACCCCCAGAGGTGTAATGCATTATGGGAAATAGGTCGTCAGCAGGTCTAGTTTTTTGCCCAGCCCGTGTGTGAGAGTGTGTGTGAGAGCCCCAGAGCTTGGTTTCTTCGCGGCAGATGGAGGAACAGAGAAACTGAAACAGAAATGGATTGAGAATAACTGGGCAGAACAGTGCTGCAGCGACTCGGGCTGTGAGATCTGCAGAGCTCCACCACAGCTGCTGTGAGTAATGTTCTCCAGATCTGTATGTGTGTGAGTGTGAGAGAGAGAGAGAGAGACTCGAAACACGTTCTTTTCGAGCTGCTGGGACATGTTGGAGTCGTTGTCTCTGTTTCATGGCTTGTTTTTTCCTTTCCTCCTCTCTGACACACTGTAGCGTCGTGATACATCTGGATCTACCAGCTAAGTGGCTAAGCTAACGTCAAAATATCTCGACAAACCTCGTCCCAGACCTCTTTGATAGAGTATGTCCGAGTCAGCTCACAAAAAACAACAAATATATAAAAATACACGATGCCGTGTTTGTCTTTGTCTGTTTTTAGCCTTAAAACGTTACCCAGCCTGTGCGTTAGCCACTTAGCAGTTTCTCGTAAACCCCGTAGCGTAGCTAGACTACGTGGTCAAAAGTATTGGGACACGCCTCTTCATGATTGAATTCTGGCGGACCCTTACTTCCAGTGAAGAGCCATCTTAGTCGAATACCAAGACGTTTTTGACAACGCCATGATTCCAACTCTGTGGACACAGTTTGGGGAAGGACATTTTCTATTCCAGCATGACTGTGCCCCAGTGCACAAAGCAAGGTCCATAAAATATATGACTGGATGAGTTCGGTGTGGAAGAACTTGACTGGCCTGCACAGAGCCCTTACCTCAAGCCCATCCAACACCTTTGGGATGATTTGGAAAAGAGATGGAGAGCTAGCCCTTCTCTTCCAACATCAGTCTTCACTTCTGCCCTAACCAAAAACTACATTTTTGGCCAAGAACACATTTCAAATCTATACTATGACAACCATTTAGCAGGAGGTTGTTGGGTAGAACTAGATGTGCTTGTCAGAGCCTCACTGCAGCAGAAAAACACCAAGTGGCTTTTGTACTTCAGAGATAATTTTGCAGTTCTATAGAATATGAGCACATCAGTGTTTTTGTGAAGGAAGATGATTCCACAGGTTAAAACATAACTTTCACAGTTGCTTCGCTGTGTGCCAGTCCTCACTGTGATCATGGGACAAATGTATCAAGACAAGTATTGAGACAAAAGTATTGGACAAGCATGGCATTGTCCGAAATGTCTTGGTAAGCTGAAGCATTAAGACTGCCCTTCACTGGAAGTAAGGGATCGAGCCCAAACCCTGAAAAACTGATGTGTCCCTATACTTTTGTCCATATAGTGTATTTCTCATCATGTGGCTTTTCATTCATAGGAACTCAGTTGTGGCATTTCATATTACTGTATTGACCCAGCAGATGGTCACCAGATCTGAATAATCCAGATTTATACTCTATTAGGTCCTTGCCAGCTTGATACTGTCGTATCTAGAAAAGCTAATTCAGTAGTATTGGATTCGCTCCCCCAGTACACCTCATCCAGATCAGGAGTTAATGATCAAACTCTTCATTAGCTGGAACAGGTGTGTTAAAGCCAACGTGTACTTGAAACAGCGCATTGCAGGGCGATACTTGAATTAAAAAAATGTCAGGCTAAGATTACGTCTTACTGCAATGCCTAGCAACTTTTGTCTTAGTGAAAGAGTATAGTTGTTTTGTATTATAACATTTGAATGAATTCAGTTTCACATTATGAAGACATTAATATATTTAGAATTGTCTTAAACTCTAGAGATGCATAATGTCAGAACAATATCAAAATCAGGCGATAATTTCACACTTTAGTTTTTTGAAAATCAAATTAGTAGTTAGACAACCTGTGCTTCTGCAAAGCATCTACAGTAAACTCTGAAAGTGTTGCCAAAACAATCCGCTTCAGCCAGGTGTTTAGGTTCGAGTGACATTTCAAACCAGTATTTAATGACCTGTGTAATGTAATGTGCCCTCAAAGACCAATATGATGATGCTGGGCTATGGAGCTAAATGTCAATTTTATTCATTCATACAATATTTGTAATGTTCTAGTTGAATAAATGTCACAAATCTCATGAAATAAACATGGAAATTCCCTAATATTAAAGTGGATGAGAAACAACTGATATCACTAAATTTGTGAAAAGGACCTGGACCCTAAACATGATGTGTGTGTGTGTAGTATTGAGTACAGCCAAATGGTGAAAATGTAATAAGAAGCATACATGATGCTTTATACATTATTTAATATCTGCAGTAATATTAGCTTTCATACTTCCACATGACAGTAACATTTAAGTATTTTGTAAAATTGTTTGTGGTGCGGTCAAACTATATTAATGTATAATTGCCAGTTTTGTAATAGCTTGTGCTTCATTTGCGATGTTTTTATTATTGTTAAACTGGCAGAGCGACTCCTAAATGTTGTAAATTAAAATCTACACCTTTTCTATTTCACAGATACTGAAGATGCAACTCTACTGCCTCTAAAGCAGCATGCCTTATGGGATTATGTCTTGGCAATCAAAGTTTACATTCCAGTATTAGAGACCTGGGATGGTAGCCCATTTTTCTACAAAAAGTTTGTAGCAACTCTGGAACACGGAACATTTTTGATAGCAAAGCAACATATATATTTTTTTTTAGTTTTTGTTTTGCTTTTTTTTAACTGTCGTTTGTCTTACTGTCCCACTGGGTGAAGGCTTATCATGAGATTCCGAATCTATAAAAGGAAAGTTGTAATACTGACTCTAGTGGTTGTAATTTGTGGATTTGCCTTTTGGAGTAGTGGGAAACAGAAAAAAGGAAGCACTGTTTTTCCCAAAGAAGCCGAGACGGTGAAGAGGAGCAGTATTAGCAGCCAGGCGCAGGTCACAGTACCGGTAACTCGCAAACCTGTCAACGAAACACTTCCGGAAAAACAGGTTGCCCCTAAGCCTGAAGTGGATAATACCACTTTGGTGTACCGGGGGATCGTGTTCCAGCTCAACTTTGACCAGACGTTGAGAAACGAAGGCAAGTTTGGCCAGGTTCGTCAAAAGGATGACCTAGTTGTAGTAGTTCAAGTTCATAACCGGCCAGAGTACCTCAGGCTGCTGGTAGAAAGCTTGAGAAAAGCAAAAGGCATTGAGAATGTCCTGCTAATTTTCAGTCATGACTTCTGGTCTGCAGAGATCAACCAAATAGTTTCATCCATTGACTTCTGCCTTGTCCTTCAAATATTCTTTCCTTTCAGCATTCAGCTCTACCCCCATGAGTTCCCTGGAAACGACCCCAGAGACTGCCCCAGAGACATTTCTAAGAAAGACGCCTTAAAACTCGGCTGCATAAATGCAGAGTACCCGGACTCGTTTGGCCACTACCGCGAGGCCAAATTCTCGCAAACCAAACACCACTGGTGGTGGAAGTTGCATTTTGTGTGGGACAGAGTACGTGCTTTGAAGGATCACAAAGGAATAGTGCTGCTCATCGAAGAGGACCACTACTTAGCCCCAGATTTTTACCATCTTCTCAAGCTGATGACATCCTTAAAGCGAGAGCAGTGTTCTGACTGTGATATTCTTTCGCTAGGGAGCTACGGGCACATTGGCTATGCCAGCAAAGCCAACAGAGTGGAAGTGAAGGCCTGGAAATCCACAGAGCACAACATGGGCATGGCCATGAACAGGGAGACGTACGAGAAACTCATCCAATGCACAGACGCCTTCTGCACTTACGACGACTACAACTGGGACTGGTCCCTCCAACAGCTCACCGTGGCTTGTCTGCCCACTTTCTGGAAGGTCATGGTGAGCGAGGCCCCTCGCATCTTCCATGCTGGAGATTGTGGCATGCACCATAAGAAGGCCACCTGTATGCCCAGCAGTCAGAAGACAAAGATAGAAAACATTCTTCAGAGCAGCGCCAACCAGCTGCTCCCAAAAACGCTGCTCATCACAAAGAGACTGCCTGCATCAGGAGCTGGGGGAGTGGCCCCTCATGTTAAAAATGGAGGCTGGGGGGACATCAGGGACCATGAACTCTGCAAAAGCTATCTTCGGTTACAGTGACCTTATTCTCTTTTGTTTGTTTGTTTGATTGGTTGTTTTTTGCATCCTCTAATGAAAGCCTTTACAAATTCTTAACGGACTATATCTTTATATTGCCTGTTTTGTTGAAATATTCCAAATAAAAAAAAGTATGTGGGTTTGGGTTTGGTGATTGTCCTTCAAGCATTATGGAAAATATGCAGAAGAATGAGTGGAATTATGTGGCTGGCATGTGTGAATGCATTTTAGCAGACTTGCTTAAGAGTCCAATGTCCAGTAGTGATAGCAATTTGCTACCCTTTTCGCCATGGAAATTTCCTATAGATGTATCTATGGAATTTGTCTATGTCATAGCATGACCGCTTGCTGTTATTTTTCTTCTATAATTGGAGATACTTGTGCACAGGAATCCATGGGGTACTTAAATCCCACTTTTTTGGCAATTAAATGAGGTCCTGTGAGACACCCTGTTCCATTTTCTAGAGCTATCATTTAGCCTTGCCAGAGCTCCTCCGGTCCTCATAGTTCCAGCCAAGTGTGAAAAGGTAAATCCCAGCCAATTACACTCATTTAATAGATTAATTGCGCTAAGCTACATAGAGCTATGTCATACTGCTGAGTTTTGTGTCTCAGTTGAGAGTATTAGTGTTTTAAAAGTGCACCTTTTGGATGCATCTCGCTACTTCAGACTCAGCAGAGCAGTAGAGGCTGTATTGATTTATTTTTTCCTTCCAAGATTACAAAGGCTCCAAATGGCTTCGGTTCAAAGCTTTAGGCCTGATTGTACTGTTTGAGCTGTTTCAAAGAAAAAAGCATTTTAAGTGCCTAGCAAGTGGTCACTGTACTTCAAGTAAATGCCTAGAACTCTGAAAGTGACATAAACCTATTGAACACAGTGACAGATCTGATAGACATTTAAACAGTTTACCAAGGCAGATTAAGTCTCAACCTGGACTAATTGAGATTTTTTTTTTTACCTTAAAACCCCATTGACAGGTCACTTTAGTGCAAGACTAGGCTTTATCCATAATGCCAGTCCGACATTTTCAAATCCGCATCCTATTTATAGACTTCCAGTCTTGCAGAGCTGAATGTAAGTGTAACATTGTGCCTTATGTGGCCTCCTAGTTCTAATCTAATTTTAATGTCATCTGTATGAATTGCATGCTCTCTCTCAGTCACAATGGTGCAAGTTTAGAGAGCTTTACTGATTATACAAAGATAGGATATCAGACATATTTAGCCTGGGACCAACAGTGAATGATCATTTCAAATTATTTTATAATTAGAACAAGAGAAAAGGAAGAAGAAAGGTAGAAATGGATAGTAAAATGTAAATTCCTAATAGTCATTCAAGTAAGGAACTGCATAGAAGCTCTTGCATAGATCCACAGCGTATGCATTCATCATTTTGGCCCGGTGTGGTTGAAATATTTATTAATCATTAATTGTGCATAAAATATGGCTTTAATTTTGAAGACAGATTACATCAATGTAATCTTGAAGTGAAAATTCAAATGCATATTTAGCACTGATTTTTTTCCTACAGCTGCAGCGCATAATAAGCAAAATCACCCGAGGTTCCAGTCTCATGAAGATAAATGATCTAGTTCGAACGGTTGCCTACATAATTACCCTTTAGATATTAGTCAGCCACATAAATAGATAATAATGATGCGGCCAGTCACGTAAAGCTCAGGGGAACCCTATGTCCATCCCTGTGGATTTAGCACTAATAGTATTGATTCAGAGATGGTTGCACCACAGAAGCTGAAATGCCAGATAACTGTCCAAGAGGACACAAGGGCAACAAGGTGGACTTTTCACTGTGGATTAGGGATTACACCAATGAAATGCTTTTTAAAACTGAGGACAGGTGACAATACAAGACTAGAAAAGGGTACTTACACCTTCAGTATGTGCCATGTATGGAAAAACAGACAAAACAGCAGTAATTATGGTAATCCACAGACCACATGCACTATAAACAACTGGTACATATAAAAACAGTATATTTCAAAATAGAGGCCAGAACAGCCTGGAAATGTTATGCTGCGGATCAAACACCTGGCAGCCAGGGACAGAGCTATAGAAAGTCCCAATGCTATCTTTTTATTGGAGATTTTAGTCAAATATAACTACCATGTTAATATTGTGCTGTAAAACTCTGGAAAAGTTCCATAAGTTATTATATATTTAATTCACAAATGAAAAATGTCAAAACTGCTTTCATTAAAATTCTCCGGAAATTCTCCACTGAAATGAAAATGTAGTCAAAGGCTAGGTTGATCATTGACTTTCCTTTACTCTTAATGCAAAGACTGCAGGAGAATATCATGACAAAAGACGATGAACAAAGCAACCACTTTCAATTTAAATTTCAGTTTATTGTAATCATATACTCTATATATTGCTCTGCATTAGAAATATTGTGATTATCTGAAATACACATCTGAAATTTTTTACAACTCATTATAAATCAATTTTTTTACATTTACAATACATTGTCAATCAGATCAGAAACAATATCAAAACTTCAAACGGTATGAGGATTCATTTAATCCAGACTGAGTGTTAAATGGCAGTTTTTTTTAATACTCCAACACTGTAAAGCTATAATTATAACTACTGAGTGCAAACAATTCTTCCTTCACTTAAAACATGCATGACTGCAGCTTTCAAGGAGTGCTGACTTTCCAACAGTGCAAAAGACTTCACAGAGCTTCCGCATAATCAATGCAGAAAAGTTCAGCAATGTATTTGATTCTAAAACAAGATCCTGCTGTTGTGACAGAAATCTGGGTGAAACTGTAATGCAGGAACTGTGATGAGATGCAATGTCAGCAGAATCTGATTCCTGCCATTTCCATGACATTAAAAGAGAACTGTATTAACATACTGAATACTGTATCAAATCACTTTCACTCTGGAACTGCAAAAAAAACCTGTCAAAAAATTATGATAAACAGAAAACAGTACATCTAGTCTGTTCACATGTTCATGTAACATCTATGTTCACCTGAAAGTCCTCCCACAAGCTGCCATAAGAAACTAAGCCTCATGAGAGGGAGCTATAACTTTTGGCAGAGCAAGCAAGAAGATACCATTGCGAGAATGGCAGAGGACATGGGGCCACTTGTTCGTTCATTCTCTCGGACACACTCATTTGCACGCCCAACAGCACCCAGTGAAAATTCAAGTATTTATATACCCAGTTAGGCTTTAAAATGTCCTCTTAAAATATGTAAGATCACTGAAAGCAAACACAGTGGATAGAGGAACTAAAATCATAATAAGCTGGCTTATATTGCTGACAGGCATTTCTCTCTGTACATCTTACTTCAAAAGTGCATGTTTGTATGAATTATGAATTCAACAGGCATACCCAAGCATTCACACAAGAGTAATGTAGCTTATATTACCAACAGTGACTGGACAAAAAGAAGGAAGACAAGGAAGGGACCTCAAAGTATCCCTATGAAGGATTTTAAATGATGAAGTATTACATGTATGTCCATTAATATGCTCACAGTGCAAAGGCTAATATAAAAAGTTCAATTTTAAAATGTTACTTACACTGGCAGTTACAGCTGCAATCAGTGATGGTCATTAAAAGGGTTTTTAGAAACTCCCTCTAGAAAAGTGTCCCAGCAGTGTTTCTGTACTGTAAAACTAAGCCACATACAACTTACCATTACAGCAGAACACTGATGGCACATTTAACTGACATTAACTGAAATTCAGTCATACACGATGTACTGTCATACGTTATGTACCATTTCAAACAGCAAGAATACTGCTGGTGTTAATCGAAATCCTGCCTGCACAAATTACAATGAAAAACAAATATTGGCGTTTTGCTTTGTCGCTATTAGGGGTTTTTCTCTGGCTCATACATGTTGGGCCCACTGCATATTGTTTGCTTTTTTCTTTTTTTTCTTTTTATTTAAACATCAGTAGGCCTCTGATCCCAGCAAAACAAAGTACACAAACGTAAAAAGAATCAGAGATGAGGTGTGACTGAAGACCAGTGCCAGACCCTGATCAGGCCATTCCCAGTTCTATGGGACGAA
Source organism: Alestes dentex (assembly GCA_037576975.1). Classification (NCBI taxonomy): domain Eukaryota; kingdom Metazoa; phylum Chordata; class Actinopteri; order Characiformes; family Alestidae; genus Alestes; species Alestes dentex. The sequence continues at coordinate 6,282,169 of JBBIGA010000153.1, read as the reverse complement.
GCCTTTGTTAGCAGCACAGTAGCTATACGACTGTTCCACTGGGTGAAGTGCCCGGGTTTTGGGATGATAACAAGCCCTGAAAACATTAAGAGAGAAAGAAATATTTTTATGGTAAATCTGGTCTCTTCTTATCTGTTATCACTGCACACAACTTCGTGTTTGATATGGTGCAAACACTGATTTTCTGGAGGGTGCCATCACTAACGATGAACTTAAAGGTCACAATTAAGGAAGCACTTGTCTAACCCTTTTTTCCCTAATATTTAACATCTGAGCCCACGGTATTGTCAGGTAACAGTACTGAAGTCAGGTAACAGTGCTATGTTAGGGCACTCATGATTCATAGGAAAAAATATAAACACAAATATACAGCCTAATGTGCAGATTGTACAGTTAGTAAAACAAAATTCTTTTTAGGATTGTGCAATTGCATTATTACAATTTTATAATGCTGATATTCTATCTGTATAATAAAGTCAGTATCTGTGCCCATATCTAATCAATGTCATAAACACTGTCATGACTAGTAACAATGGATTTTTTATTGCATTATTTTTTACTAGGAGTCATCTTGTTATTACTGTTGCATGAACATTTGAATCAACACTAAACTGTGTCAATCTATTACAGTTTTTTTTTACTCTGATCACTACACAACCTTGGTGAAGGGGTGTCACCAAAACATGAAACATGCTTAGATATGAGAGTATGAAAACATCTAGTATGTCTATACGCATCAACCATCAAAGCACAGATCTGTACACAGCAACACAACAAATGCACTGGACATCTAACTACCTTGAAAAAATTTGAAGAATAACATACATACCACTTTGCCAGGCCTTGCCCATGTGCAAATGAATCCTTCTTGACATGCTGTAACCAGACAGTCCTCCAGGAAGATTAACACAGTGAGTCTTTCGTTAGCAATCTTCTTGCATACCAGTGGTTCCAGTACAGGTACCTCTTCCATGTGTGGGCACAGAGACGTACCTAGAGTTTTGGCAGTGTCTGTTTTGATTGTGCTTAACTGATTGAGCTTATCATTGCTCTTGTTGTTAATGTAGCCCATGCTGTGGTTGCGTTTGTGATCTTTGTCATGATGACGTTCCTTGCGTACCTCATGGAGAGCTAATGTGGCAAACCTGCTAACACCAGTAGTTAGGAAAGCACTGTCCATAATACTAATGCCCTTGTGACTGTTAGGTGTGGAGGCCCCTGCTGATGCAGAGTGTGGCAAACTGTTGGAATGGGGCAAAGGGAATGAGTTGGTCTTAGGGTTACTGTCGCTTACGCTGTTCTCACCATTTGTGTAAGAGGAGTTAGCAGTCCCACAAGAGGCAGGAGGACTGGTGGCATTCATGACATTGGTGTTTGTTCTAGTCCTAGACAAGCATAGATGGGGGAACAAAATATCCTCTGTGAGATCCCACAGGCACAAATGAGTGTCCTGGCCCACAGATCCGAAGCGATATGTAACATTAACAGGCCTTCCATCCGTGGAGTATCTTTTAGAGAGCCGCGACTGGTTACTATTAGTCCGCTCTCTGGGCCCACTGAAGTAAATCTGGTCCTGGAAATCCTCATCACTTCCACTGAATTCTGCTGGAATGTCTGAGTTCTCTGTGCTGGTCATCCAGTGATCAAACGCCACAACACTCACCCATGACCTGTGCCCATGGCCGCGGGCTACGACTCGACAGTCCGAAAATGACCACACAGTTACTAGGTCATCCTCACCCCCGGCCACGATGTATCTCCCATCGGGACTCCAACATACACACAGCAGGCCTCCAAAGTAGCTCTTCATTGTGCCATGGAGCTCTGCAGCATCAAAGGCAAACACACGCAGAAATCCGTCCTGGCTGACACAAGCCAGAGACTTACCATCAGGAGAAAAGGCAAACTCGTTGAGCACACCCTCTCCAACCGTCCAGCGGAGAAGAGGATTGCGGGCTGATTTGCTCTTGCAAGTGTGCACAGCATAGCCCTCGCCTTGCTTTAAGAGCTGGTAATTAGGGGTGGTTGTTCCACAGGTGTGATCCACGTTGTACAAATACATGGTACCACTAGCATGGGCTACCAAAAACAGGGACTCGGACCCTGGCACCCACTTCACACACGTCACCTTGGACTTATCTATAAGCCTCTGAAAAAAGGGCAGGGAGGGAGAAAAAGAGATCTGAACAAGATATCCAAAACTAAAAGTCTCTTCAGACTTTCACATGCCTGATTTCATTATTTCAAATGCACATTTTTTCATCCACACTTAACTAAAGGAATTAGGTAATAATGTGAAAGAATTCAGGACTGACCTCCTCATTGAAGAGTTTGCTTGTTTCCTTTTTGATGGGATCAATAAGCTGGATCTGCCCTGCAGAAAAGCCCACTAACAGAGAAACACTCTCTGCTGTAGCTGTGAGCTGGTTGGAGTCATGACAGGTAGGAAATGTTCCCTTGTATATCCGCTTGTCTACAGGCTTGCTCAGGTCGGCTGCCTACAGACAAACACACATTCATTCAATCAGTAAATTGTTTGACATTAACCGACCATTTCGTTTTGTGGACGTTTTGTTTCTACTTCTAATGTAGTTTCTACTCTGTAATTACATCTGACATTTTGCAATGAACATTTCAGAAGGGTTGGGAACACAAATACCTAAGAACAAGTAAATATCTAGCAACAATACCTAGCAACTCATCTGACAATGCAATTTGACAAATGATTATGCACATTTATGATAACGTACCTTAATTAGTTAAGTGCACTAATTCATTACAAAACTTCTGTAATTCACAGGTACCTACTTACACTCAAACTGATCAAAATCACATTCATTCATGGCACAGTTAAGACATGGCTCGTCTCACAGCGCAGCTGTCAGTCAAGGGGCATTAAGTATATCATGCATTAAATAATTGCAGAGTTTGCTGAATGGCTGTAATTTCAATACATCACAGGGCAGCAGCCAATCAGCAGCAAGGAGAAATGAATAACGCTCTCGGATTGGCTACTTTCAAACCTCCCGCCTCTGAGTAAAGCGGTATTTCACCACCCCAAGACGCGCGTTCTTTGTGTTCTCTTGACAGTGCTAAAAATGTATACAGTTCTATTTTATATGGACATTTAGCGGAATTTATGATATTTGTTACTAAATTAGTAAAGTATAATTTGCTTTAATAATTTAAAACTAAAATGGATGAAAAATTATATATTGCCATGAAAAGAGCAACAACAACAACAAAAGAGGATATCAGAAAAATCCGCGAGACACTGGAGCCGCGACTGCTGATCTGTGTATAAGCGGGGGTTACTGGATACACACACACACACACACACACTTCCGGAGTCTCCCGCATATTGATAGCAACTTCCTGATGCCCGCAAATTATACAACATCCCAGAAATGTATTTTTAAGAGCAAGAGCACAGATCCCAGAGCTTATCTAGAATCTTTGGAGAAGGAGAAGGAGTGACTGACTGACTGACTAAAACAACAAAAGAGTAAAAGAGCATCCTGATTGCTCTCTCTTCTTCTGCTAAGTACAGTGACCCTGTTAATCAACAACAACATGAAAGTCTGCCCCCTGCCTCATAGCAGTGAAAAGTAATGACAGTGTTGCGAGCTGCACTGTTTGCAGCAGTGATTACAGCACTGCCCATGGGAGGATTAAAAGAGTGTAAAAAACACTTTGAGGTGAGTTTAACAGGTGTCAAGGAGCTATGTCATGGGGCCAGTCTCTCTGTAGACTTGCTTGAGGTTGTAACAGAATAAAAGCAACTCTATAAGTTGAATAAGTACATATTATATTGTCAGATATTCTGCATACAGACCTATCCATCTTGGTTTACAGATTATATATATGGTACGGACGTCCCTTATGCTTTTATTTTGAAGAATGTGATTAGAGCACCTGTTCTTACATAGTCAGCCTGGCTTTTTTGTCAGGGGGTGTGGGGGCTGATAGAGGATGAATGGATGGATAGATAAGATTGGTATACATAAAATATATTACATTTTATTTAAAAGAACAAGGGAGCTTATCTGTCTGAGCAACAGGTTAAACTGATTCTGGCCTCAAAGTTATATACTACTTGTTATATACTACTGACCAAAACTCCAGCTGCGTCCCAAACTGCATATTACCACTCTACATAACGATTAGAAATGCATTCAGTAGTGCAGGAGTTGAAGTACAGAAGTGCGTGATTTGGGATGCAGCTAAACTTCTGTATAGGCTACAGGGAAGGGAATGGGGTTCATACGCTATGTGGACAAAAGTATTGGGATACACCTGTTTTTGAGGGTTTGGGCTAGGCGCCTTACTTCCCATAAAGGACAATCTTAATGCTTCAGCATACCAAGATATTTTGGACAACACCATGCTTCCAACTTTTTGGACACCGTTTGGGGAAGGCCCTTTTCTATTCCAGTACACATAGGAAGGTCCATAAAGACATGCTTGGATGAGTTCGGTCTGGAAGAACTTGACTGGCCCGCACAGAGCCCTGATCACAACCCCATTCGACACCTTTGGGATGAACTGCGAGCCAGCCCTTCTCGTCCAACATTAATCAGTGCGTGACCTCACAAATGCTCTATAGGATGAATGGGCACAATTTTTTCCCCACAGAAAAACTCCAAAATCCAGTAGAAAGCCTTCCGAGAACAGTGGAAGCTGTAATGGCTGCAAGGGGGGGACGACAACTCTATATTACAGTCTATGTATTTGAATGCAATGTCATTAAAGTCTCCGTTGTTATGCCGGATGTCCCAAAACTTTTGTCCATATAGTGTAGCTCGTCGCTGTCAGACTTTTATCTATATAGTGTATATATAAGCGAGTTTGCTGAGGTAGAAGAATGCCTCTGAGGTTTGAAACGAGGCAGAAAGGGTTACCTTTCTCACTCCTTTGTAGATGTAAAAGTAGAGCTCCCGGCCCACACTGAAGCAGATCCTCTCACAGCTGCCGGACTGGTCGTTAACGTTGACAAAAGAGACTTTAATGGGGCTGGAACCCGGCGAACTGAAAGGCACCCTGTTGGGACGACTGTACTCTGAGTTGGGAAGGAGTTTATAGACGCCTTCCCGAGTGCTGAACTGAGTTTTAACTTCGTTTACCTCCTCTCCTCCTCCATCCGTCGCCATCTTCGAGATTAACGTTCATTCTGTCCTGCGCCACACTGCGCATGCGCAGTGAGACCCTTCAGCTGCTACTGGGACTCTTCCACTTCTTCATGAGTTCCTCAACTTCTTCGTGTGCTCCTCCACTTTTTCATGAGCTTTTCAATTTTTCATGAGCTCGTCCATTTCTTCATGAAAAACTGGAGGAGCTCATAAAAAAGTGAAGGAACTCATGATGAAGTGGGGGAGCTCATGAAACAGTGGAGCTCCTCCACTTCATTAGGAGCTCCTCCACATCTTCATGAACTTCTTCACTTTTTCATGAGTCCCTCCACTACTTCATGAACTCCTCCACGAGGACATTTTATTGGTGGTGGTTCTAGCTCCTCAACCTGCTGCTCCTCTGACAGAAAAGCTTAATATTGCACGGTAAAGCCTGTTTGTCAGGGCAGACAAACTACAGTCTAACACACTGCCAACTGTGAAAACAAGAACCAGAGGCATGTTCTAGGTATAAAAAGAGGTCTTTAATGTCTCTGAAATGCGTAACTCCAGAAATGCATGGTCCTTCCAGTCCTGTAAGGAACTAGTAATTATCAAATGAGGTCTGGGAGACAGTGCTCTTTGCATGTTGTTATGTAAGAAGTGAAGAAATGATGTAGGTAACCCAGATCTGCAGAGATAGGAAGTCCCTGTGCATCTAGAAACACGTGGAGCTTCTGGAACGTACGCTTCGTAGCCTTGGAAACGGTAGCCACACCCACTGAACATGGTTACGTAAAGCCACGCGGAGGGATGGAACAGTGCCACCCTCGGGTGGGAGAGAGGTGCTAGAAATCTCTGGAGTCATTCTTTCTCTTCTTTCCTCTCCATTCCAATCCAGAGTACAAAGCATAACTGATTAACATTAAAACAAATACATACCATCTAAACCTGAACACACACATCCACACACCAAGGACTATTTGGTTCTCTCATGTGCAATATTTCATCTGCAACATGTGCAATATTCCTGGTACAGTATTACTGTGCAACATATTTAATTTTTCTGGTACAGTGTTACTGTGTGCAACATGTGCAATTTTTCTGGAGCATTATTACTGTGTTTCTTTTAATGTCTGCTCATATAGGCACACGAGGATACCCCAATGTCTACATACAGGGTGGACATACACGCGCACACACACACACACACACACACACACACACACACACACACACACACACACACACACACACACACA
>JBBIGA010000153.1:6254296-6275699 GCA_037576975.1 Alestes dentex | reverse complement strand
TGTGTGTATGTGTGTATGTGTGTGTGTGTGTGTGCATGTGTGTGTGTGTGTGTGTGTTATTTAGTTGTATGTATATGCAAAATTATGTATTTATATTTCTATGGTGTACATTTTGTATTATACTGTTGTATTGTATTGCTTTTATTCTATTGGTTTTGCTGCTTCTATTTTATTCTGTTGTTCTGTCCTCTTTGCTGCTGTAAAAATGTACATTTCCCACCTGTGGGACTAGTAAAGGGTTATCTTCTCTTTATTGTGAAAAAATTGTGGATTTCCATTAATACAACTGTTTGAGATTTTAACTCAACAATCTAAAATGTGAATCAGACAACTTTTGATAAAGGAATAGGGTTAAGAACAAAAGAAGGATAGCCACTGACTAAAATGCATAGACTTTTTAGCATTTTTTGATTTGGAGGCTCAGGACTAAAGGTTCTCTATTCCATTTGTTCTACTCATTCTTCCTCTCCTCCCCCGTCCTGTACATGGTACTTTCTCTGCTTTCACACACACCCACTCAGCAAAGGGTTGTTACTGGACTGATAAGTTGCATCAGGTGTGTTCAAGAGCAGGAAAAACACTAACATGCACAAAGCAGAGGGCCTCCAGTACCAGGATTGGGAGGCATTCTTCTAGTCACTCATTGTAAACCATAAAGACCTGCCTTTCTTCAATAAGGACATTTGTACATAAAACCATTTAATTACACTCACTGCAAAAACATTTACAGTATTACCACAAGAAATCTTTAGATTTCTGTGTTCCTGTATGTCTATAAGAATCAATAACCATTTCAACATCATGTAATACTCCTACAGTACTGTCCCACTGCAATTTATTATATATGAAACATGCCACTTTAAGCTATTTACATTCAAATAAAGTACTAGGAAATGGAAAAAAAGGGGAATGATCGTCTTTGGATACTTGTTACATTCTAGAAGGGTTCTTAATTTCCTGAGGCCTATGCCTTGCATTTGTCTTTGCTGTGAATATTAACACTTTGAATGGAGGTACTAGTGACGGTCTGCTGGACATGACACCCCCGCAGCCAATAAGATGCTGGCTCCTGTGGCGGCACTGGGGGGAAATCACTGCCCCAAGCTGTGACGCTGACAGGTCCATGTGCCACCAACCATCCGGAAGGTTCTTGCTGTGATTGACAGGCACCTCTTGTGACTCTTTGGCCCTAAATGGTGTTGATACATGGACCACCTCCCGAACCCCCACCCCAAATGCCCACCCCAACCTACCCTATCTTCTCCAATGGGTGTTCCTTCTGGAACTTTCTGAATAGGAGTTTCGAGAAACACGTCCTGCATGTATAAAAAGACTGAAGCCGGCCTTTGCTCGGCAGATATCCTTCAGAGGAACTGCAGAGAGCACAGCTCAACGATAAAGACACGAGAAGACTCGCGCTAAGTGGAGTGAACCTCCATACATCAGAAGACTCACATACAATTACAAATAGAAGACTGAAGACAAGGTAAGAGGCCTTCTAGGACACTATTTAACCACAGACTTTTGTTCTATTTTCTAAAAAATATATAATGTATTTCTATCTATATTTTCAAAATCCATTGACTCATAAGCAAGCAATAGACTCTTAGAGAAAAGACAGTGATTGCAGCTATCTTTAATATTTTCATGATAAAAGGTCAGGAGAGCACATGGCGAACAGCATGGCAAGGATCATTCCGGAATGGCAGCTGCAGGCAGCACTAAAATACTCACAAATTGTGAAACATGCATAAGCCACATTAAGCTGCATAATGTCTAATAAGAATAGTGCAATTTAAATCACGATTTACCATTTTTTGGTCATTTTACGTTGTATACTCCTCCCCCATTCAGAGAATGACAGGTGCAGTAAGAGCAGCTGCTGCCAGATTTGTAGAGGAATGATGGCAGCTGCTCTCCACGTGTCATGCTGGTCTTTTTAAAAGCTTTTTAAATTTGCTTAACAAAGTAGTTATTTGGCAAAACAGTAAACTCTTGCTATATTTTGAAAATATATTACAATATCTATTATGAAAATACATATTTAAATATTGTTCATCTTAGAGGCAGACACATATTCACTAGTTTTAAAGCAGTAATGACATTTTTTGCAACAAGTACACCTGTTATTACAATATATGTACATTTTTTAAAAAAGCAATTGATTTCATGAAATCAACTTCTATTTTCTTACAGATGCCAGAGAAAGCCGCTCAGCCCATGATGGAGGAGGATGTGGAGACTTTCGCTTTTCAGGCTGAAATTGCTCAGCTGATGTCTCTGATTATCAACACTTTCTATTCCAACAAAGAAATCTTCCTCAGAGAGCTGATCTCTAACTCTTCAGATGTAAGTCTGCCCTCTTCAGATTTAAAGTTCTAACTATAAGCTGTTGTTCAGATAGAAATATCACTTGATTGTTTTAATGAAACATTAATTTCATCTTCCCCTTTATGCACAGGCTTTGGACAAAATCAGATATGAGAGCTTGACAGATCCAAGCAAACTTGAGTCTTGCAAAGATCTCAAGATTGAAATCATTCCTGATTTAAAGAATCGCACCCTGACCATCATTGATACTGGCATTGGTATGACCAAGGCTGATCTCATTAACAACCTGGGCACCATCGCCAAGTCTGGAACCAAGGCATTCATGGAGGCTCTGCAGGCCGGAGCTGACATCTCCATGATTGGTCAGTTTGGTGTGGGTTTCTACTCAGCCTACCTGGTAGCAGAGAAAGTCACAGTCATCACCAAACACAATGATGATGAACAGTATGTGTGGGAGTCTGCAGCTGGGGGATCCTTCACAGTGAAACCTGACAATGGTAGGATTTACAAACAAATATCTGACACATATAAAAATATTTCTGCTGAAGAACTCCAAAGTTCTAACTTCCTCTCTTCATGGTTTGGCCTGGCAGGCGAGGTTCTTGGTCGTGGGACAAAGGTGATCCTTCACCTGAAGGAAGACCAGTCTGAATATACTGAGGAGAAGCGCATCAAGGACGTTGTTAAGAAACACTCTCAATTTATTGGCTATCCCATCACTCTCTTTGTAAGTGTTTCGATATATTCCGACACTGAGTGTACTGAGTGCATACCCCTAATAGAATGACATTTTGTTGATGTTGAGTGAAAATAAGTACACATCATCAAAACTACTAAAATATAAAAAAAGATAAATATGTGCTTCATACATTTTACCTTTTAATTTTCTGCAAATAAATAAAAATAACACTGTAAATATGGAGAAGCTGGTTCTACATGTCGTTAGACCAGGAGCATACATAGCTTTATAGTAAATCCTTTTAGTCTGTTCTTATATATTTCAACCTTCATTTTGTAGGTTGAGAAACAGAGAGAAAAGGAGGTTGATCTTGAAGAGGGGGAGAAAGAGGAGGAGGTAGCAGCTGGTGATGACAAAGACAAGCCCAAGATTGAGGATGTGGGATCTGATGAGGATGAGGACAGCAAAGACAGCAAAAACAAGAGGAAGAAGAAGGTCAAGGAAAAGTACATTGACGCCCAAGAACTGAACAAGACCAAGCCTATCTGGACCCGTAACCCTGATGACATCACCAATGAGGAATACGGCGAGTTCTACAAAAGCCTTACTAATGATTGGGAGGATCACCTTGCAGTCAAGGTGCGTTGGTATGAATATTAAGAAGATAACAAGAATGTTTTGGATTGTATTACTTGTATTCACAGCTACTCATGACCTATAACTTCTTCTTACAGCACTTCTCAGTGGAAGGCCAGCTAGAGTTCCGGGCTTTGTTGTTTGTCCCAAGAAGAGCGGCTTTTGACCTCTTTGAGAACAAGAAGAGAAGAAACAACATCAAGCTCTATGTGCGCAGAGTCTTTATCATGGACAACTGTGACGAGCTAATGCCTGAATATCTTAGTAAGTTTTCAGTGTCAGAATTATTCAGCTATAAACATCCAAAAAGACTTATAAATACTTATTTTATTTTTTAATACCATACCTACAGATTTCTATACATAACAATGGTGACATATTTAATGATTTATCTTGTTATTATTAGATTTCATGAAGGGTGTGGTGGACTCTGAAGATCTGCCCCTGAACATCTCCAGAGAGATGCTGCAACAGAGCAAGATCCTTAAAGTTATCCGAAAGAATCTAGTCAAGAAATGTCTTGAGCTGTTCACTGAAATATCTGAGGACAAGGACAACTACAAGAAGCTCTATGAGCAGTTCTCCAAAAATATCAAGGTATGTATTTACTACTCATATTTAAATTAATGAACAGCATATATTTAAAAGGAAACACCACCTTTGTCTCACATTTCTTGATTAATTTCAGCTTGGTATTCATGAGGACTCTCAGAACCGGAAAAAGCTCTCAGAGCTTTTGCGCTACTATACCTCCAACTCAGCAGATGAGATGGTGTCTCTTAAGGACTATGTGTCCCGCATGAAGGAGAACCAGAAGCACATCTACTACATCACTGGTTAGTATCTCCAGACTTACTCTTGGACACAATTGTAATAATCTCACTCTTACATATCTTAAATATCAGTTAATTAAAACATCTGTTTTCCCTCTCCAAAAGGTGAGACAAAGGAACAGGTGGCCAACTCTGCCTTTGTGGAACGTCTTCGTAAAGCTGGTCTGGAGGTGATCTACATGATCGAGCCCATTGATGAGTACTGTGTTCAGCAGCTAAAAGAATATGATGGTAAAAACCTGGTGTCAGTCACCAAGGAGGGTCTGGAGCTTCCTGAAGATGAAGATGAAAAGAAGAAGCAAGAAGAACTGAAAACCAAGTATGAAAACCTTTGCAAGATCATGAAGGACATCCTGGATAAAAAGATTGAAAAGGTAAAAGTACAGGTCACATCACAATAAAGTGACCTGTTAAACGAACACAGCATTCATTCAGTTTGAGGTTAAACAATTTCAATAACCAATCTTTCTTCTCCATCAAGGTGACTGTGTCCAACCGCCTGGTTGCCTCCCCTTGCTGCATTGTCACCAGTACATATGGTTGGACAGCGAACATGGAGAGGATAATGAAGTCTCAAGCTCTGAGGGACAACTCCACCATGGGATACATGACTGCCAAGAAACACTTGGAGATCAACCCCCTCCACCCCATCATTGAGACTCTTAGAGAGAAGGCTGAGGCTGACAAGAATGACAAAGCTGTGAAAGACCTTGTGATTCTGCTCTTCGAGACCTCCCTCCTGTCTTCTGGATTCACCCTGGAGGACCCACAGACACATGCTAACCGCATCTACAGAATGATTAAACTTGGTCTTGGTGAGTTCCAGTGCATAAATTTAACACACATGCTGTTCTTCAAATTTTAAACCTTAGCTTGCAAACATTCTGATACATTTCTCCGGTCCTTTTGGTTCTTTTGTAGGAATCGATGATGACGACTCAGCTGTTGAGGACATTCTTCAGCCCAGCGAGGAGGACATGCCTGTTCTGGAGGGAGACGATGACACTTCTAGAATGGAAGAAGTCGACTAAGATCTTTCGAGCACAAACAGCACATTGTATATGTATTTAGCTTGTTTTAGGAACACATTCTTTGGAATAGATTTAGGCCTTATGGGCTAATCATGTTCTAGATAGCCTATTTATTCTCTAGACTTTATAAATTTCATTTTATTACTTCATGTTATTACTATTTTTGGTGCTTGTTGGAGTTTAGTCATCAGAAAATGGAATTATCTGGTGTTTCAGGGGTTTTATTTTGTAAATGTAATTTTTTAAACGAAAAGAAAAGAAAGGAACTTAAATATTTCTTAATAAAACATTACGTACAAAAATGAGCTGTATAGCGAATTTTCTTGCTAGAAAACTTCCCAGAACATAAAACATCCCACTCCTCGTTTCTCAAACCTGTGAGTGACACATGCGTAAGCCCCGCCCCTCTCCTAGATGGGAAGATTCGAGAGTGTTCTGGAAAACGAACGTTCTGTGCTCGAGCTATATAAGCTGTACTCGCGGACTGTCATTTCAACCTCGGGCAGGAACAGAGACTCACGGACTTGGAAGATCGTTGTTATATCTACTATTAACAGCATCTCCGATCGAGTGACTGTTACGAATCGGTCAAGGTAGGTGTCCAGGCCTTGTTTACGAATAAACGAGCCTTATTATAACCTCGAGTTTTGCGTGGTTTGTCCGTTTTAATACCTTTCTGACCTGCTGAGATAGCAGTCATTCTTAAAGCGGGATGGAGGGTGAGCGATTTTGAGAATTACGACCTAAACAGACACACAAGAGCACACTGTTCTTATGACAAATATCAATCCTTTAAACCTACAAAATGTTAGTTATTCCTTGTCCCGAGGCGGTTAGTCTTGAAGAATTAGCTTTACCTAGCCGGCTTAGTTAGCTTCAGTGAAGCTCTCCCTGTCTCCCTCTCCTCTCTGCATGCTGACTGCAAGAGGATGAAATTTCCTAGGGGTTTATCCCTACTCAGAAACACATAAAGCATCTCTTTGGTGGATTAAAATAAAACAAAGTGGTGAAGTTTCATTATCCTGACAGCAGAGCCACTGGTGGACACATTGGTTTTTAAAGAATATTATCAACAGAAAGCCAGCAAGCACTATTATAACATCTTTTTTAATTGTAAACGTAGGTGTAGACAATATGTTGTAGTCTATAATTAATTTAGAAGTATTTAACTGCAGCTTTTAGCCCATGTTGTCTTGTCCTGTGGTAATTCAGCAGGATTTAGAGTCTTTAATCTGGGGGAACAGTGTGTAAGTGGCTGCTGTGAGTGCTGAATCGTCTGGTATGTTCTAGAAGGTTGTTGTTCACAGCATTGACCTGCAGGCGGCGTCCCTTTGGCATCAGTGCAGGAGTCCATGTGCTCAGAGACTTCCAGAATAATTAATCGAATAGAAAAATATCTTTATTGTCGTTGCAATACACAGAAATGAAAGAGATTGTAGTTAAATAGTTAAAACAAATACGGTGTTATATCAAACGAGGAGGAGGCTTGGGTGTCTAATGTTAAATGGAGTTTCATACCCTGACACTTGATTAACCTCTTAACCTGCAAATGTATTCATTTACTGATTGGTTATCTTCAATAAAGCATGATTTCCTTTTTTCTTGGAAATATTAAAATGGGGGAAAGTAGACCTGGTTTGTTATATGGTCTGTATTCAGTTGTTAAATGAGTAATCAAATTATTGGGTTAAATTATTCCTAGTTACTGCTCCGAAGCTGATACACTTGATCAACTTCTTAACCTGCAGAATTTCCTGATCAGTTATTTTAAGCTTCAGTAAAACATGATGATAAAGCAATAATAAAATTCTGGAAAAGCAGCCTGTGTTTCATGGTTTTTAGTCACAGTTAAGTTAAAGTAATTGAATACATTTTTTGGGTGGACAAATATTTATACCACTGAAAATGATAATTCCTTATTACTGCTCCTAAGATGACACACTTTATGAACCTCTTAATCTGCAGGCTAATTTACTGATTGATTATAATCTTAAAGTATGATTTCTCTTTTTGCCCTGGCAAAAATACAGTTCTGGAAAAAAAGTAGACCTTGGGTCTTATGGTCTGTTTTCAGTTGCAACATGAGTATCTCCTCAAAGTCACAGTTGAGTCAAAGTAATTTAATCAAGTTATTGGGTGGTCAGATACTTATATCACCAAAAGTTATTGTTCCTTATTACTGCTCCTAAATTTTGTGGTTAGGAATTATCTCATTGTGTAATAGCGCCTTCCTGTGTCCTGTGTGAAAGAAAGCTTGATGAGACAGCCTAAGCCATATGGTTCCATGTGTTGTGGGAAACCTTTTGTCTAATGAAGGTAAGATCTGAAGGATGTATGTAAAATGGGCCTAGCAGACAATTTTAAATGTAATGTTTTCATCATACATGTTTGACAACAACTTGCTGTTTCATTTGTGGAATGAATTAATGCCTGAAAAAGTTTAGTCAAATGCAAACAGACCCTCACACTGGCCCTATGTGTCTCCTGCAGATGCCTGAAGCACATGACCAGCCAATGGAGGAGGAGGCAGAGACCTTCGCTTTCCAAGCAGAAATTGCCCAGCTGATGTCTTTGATCATCAATACATTTTATTCAAATAAAGAGATCTTCCTGAGGGAGCTTATTTCAAACTCCTCCGATGTAAGTATTGAATTATGTGCACTGCAGCCATGAAAAGTGTAATAAAGTCACATGGAACTTCTATTTCTTTAGCTCCTGCATGTGAAGTAGAAATGTTGCAATACTTGTAATCAGTTAAATCATATAGACCACAATTGTCTGAAGGACTCAAGTCTGTAGGACTCAAGCATTTGCTTTCCTTTATTTAGGCTTTGGACAAAATCCGATATGAAAGTCTGACTGACCCAAGCAAGCTGGATTCTGGAAAAGACTTAAAAATTGAAATCATTCCCAACAAAGAGGATCGCACCCTGACCATCATTGATACTGGCATTGGTATGACCAAGGCTGATCTCATTAACAACCTGGGCACCATTGCCAAGTCTGGAACCAAGGCATTCATGGAGGCTCTGCAGGCCGGAGCTGACATCTCCATGATTGGCCAGTTTGGTGTGGGTTTCTACTCTGCCTACCTGGTAGCAGAAAAAGTCACAGTCATCACCAAACACAATGATGATGAACAATATGCTTGGGAGTCATCTGCTGGGGGCTCCTTCACAGTGAAGGTGTATAACAGTAAGTCATCCAACACAAGTGTATTGATTCAGCCCTTTAAAAGAGAACGTATTCAGTGTAAGACAAGTTCATAAAGATTATAAAAGTAATCTGATTTGTATAACTAACAGTTAAAATTGAAATTATACCTATCTTGCCACCTTAAATTTGAAAACAAGGGTCAACCTGTAGAAGGTGGAATAAATATTATGATGGCGAATGAAAACAATGTGGGGCTTATGGTCATAAACAAGGATTTTCTACATATTCACACTATTAAACCACATTTTTTCTCTTTTAGCTGAGCCAATTAACCGTGGCACAAAAGTGGTTCTGCATTTGAAGGAGGACCAGACAGAATACATTGAGGAGCGGCGAATTAAGGAAATTGTGAAGAAGCATTCACAGTTCATTGGCTACCCCATCACTCTTTATGTGAGGAGCTGTCCTAAACTGTGTTTAATAAAGTGTTAAACATATTTGAACCTTACTGTATAGTTCAGTGCATTTACAAGGCATCGATATTCTGATTAAGGTGGAAAAAGAGCGTGACAAGGAGGTGAGTGACGATGAAGCCGAGGAAGAAAAGGAGAAAGAAAAAGATGAAGAAGGAGAGAAGGATGAAGATAAACCAGAAATTGAGGATGTTGGCTCAGATGATGAGGACCATGACAAAGACTCCGATAAGAAGAAGAAGAAGAAGAAGATCAAGGAGAAGTACATTGACCAGGAAGAGCTCAATAAGACCAAGCCTTTGTGGACTCGCAACCCTGATGACATCACCAATGAGGAGTATGGCGAGTTCTACAAGAGTCTGACAAATGATTGGGAGGACCACCTAGCTGTGAAGGTGAGTCAACAAAACACATGTAATAACTGATCAGTAAGCACCTGTTAAGCATCCACCATGAAAATGATTATCACAGTAAATTATATATTATCTATACTGATTTATTTTAACTCCTTTTGCAGCACTTTTCAGTGGAAGGCCAGCTGGAGTTCCGTGCACTGCTCTTTGTACCACGCAGAGCTCCTTTTGATCTCTTTGAGAACAAGAAAAAGAAGAACAACATTAAGCTGTATGTGCGCAGAGTCTTCATCATGGACAACTGTGATGAACTAATTCCAGAGTACCTCAGTGAGTATTCAAATAGAGTTAATTTCTTATCACATAATTCTGAAACCACAAGTGCAGTATTAACCTGCTTTTAATTTCTTTCAGACTTCATCAGGGGTGTGGTGGATTCAGAGGATCTGCCACTGAACATCTCCAGAGAAATGCTGCAACAGAGCAAGATCCTCAAAGTTATCCGAAAGAACCTGGTCAAGAAGTGCCTTGAGCTCTTCACTGAACTTGCTGAGGATAAGGACAACTACAAGAAATTCTATGAGCAGTTTTCCAAGAACATCAAGGTAGTTTTAATTGTTATCTTCTATTTAAAATTTAACAAGGTGGACCTGCAAACTCTCCTTTTAGTGGCAAGAAGATACAACTTCAGTTTGAGATACATTTAAATTTTTATTAAACTTTTGTACTGATTGTTACACATTTTGAGATTTGCCTACATATGCATCTACTTAGGATGTTCTGAAGAGTTTTGATGCACCACTTGTTTAAAGGAATCAGCATTTTAAGTATTTCATTAGGTATGCTGTGCATAATGAAGGCTTAGATTAGATGAGGTAGAAAGGATGAAACCCTAAACTGTGCAGTGCTGTGACCCTTGGGGACTGGAATTAGAGAACAGTGCCATATGCCCCACTAACCATGTAACCTGTCTGCCACCTGTTTGTCTTCCATTTTGATCTAGTATCCCTGTCTAAAGCTGATTAGTTTTCCGTAATACACCGTGAATGATTTTTTAAGAAAAGAAACTAGTTTGCTTGAATTTATGAAAGTTAATTTTGTTCCTTATGTAGCTTGGTATCCATGAAGACTCTCAGAACAGGAAAAAACTGTCAGAGCTGCTGCGCTACTACACTTCAGCTTCTGGGGATGAGATGGTTTCTCTTAAAGATTATGTCACTCGCATGAAGGACACACAGAAGCACATCTACTACATTACAGGTAACATCTTTGTTAATGTGATGATGGAAGGCTTTTAGGGTTTTAATCATTATTGTTTTTATGGACTTTAATGTTTTGATCTTTGTTAAAATGGTGTTACAAATTTGCTGCAGGTGAGACCAAAGATCAGGTGGCCAACTCTGCCTTTGTGGAACGTCTACGGAAGGCTGGTCTAGAGGTGATCTACATGATCGAGCCCATTGATGAGTACTGTGTTCAGCAGTTGAAGGAGTTTGAGGGCAAGAACTTAGTGTCTGTGACCAAGGAGGGTCTTGAGCTCCCTGAAGATGAGGAGGAAAAGAAGAAGCAGGAAGAGAAGAAGGCACAGTTTGAGAACCTGTGCAAAATAATGAAGGACATTCTTGAGAAGAAGGTTGAGAAGGTGAGTGGACTGAAAGATTTAACTGCTGTGAATAAGAACAAAAGCTGAGACATAGTTGAATTTTAACCCATTATTTTTTTGTTGCTCTTCTAGGTTACCGTCTCAAACCGTTTGGTCTCCTCCCCATGCTGTATTGTCACTAGCACATATGGCTGGACAGCCAACATGGAGAGGATTATGAAGGCCCAAGCTCTGAGGGACAACTCCACTATGGGCTACATGGCTGCCAAGAAGCACCTAGAGATTAACCCTGATCACCCCATTATTGAAACACTCAGACAGAAAGCAGAGGCTGACAAGAATGACAAATCTGTGAAGGATCTGGTCATCCTGCTGTTTGAGACCGCACTGCTTTCCTCTGGCTTCACGCTTGATGATCCTCAGACACACTCTAACCGCATCTACAGGATGATCAAGCTGGGCTTGGGTAAGAGTTTAGTTAATGTTGACCTTTAGTTCACTGTCTTTGGTGGGTAAAAAGTCAGTTATGTAGCTACTGAGCCTTGAATGTGTACCACAGCCTTCTCAGCCTGTATTTATTTCCCATTTTAGGCATTGATGAAGATGACCTGTCCACTGAAGAGCCCTCATCTGCTCCCATTGAGGATATGCCCCCACTGGAAGGAGATGATGACACATCTCGCATGGAGGAGGTGGACTAAAGCACCATGTTTGCTAGTTCATCAGTTTGTAGTTCTGTAAAAATGTACAGGGTTTTATGGGTGGGCTTGAGTTGCATCTGGGTTGCTGCGGTTAGAGTAAATGGTGAGGACAAGGTTTGCTGTTCATGGCGCTAGAAAACAAATGACTGAATTATTTTCTATTTGTGGAAAGTCAGTTAACTGTATATGTTCCAAACAGCAAGGTTGTGTGTATACAAATGTTACAAAGTATAAGTAACAGGTTTCCAGAAACTGATTAGGCTTAATCTTGCATTAAATGGCATGGTAAAGGGGTGCTCCTTTTAAAATCCTGTAATCTAGGACTAGATGTTACTTGTGTACGTGGACAGCCAGTGCATAGTGTAAAGAATGAGCTAGTGATGGCTTTAACCAACATTTTGTATTTGTAAAGAGGACAGGATGGAGAAAATGCAGTTTTTTAAGTCATCACTATGCAGTCCTACCTGCCTGGATGCAAATTGAGCCCACTCAGTTTTGATGATCCTGTTCTTGATTGTTGATGTTCTTCAAGCTTTGGCTGTTGAAATTCATTCCCAGAGAACTGGTGTTGGCTGCAGAGCACCAGTCTCTTACGTTTGTCCCCCTATTTTTCTTTTTTGTACTGAATTGTGTATGCATTTTTTTTAATTTACATTCCACTGTATTTTTTTTTCTCCTTGTTTTGAGTAATATTTAATGAGACTGTAACTTGAAATGGTGGGACCCTTCAATAAACTTGCCAGATCAAATCATTTATGCTTGAGTTCCTAAAGGTACACGAGAATCCCATACACTACTTGTTTTTTTTTTCCACAGATAGTATAAAATTCCCTGATATTAGCAGTTATACATATTCAACACATTCTTAAAACCAACAAACACAATGTTTGTTATGTTATGGCACAGTCAAATATAACATTTTTTACTTTTTAACTCTTTCAAGAGAAATTAAAACAGATCTCTATTTAATTAATAATGGACCATATATCTTAATTTCCTTTTATGAGGAAAAAAGGTCATTAGTGGGGATTTAATTCAGGGGTGTCTATACTCACAATATGCCCATTTTGTGCCCATAGGGCACAACTGATTAAACTCGTTAACTACACAATGTGCTGGTTTTTACAGCAGAAAGAGCAAAATTAAGCGATGGGATCCCTACAACACAAGAAAAGTTAAAAGTAAGAAAAGCTTGAGATCTGCACTGATTTTCGACATACAGGAGAGGGCTACATTTGAAAATGATGACATCTAACATGCAAATATTTAGAAAAGCCAGTAGTTCCACAAACCAGTCCTGGTGCACCCTGTGCATATCTAGTATTTACATTCCCACTTCAACTCAAGAACAGCTGGCTAATCGGGATTAATTGGATCAAGTGTGGTGGGAACAGGGAAACCACTAAAATGCAGGCCAGTAACTCCAGAACTGGTTTAGGAACCACTGCGCTAAACCACCTGTCAAACAGTATTCAGATAAAAAACAAACAAAAAGCTGGATTTAAAAACTAAAGAATGGTTGAAGTCTCACACATGGATTGATACTGAAATATTGATACCCCCTAACATGGTGGAGCTTTCAGAGAGTCAAACCTTGCACCATTTTCTGTTTGCAGTAAATGAAACATTCACTATATGGGCAAAAGTATTGAGGCACACCTGCTTTTAAGGGTTTGGGCTAGGGCCTTTACTTGCAATGAAGGGCAGTCTTAATGCTTCAGCCTACCAAGACATTTTGTTGTAATGGTCAGGCGTCCCAATACTTTTTTCCATATAGTGTACATTTTCAAACAGTGAAAAGTTTCTTCCACCATCCAGCCACTCAGGCACATATTTCACTAAACAGTTATGTGGACGTTTATTTAAAACAAACAAAGTCCATTAAAATCCTTTAATATTGATACTGAAAGTGCTGGTATTAGCATTGGTATGGAAACATAATTTAATGGTACCACCCATCTCTCAATGAGTCACACTCACAGAGAACTTCATGACGGTTCCTTCTCTGAGCAGCAGGTGGCAGCACAAACCGGTTTTCCTCCCCTAATGAATGATGTACAGTGGGAATTCTGTACGTACTTGCCATTTTTTTTGTTGCAGCTAATGTTACTGGTCAATTAATAAGCATTTCTACCCTGTACCTCCGTCATTCAGTGAAATGTCTGTAAAACTCTAAACTTACTTGTGCCATAGGGTCCAGAACAATGCTCAGCGAACACCAAACACTAACGTTGCACTACATCTAATACGTCTAGATATATTTCTATATACTTTGCTGCCATAACAGCTTTTACTATTCTCGGAAGGCTTTCCGCAAGATTTTGGAGTGTTTCTGTGAGAATTTGTGCCCATTCGTTATGTAGAGCATTTATGAGGTCAGTCGCTGACGTTGGACGAGAAGATCTGGCTCGCAATCCGAGTTCCAGCTCATCAGAAAGGTGTTGAGTTCGGCCAGTCACGTTATTTTACTCCGAACTCATCTAACCATGTTTGTATGGACCTTGCTTTGTGCACTGGGGCACAGTCATGCTGGAATAGAAAAGGTTCTTCCGCAAACTGTGTGCAGAAAGTTGGTAGTCTGGCGTTGTCCAAAATGTCTTGGTATGGTGAACCATTAAGACTGTCCTTCACTCGAAGTAAGGGGCATAGCCCAAACCCTTAAAAAATGGGTGTGTCCCAATACTTTTGTCCACATAGTGGATATGTATTTACATATGATCGTTACATTAATTTGTTCAGTAAGTTTTAGTTTCCAAGCCACACTACCTGATCAGTACAACCATATCTATTTTGAAAACTTTCGCCTGCATGTATTTAAAAATCGAGCCTGTAAAAGAAGTCTAGACGTGTTCTCTTCAGCTAGACTGACGGAGCTGGAGACTAGCAGCCTATCAAAGGAGCTACCAGAGACTGGTGTACCAGAGCCGGGTCTGAGTGCAGAGGAGCCAGCCTGAGTCTGCAGGGTCGGGACGGACACATGAATGCGATGCCGAACAAAGCGAAAAAAGACAAGGTAAGTTCACCTTCGAGATTTCCCCTATTAGTCCGAGTATCCGTTTATTGATTAGTAATAAAACACTTTCTCGGACTGATGCAGACAAAAGCTCCTGACTCTGGTCCACTCCTGCTCAGCTTCCTCTGCCTTGTCGATGGGGCGGAATGCTAAAGCTAACACTGGGGATCGCTACGGAGGTTTAACTGGCATTTAACCTGGCGAAATTTGTTACACGTGGTCTATGTACGTCCTCAGATTAAAAACTACACTGTAAATTAAATAATTCCACGCAATATTGTGAAGCCCGTTATGTTTAGTAGGCTGCTAAGTTAGCCAGCTAATGCTACAGTTAGCCTAGGACTGTTTAGCTGTTGCTAACGTTAGAAAGAAAGTTATAACGTTTCTTTAGAAGGACGCTTAAAGCTTTAGTTTATCTAAAATGATGCAGCACACTCTCAGACGTGTTATGAACTATACAGTCCCGTAAAACAGTGTAGTTGTAATGATAAATGCAGTTTTAGCTACGTTAGCAGGTTTGGGATCATTAATGCTAGCTGCTCCTCCTTCAATGTGGTGATGGTTCTACCAGTTTAATTACAGCGGTAGCTGGGTGTTTTACTTATTTAGCTGGAAACTACACCCTGTTACTGGTTTGTGTTTTTATTTTAGGAGGCTCCGAAGTCCGGAAAAGTCGGGAAAACTGCAGGACAAGAAAACTCGGATCATGAGGTAATGTTAATTTAATATAACATTAGATAGCTGCAAACTGACGCATCGACCTAGCTATGTACATACACTACATGGACAGAAGTATAGGGACACATCTGTATTTCAAGGTTTGGGCTAGGCCCCTTGCTTCCTGTGAAAGGCAATCCGAATGCTTCTGCTTGCCAAGACATTTTGGACAACGCCATGCTTCTAAGTTTGTGGACACAGTAGTTTTGGGGAAAGCCCTTTTCTATTCCAGCATGACTGTGTCCCAGGGCACGAAGCAAGCTCCATAAAGACATGGCTGGATGAGTTTGATGTGGAAGAACTTGACTGGCCCACACAAAGCCCTGACCTCAACCCATCTAACACCTTTGGGATGAACTGGAACAGAGATTGTGAGCCAGACCTTCTTGTCTAACATCATACTCCATATTAAAGTCTGTGTTTGGATGCAATGCCACTAAAGTTCCTGTTGGTGTAATGGTCAGGTGTCTTAATACTTTTGTCCACATAGTGTATGTGATAATAATAATATATAATATATATATAACTTAGAAAAATCCATAGTTTGCTTTAGGTACTAGAGCTATGTTTTACAAACTGTTAAAAGAAAGAAAAACATACTTGAAAAGTCTTAACAGTATAGGTAAGGTATACTAGGAATAGCCCGATGACTAGATGTTAGCAGAAAACGGGCCCCACCCTTCATGTTTTGAACTATTTATATGGCTTTGTCCTATTTGAACCATATCTGTGATGACACTTTACCAGACTAGAAAACATTGTGAATACTTTGTGTCTGCCTTAAAGTTTGACTGGGTGAAAGCGAGAGAGATTATTTCTGTGTGATACTGTAAGGTGAAAGGCCACGGAAAAAATAACTTGAACTCTCTCTTCTCTCTTCCTCTTCTCTCTATAGGGATCAAACAGGAAAGGCAGCAATAGTGTGCCACCCACCACACAGCTGCTTAAGGGGAAGCAGTCTGGATCCCAGGCCCCTGTCAAAAAGGAAAAGAGGCAAAGCTCTTCTCGCTTTAGCCTCAGCAATAACAGGGAGCTCCAGAAACTGCCAGCTTTCAAAGGTAAAGCTCAACAGGGTCATGTGTGTCTGTAAACTACTCATTTCAGTTGTTTTAAACAGTGACTTATTCCATACTAGCCAATGCAGTACAACACGAAGCTTTACAGATCTGTAATTGTGCAGTTTGTCACTTCCACTACCGAGTGACCTGAGTACCCAAGATTAATTTGGTTACCTTACTTGTTAGGGTACCAAGTGTACTGAGCCATGTTTGCTTTACACTGTTATGTGGAAAAAACACTACAACACCTCTAGTGGATCACTTCTACTTACATGGTTTTGTCTGAGTGACAGACAGAGCTACTCAACCAGGGCACTGATGTGTTTGGGTTGAGATTAGTAACAAGGCTAACTAAACTTTAAGCATTATTTTACATGGTGTTTGTTTTCTAATTTCTTTCTGAATGGCAACTTGTTTTTAATGGTATGAAGGAAAGAATGTGGTCTACAGAATTGATTACCTTGTTCTACAAAGACTTGGGAACATACTGATCTAAGCTAAGAGAAACAGATATGCTTTTAGTAGAATCTGTTAAAGGGGTTCTCAACAGCATTATTTAAAAAACCCATTACAAGTTGTTGCAAGGTGAGATGTTGATTTAAGATCACTGTTCTTAATTTGGTCCCTAAAATCTCTAGGATGTGTCTGAGATAGTCCAGATCAAGCCTGGTTGTTCACATTTCAGTTGCAAAGTAGTTTCGTTAGTTTGATAAGGGTTTTTTGTAGCCACTCTGCGAACTTAAGGCAACTATGAATAATTATGTAGAATAAAATTAAAATTGCAGTCTTTTAACCCGTGATGCAAAACAGTTAATCATTAAGCCTTAGAGAATGTTATTCTCATGAGAACAGCTACATGAAATATTGGGGAAGACCATAATTTCAGACAAATGGTATTTAAAGACTTTCAATACATTTTTATATTCACACCAAAATGAGTGTTAGTGATCCTGGTACCTTCTTGGAAACTCATGGAAACATTTATAGACATAAGTGGCTGAGATTTTGGCCTGGATTTATCCCAAGTGGCTATATTTAGGATTAATCCTGAGATAACTTTAATTCTCTGCTGCTTATGTTACTGGATGTGTGGATACTGAGACAAGTACAGAGCCATTGTCTTAATTTCTCTGTAGGAGAACATGTAAACAGTGCAGTTAGTGCAGGGGCGTCTTTATTGTGGTGTTCCACCTTGAACCTTTGTATCCTAATCAATCAGAAGAAAATGAATTTGAACTTAGTCTTGATTTTAGTTCTCCAATGAATAGTGATGGTGTGTTCTTTATACCTTCAACTAACAACCATAGTTGTTTCATATTTGTATTGATATGACCTTTCTTAACCAAAACTGACTCTTTATGGAAAATTAGTTGTGTCTTTTAAATTGTGCTCCTTATAACGTGGCTCTGACAAACCTGCCCGTCTTGGACAAGCAGTATTTTATAGCAGTATTTTTGTAATTAACTTATTCAATGACAGTCTTACAATTTTCAGTGTTGAAATCTGGATCTGCCTCATTATTTGGCAGAAATACAGTTCTGCGACTTTTCTTAATGAAACTTGAGTGTTTCCTCAAGTCGCTTTGGATAAAAGCATCTGCCAAATGAATATAATGTAATGTGTTGTAGATCCATACAAAAGTGAGGTTAAAGTTTAGGCTTTTATAAATGAAGACCAAGACTCTAATAAAACTGCACTGTTGTGATTTGACTGACCGGTAGGACAAACCTGCTTGTTCGTAGCAGCTCTTTAGTAAGGCTTCCCTCTAGTGGTGAATAGCAAACCTTTCCTTTAAAGTATCTACAGAAAAGGACTGAGTGGTTTTGTTTTCAACAGCAAAAAAGTAACAATTTATGGTGTTCGTTTCTGTTCATTTTAACATTGCTTTTACAGGTTTGCAGATAAAACTGTTTGCTCGGGCTGAACCACTATTCTGAAGTGGCCTCCTCAGATGCAGTACACGTGTGTGGATGGGTACAGATTGCAGCTCAACAGATAAGGATATAGATTTATCTAGCTAGTGGCAATAAGTGCTTAATAGAAGGAGGGACTCTACTGGAGCCTATTTTAGTTCTGAGTGGAAATAAAGGAAAACTTTGTCACAAGAGCAGTTCATGACTGCAGTGAGGTATTAGAACAACAAGAGCTTTTTTAAAAACAAACCACAGCACAGATAAGCCTTTTATGAGGAGGCCCCGCAGACACCAGCCTCCTGTAATATATGACCCTGAATTGCAGTGTCTTCTCTCTGAAACAAGATGTTCAGGTCATATGCTTTGATGCAGATCAATGCCTCCGTCTCAGTACTGTTTTTAGTCTGCGCCCCTCATTGTTGACTTCAGACAGAGCGGAGCAGCCTGTGGTATAATTCATCCTGAACACTAGTTATTAAAAGAACCAAGGCCTTCGTCTTTTCTCCTGTACTTATGTTTATTTGTCTCTAAAATGCTTTTTAGAATCATTGTTTCAGGACAGTGTTTGTGCAGTCTACTAAATGGACCTGTTGCTTTTATGGTGGCAACTATATTTCCCTAGTGGCCTGTTTTTCTGCTTATTGGAAAATTAACTCATACAGTCTGAATGAGCAAAATTTTCTTCAGTATTTTAGACTTCAGTAAATAATAATGGAGGCTGTGTCCTCACATCTGAAAAAAAAAAAAAAAAGCTCTTTCAGGCTGTGATGTAGCCTAAATTACCCTGTCATTCAGTGGTCGAGAGTGGGTGTCATCTCTTTGCAATGCATCATCTGTGTCTCAGCTTGGATGAGGCGGCACATGGCAGCTGCAGGCCTGCTGCCGAGAGCAAGCTGATAATATGTGGTTTCCTGTCAGCACTTCACCGCTTCATTGTGGTCGCTTGTTTATCTCCTGCATATGGGAAGTTATGTCACAGTTGCACAGCAGCAAAAATTTTGTCTTTTTCCGTTCACATTCAACAGTATAAGCGGCAGTGGTAAATTCTTTCTGAAGAGTTACCTTCTCATGTGATTGTCTCTTATCAGTGAAAATATCAGGTCAAGAGGGATGCACCAAAATGCGCATTGTATGCTGATATCTGATGTTTTTCATGCATAAATCTGCCAATGCAGATATGTAAGTGCTTATAAAATGTAGACATTGGGGCCACAAGTACCTGGATTAGGGTTACAGAGAAATATAACAAGTTAGGTTTTAGCTGAGTGCCCAAGTATCTCCTAAACCTTCTGCTCTCTCAGAGGTCAGTAAATGCTCAATAAAAGATTGGCTTGAAAAATCAGTCAGATCTCAACATTTATCTGATGACTGTTTTTAAGCAATTATCTGCTGATAAGAATATAATTCTAATATAGTTAATCCTTACGATTCACTGTCTAAAGAAGCATATCTTGCTAGTATGTCTTGATATGTGTGTGTGTGTGTGTGTGTGTATATAAAGTTATTTTGTATTCTATACCTTGAAATGGGGAGAAAAAAAGATTAACCCTCTTTTATTGACATTCATGTGGCATGTACCTTCACTTCCATTGTGTTTGATGGAGAGTTATGGAAAACGCCACTGTGTTTGTCATATTTTAGTAATTTCTCAACCCTAGTCCTGGAAACTCCCTGTCATGCACATCTCCCATTCCAGCACACCTGATCCACCAAATCTACTCATTAACAACCCACTACTGAACTAAGTGGGTGTGTTAAGGTAGGGAAAACATTAAAATGTGCAAGGTAGGAGGCCTCCACCTTGCAAATATTGTAGTTGCTGAATATCGTGGTGCTGTAGACCCAGTAATATTATAGTAACATGTAATCTCACATTTTGTTTACACTGCTGTATCTAAACGGAAACAATAGAGTATCCTCTTAAACTGCCCCTTCCTCCAGAACAGGTGATGCTTTCCTTTGTACGTTTATGGAGAGAGAAAAGCTCGAAGGTTCTCAGCGTAAGTTACGAGTGAGAGGAACTGTGGAAAAGGTTAGCAGAAAGCTGGCTGTACTTTCCTTGAAATCCACATGCCTGTTCAGTACATTTCTTGCTCTGGTGATCTCAGACGTCCCGCCCTGTTTTAAACTCGGCAGCCAATCGCGGGCCTTCTCGGCTTGCAGTCCTGTGGCCAAGTCATGTGACTCTGATCAGCCAATTGCCAGGTTCCCCTAGGTGGATGACATCACTAGCTAGCTGATTCTCTCCAGCGGCAGTGGAGCTTCATTTTCTGCTGAGAGTGCTGGTGCTGAAATGGAGGGTAGCGCTTCGTCTTAGCCGAGTAGCCGTCTCTCTCCTTCCCTCCCTCGGACTCCTGGATGTTAACATGTTCTAAGGAGAGCAAGATGGTTCTGGACGCGCCGAGCTCAAACGGGCCTTTTCAGCCCGTAGCCCTCATGCACTTTAGAGGTGAGCCGTTGGGTTTCATTGTCCATGGAGGGGGAGGTAGGGATAAGAATGTTTCTATGCACCCTCTTGTGTTTGCTGTTGTAGAAAAGACATTTTGTTTGTCATAGGGTCAAAAAAATGTACTTGACTACAGCTCACTTGTAAGCAAATTGCTTGTTTTGTTTCCTTGGTTCAGGTTCTGCTTCAGTCCTTTAAAAAAAAAACAAAAAAACACCAGTGCATGTTGCAGATAAATAAATGAGGAAGCCTAGCACTGGAGCATAGCTAGAAGTGTGGGCAAGAGGGGGGTTAGAGCGGTTATACAGTCTTGTGCCTCTCCCATCCCCCACTGAGACTGACGATGTCAAAGGAAGTGAGGTCACAGCTTGGGGAAGCAGGCCTGTGTGTGTGTGTCTGTGTATGTGTGTGTGTGTGCCCCCTTTGTCCAGTAACCAGCTGCTTCATGTTCAGAGGACCA
>JBBIGA010000153.1:6229538-6254196 GCA_037576975.1 Alestes dentex | reverse complement strand
TGTGTGTGTGTGTGTGTGTGTGTGTGTGTGTGTGTGTGTGTGTGTGTGTGTGTGTGTGTGTGTGTGAGCGCGCGCGCGCGAGAGAGAGAGAGAGAGAAAAGGACGATCCCACTGAACCTAAAAGACTTGTAGTCTCATTCTTTTCTGTGTACTCTCTGTTCCTTTTTATTTTTCAAACAGAAAAAACTTCTTCTGTCCTCAAGGCCACCAAGCAATCGTTTGGAATGATTCCCTGGGGCTTTTATTTAATGATTTTCTTGATTTATTTTGAGTACACCCATGTCTTTGGGTTTCACATGCAATGTTTAAGGGAACATTCCACTAAAATAATTAAATTCTTAGGATATAATCAGCCATTGGAAGTTTGAAATGAAGTGGACAGTTCTAGAGACACTTAATTGTTTTTTTCTGGTGATAAAAAAAAAAAATCAAAAATTACAACAGAATTTTATTTGTATCCTTTAGTTTGCCTTAGTTCTGTATCTCAGTGCCATTAATGTATTTTACATTTCAAACAATGTCTGATGTGTCACATGGAAAAATGACTGAAATGCTCCACTCGGAGGGGAATTCTACTGCTTTTCAAACATCCTTTGCAAAACAGCCATTTGATGTAAAATGGTTAATTCTTGAGAAACTAACTAGTTCAAGTTTCTTGCTGGGAAAAACTTTTTTTTTTTTAAATACAGTTTTGACATGTTTCGTCTTATGGTAGACTACATATCTGCCTATAGAACAGTGTAAGTTGTAATGTAGGGTGTTTAAAATCTTGATTTCAATCTTGAAGAAAATCCCATACTTGACTCATGTCTTGGATGTGTAAACGTTTCAGTATTTCATTTTCATGATTTGAAGATTTAGAAGCCTCAAAAGAAAGCCCCTTTCAATGTTTTGTTAGCAATACTTCACATTCTGATTATTTTCATTAATAGAAATGATTACAGATTAACAAATGACTTTTCATTTGGTGTGGCAGTAGTGCTTAGGTAAGACATGTTTGTCAAAGGGGACATATTATGTAAAACTCACTTTAGTTATAATAGGTCTATGGGCTGTACAAAACATGTTCATGAAGTTTTTTGCACAAAAGCACTCTCACATAAATAGATCTCACCAGCCTTTTTCTTGACAATTTCAGTCCCTTTCAAAATGAGCTGTTTAAGGGCTCTGTCACTATAATGCAAATAAGCTGTTGCTGGCCATTCCCCACCTATCCCATGCTAACGCTGCACGTTTAACACACGTGAAACAGGGGCGCTATCCAGCCCTATATGTTTGACCCAGAGCAAGATGAACACAACACTTCATGTTCTGTAGCTGTGACAATGCAAATTTCCTATTTGTGGGACTAATAAAGGCTTATCTTCTTATCTTAACAGGGTAAAGCGCCGTACAGGACTGTACTGCTTAGTAGTGTCTTGCGTATCTTAATACTGTTCACATACGAAACATTATTTTTAAAAACAAAGCAAGTAAACCGTAAAATTTTCCATGATGTGCGTCTGTTTAAAACAAGCTCTCATCATATTTTATATTCTATTCTTATTCTATGCGGTCCTCCAGATTGAATTTTTTTTTTTTGCTCTGGAAGTTTTTTTTTTTTTAATTTAGTTTTGTATTGTCCTTTAATATCCCTTCTCATTCAGAAATTGTCTTGCTCGCAGTGTGAAGCCCCTTGTGGACTTAAGAACAAGGACAAACTGAATCGTTGACTTTTACACTGCAGCACAAATCAGATTTGTTTTTGTAATCTTGTGTGTGTGTCTGTCTGTATATGTGTGTATAGGTATGTCTGTATATATATGGATAGATAATGTAGATGGATATATACACACTCAATAGCAATATAATTTTTTTAAAAGTTTCTGTTGACCAAATCATCTGATTTGTGTGGTCAGATTAATTGCTTTTGCTTGCATATTCAAGTTGGTTGCCATAGTAACACATGTTAGTATTCTGTAGTATTTCACTCCTGATTAGGGAGGAGTGAAACCCAGCAAACCATTCGCCTTCTTGAGCTCAGATCATGATGTTTGCGGCTGCTTAATGACAATAAATAGCACGCTGTGTATGGAAATGGGGAACTGAAGAGAATTGCTGCATTTCTCTGTTTGGCAACTTGGACGTAAAACATGACGTTAAAGTGGGATGATGTGGTCAGTGGTTAATGTGAGCCAAAAGGCCGTTGTTATTAATATCCAGTTAATATTCAGAGACAGGCTTTGAGCTTCAATCTTTACTGCAAGGCACTGTAAGACCAGAGCGTACAGCTTCAGCTCTCCAGGTCTAAGTCATAAAGTGCAATCCGCAGTGCTGACTTTCTTCTCACACATAATGGCATCAAGAACAGCCGAACCGAGTGATACAAAGAAATGCATAAAATTCATCCAATTGGCCCAACTGTCCACAACAAAGGTCTAGAAATCCAGTTAGAGTCTGATGTGAAAACAGTCTTGATTTTGTGACTTCTTGCATTTGAACTACCTGGCTGAATGAGATCTTTGCGATGTGTAAAAGGACGCGACCAGGTGTTATCATTTTTGTATTTACGTTGAATGATCAAGATGATTGTAGTCTTTATAAAGTAGGATGGACCAAAGCTGATGTAACAGATTTACCACCAGGAAGGTTAGTGTACCTAAAAAGATTTGCCATTAAAGATTGTAGTGGTTTGTTGCTGGTGGGACCCTATCAGGTGTCTCCAAAAGGCTAACTTGATAAGAGAATGAAGAACTATGTCACTTTGATTTTAAATTAAAGGTGTTCTTCATATTTCATCTGGCAATGTCAAAAAAAGGGAAAAAAAGAATGGAGGTTTTCTGTTTAAAATTGTTCCCTCTATGACTGTCTTTTACAAACTACCCCGTGCTCTTACAGTCACAGGTGTGAGACAGACAGCAAGACCCTAAAGGAAAGAGATCTGGAAATATGGGCCTAGTGCTTTTATATCAGGCTGGAGTTCCTGCGCTTTAATGCCTATGTGAAAAAGAAAGCTATTAGTTGGGTGTGTTTTTGTTTTTGTTTTTTTGTTTTTTTGGAGCAAGGCACCACTTCAGGCACTAATACATTTTTAATGGTTGTTTAAAGCACCCTTAAAACTTTCATGAAACTTCTGTTTTGTTTTGCCACCTTAGCCACAGAGTTAAACACTTCCAGCCCCTCCCATGCTCATGTCGGAAGTGTAAAGGCCTGAACCATAAGCCTGTGAGATCTGTGACCTTCTGAGGCGGATGTGAAGTGAAAGAAGTGGACTCGTAATACTTTTTCACTTACACTGAGTTAAACAAAGCACAGACCACAGCCCAGCACTTTTTCCTCCCCGTTAGTTTGTGTGTGGGCACAGTAATAGTGTATCATAACTGTACAGTGTTTTCCACAGAATTAAATTCAGTTTGTGTCTTATTAAATAATACAACCAGGTGCTCCAATGCACGTATTGTAATTGCAAAGTCATTTATTTAAATAACTGAACAATAACAAAATATGCACATTTTGTGTAAAATATCTGAAAAACATGAAAATAGTCACAAGTTAACACTTGTGATTGCTCCTCGACCTACTTGTTGTCAGCTTTGCCCTGTTTGTATCTTATTTCACGGGGTTTTCAGAAAAAATATTCCTGTGCCTTATCGGATGGTAAGGCCTCAGGAGGGTGTTTCCATTTATGGGGATTTTCAAACAGGCAAGTGTTCTCCTTTAGGCTGGTTTCAGAGGCCTGTTTTCACCTGAGGATAAAGCAACAATAATGTTTTGTATTGTGTAACATTAGCATCACTGTTTTGTTGTCTTTTATAGTTGTGAACGAGTATGGGGGAAAATTAAAAATTATTTATTCATTATGGCACAAATTACAGAAATTAACTTTATATTAATTTAAGTCTGAAAGCTGGAGATATTCAGCCACTCTAGATTTAACTTGAAGGTCTCTATGCTTGCTGATGGCCTGTCTCTGAGCACGGAAGAGTAGAAAGTAGGCCCCTTGTTCTCAGAAATCTGCTCTTCTGATCTGCCCTGCTTCTACGTCCCCAAATAAATCAATGCATTTGAAACACTGCTGTGTCCAAAAAGAAAATGATTTTGTGCGTTGTCAGGGGTGACCTGGCTGTCTTGAAAGGTGTCTTTGATAAATGGGCATACACTGGATATATACAACATTTATTAAAAATAAAGACACACAAAAGGTCAAAACAGAAATTCAGCTTCTGCTCTTCATGTCTTTCTGCAGATGTGCCCCCAGCGGAGCAGGAGAAGCTGTTTGTGCAGAAGTTGCGCCAGTGCTGTGTCCTCTTTGACTTTGTATCCGACCCACTGAGCGACCTGAAATGGAAGGAGGTGAAGCGGGCAGCTCTCAGCGAGATGGTGGAATATATCACACACAACAGAAATGTAATCACTGAGCCCATCTACCCAGAGGTTGTACACATGGTGAGTAAATTACCAACTTCTACAGACCTGATGTCTGCCAGGATGCAATCAATCACAGTTTTTTTTTTGTTTGTTTGTTTGTTTGTTTGTTTTTTTATTTATTTTTGGTGTTTAAATTTAGATTCCTTTTCTCTGGCATGTAGAGTACCTTCCTCAGTAATCATAGTAGTGCATTAGACTTCCACAGTGTGGTTACTTTTAGACATAATTAAACAGAGTTGTCCCCATAAACCCATGGTAACACACACTCATTGTCACAAAGTGCATAGAAGTAGGACAGCCTCTCAGTAAATCAATAACATGCAGAGCATCAGGCCAAAGCAGCCCCAGTCTAATGGGTTGAGTCTCCAGTCGAGGGAAGGGATTTAATTCAGACTGCGCTTGAACTTGGTCTGAAAACGAATGAGAAACCATAACTGATACAGAACATCTTTATCGTCTTTGTGGCTGGAGCTTGAGTTAAGCATGTATTGCAAATGGCTGTCTGTAGATCATCTACTTTATAATTTGTGATTTGTTGACCTTTCAATCGAATTTGACGTTTTGAGTCAATATTAGCTCGTATTTATTTCCCATTAATTTCAAGAGATGTTAAGTATATGAGTCAGCCCTTTAAGTGTATATTAAAATCCCTTTCGACCTCAAATCAGATCTTTCGGTATCGTTCTTTTTATTGAGGGTTTATTTATTTATTTATTTATTTATTTATTTATTTATTTACATTTTTTTGACCAAGGGCTTTCCATTTTCAGGGAGTACTTTAGTCAACCTGGCCAAAGCTCTGCGGTGCCTATGCTGAATAATGTCCCTTTGATATTAATCAAAGACAGGGCTTCATGTTAAACAGAAAACCTCTACTGATCGATGTGCAAATTGACTCATTCTTCTGATTCCGCTTGTATTTGATCAGTGCAGGAGAATAATAATTGCAAAGCCCTGCAAAATCAGCATGATAATATGCCCTTACCCTAGAGTTCTCTCATCCCACCCCCCTAAGAACAGACACTTTGAAGTTCTCTGCTTTTATGATCAAAGTCCAGAGATGGGTCTGAACCCTGAAGAGTGCAATCTTGTGTTTATTTTCTTTGTGTCCATACTGTGTTGCCTTTGTCAAGCCAGACAGTAATTAAGGTTCAGAATGGTGGAACAGAAGCTATTTATTAGGCACAGAGATAACTGACTTTGCCAGATAGACTGGGCAGTAAAATGGTCATGATTGCCTGGATGTTTGCATAAGAAAGTATTAGGAACTATATTCTTCATACTGTTCCTTTACATTTCAGTGCTGTTCTTGAGTCAGGTATATTTATGGACCCTGTGCAAATATTTAATGTGTAACTGATGGTGGTTACCCATTTGTTTGGGGAAGAATGGTCATAATGCCACAGAATTCCTTCCAAGCTGTAGATTTTGCTGCACAATCCTGTACTTCACTTAACACAACTGTGATGAAAAGCAGTTATTTCTGGGTGTGTGATATTTCTCGTGCAGGAGTACCTGCAGATAAGAGGATGCAGACTGTCACAAATGCTGTGTTTTTGTGATACTTGCAGCACTCTACATTTAATAAAACAAAATCGCAGTTAGTAATTCATTCATGCTGAACTGCCTCTGTAGAGGAAAATGGAATAACTTGGAACTCCCTGAAAGAGAAATTAATTCTTGTACTGCAATGACGACCTCAATCACCTTCACAAGCATCACTCCCATTGAATGTGTGCTTTTGACCACAATTTCCAACCCTGTTTGCTGTTTTTTGACCCCAAAGATCTAAATTCAGATGTCACTTTAATCATGGCTCCTATTGAAGTGCTTGCCAGTTGAGCAGTCTTTTGTCT
Source organism: Alestes dentex (assembly GCA_037576975.1). Classification (NCBI taxonomy): domain Eukaryota; kingdom Metazoa; phylum Chordata; class Actinopteri; order Characiformes; family Alestidae; genus Alestes; species Alestes dentex. Next base: position 6,247,933 of record JBBIGA010000153.1, on the reverse strand, counting down.
TGCAATCTGTGCCTCAATAATAAACCCTCTTAAGTCATCTGTTCCACTTGTCATCTTCATCCACAATCGGTGTCATCGAGGCCTTGTTAGCATTTTGATACCACAGAGCGGGGTTGGGTGTTAACTGATTCATTGTTTCATGCAGTACACCTGTCTGGAAGTATCTACACTTGGGTTTCTCCATTAATTTTTTTAGTCAGGTTTTCCCCTTTTTTGGTCTCCTATCTCTATTTCCTCTTCATACATTTTCTCTTCTGAAGAATGTCTATGTATTTAATTGTACTTTGTAAGGCAGAGTGGTCTTGCCCTCTTGTTAAACTCTTGTTACTATAGCTGATGATGTCCTAATGATGTCCTTTTTGAAATGTATCTTCTATATTTTTATTTTTTCTCATAGCCACTCTTTTGACACACATTGTTCCTCTTAAGCTGTTTTTTTTCTTCCTCTTCTTCAAGGACTAATATTCTACATTTTTCTTTTTTTCATTTTTGGATGTACTAAAAAGTCATTCATTTTTACCCGACCTGTCTTTTTCTTGGAATTAGACATGCTTCTTCGCTTTGTGAATGTGTTGAATGCAGAGAGAATTTTACACAGTTCACACTGCGTGCTGTGGTGTGTTCATGTGTGACTGTAAGGGGCCATTTTACTTTGCCAAGAGATCGGGCATTTGAATTTTAGAATTTAATCATGGGGTATTGTGTTGAAGTATTAGTCCACCTGCGCCAGTGTTAATGTTGATATTTGTCATTTGCAGTTTGCAGTCAACATGTTTAGGACATTACCCCCCTCATCCAATCCGACAGGAGCAGAATTTGACCCAGAGGAAGATGAGCCCACGTTAGAGGCTGCGTGGCCACACCTTCAGGTATATGTACATGAATACTTGCATACATTGAACACACATCCATGCCACACAACTCACTAACTTTGTTTCTTTTTTCCTTGCTCAGCTCGTGTATGAATTTTTCCTGCGTTTTTTGGAGTCCCCAGACTTTCAACCAAATATAGCCAAAAAGTACATCGACCAGAGGTTTGTCATGCAGGTAAGTCTGTGCAGTGCTTTAGTGTTTGAGTTATGTGCCAAAAATGCGCCATAGTAATTTCGAGTCTGTTTTCAGCTTTTAGAACTCTTTGACAGCGAAGACCCTCGGGAAAGAGACTTCTTGAAAACCACTCTACATCGTATTTATGGCAAATTTCTAGGCCTTAGAGCCTACATCAGGAAACAGATAAATAACATATTCTATAGGTAAGACAACAGATGAATATTAAAGCATTCATTGTTCACCGTTTAAGTTATCTGGCAGTTCCACTGAATCTAAATTGTAATTTCAGGTTCATTTACGAAACTGAACATCATAATGGAATAGCTGAGTTACTGGAAATATTAGGGAGGTATGCATCCTCTATCATTACATCACAGATGTTTTTCAGAGATGTTTAGATGCTGTTTTCCTTATCTATATAAGTTGTAATACTTGCGTGCTTTTTTTTTTTTTCTGCCCAGTATAATCAACGGGTTTGCCTTACCGCTGAAAGAAGAGCACAAGATTTTCTTGTTGAAAGTTTTGTTGCCTTTGCATAAAGTCAAGTCTCTCAGTGTCTACCACCCACAGGTATGGCTTATGTGTCATCCGTGCCTTTTGTTGTTTGCAAAAGCCATCTCTAATTAAGCTGTAAACGTGGTGGAACTTCAGAAAAAAAGAATCCTAGTTTTGCACAAGACATCCCCACACACAGGCCACGCAATGTGGGAAAGCACCATGCAAAGGCATTATCGTAAGAAATTTTGAGGAGATTTGTTCTTGAAGGTCTGGGATTAATGCAACTAGTCTAAATGGTTCTTAAACAGGTCCTCAGAGGCCCACAGATGGTCCAGATTTTTGCTTCATGCCCTTGTAATTCAAAAGGACCATCTGGGATTCACTGTGAATCAGTCTGAGGACCACTCATCGAAGGGGGGGTGGGGTTTGATCCGCTGTTGCGACCCGTAATTGGGAGCAGCCGAAAGTAGAAGAAGAAAAAATGAATCTGTCTTCAGAGAAAAGTAGTTGTTTGTTTGAATGGTGCTTTCCAATGGTGTGCTGGGGGTATTCTTTTGAAAAGTTGCAATAAAACGTGTAGGATGTAGTATGAAATATTTCTTCTCCTTTTTTACTTTTGTTGTTTTGATCATGTTTTATGATTCAGAAAGTACAGTTTAAATTCAACTATGAAAAGTGTGTATCACTACATTGTAGAGCTGGCTCAAACTTCAATATTCATGCGATTATGCTGGTATTTGATTCCATATTTAGGATTCATGTTTAAGAAATAGCAGCACAGATATTCACTAAATCTGTACAAATTTAGTCTAAAACACTGAAGTGACAGATTATATTTAATTTTTTAAATATAAGCCACCACAATAAGTTCAGAAAAAAACCCTGACTGACCTCCCAAACTGTGCAGTAGAATTCCCTTCTATAACCAGCAAGCTGACACCGACAACAGCCTAACTTTTGCTCATCTTTTTGCTCTGTTTTTGTTTTCTCTGTTTAGCTGGCATACTGTGTGGTACAGTTTTTAGAGAAGGACAGCACCCTCACTGAGCCAGTATGTCCTTCCTCTTTGTTCACAGGATTACTCACTAACTGTTTGACACATAATAAACAAACAATAAAGCCTGGCTGCACTGCTGGACAGACTTAAAAAGGCATCAGAGTTTCCCTGAAACTGCTGGCGGAATACTTTTAAATGATTTATGCTCTGTTCTTTTCAGTAACAGTTGATTTGTTGCTGTATCTAAAATCTGGCAATATGGCCTTATTTCTTTACTGGCTTGTACTACATGGTAGTTGTATCTAGGTCTGTGTAATACACATTTTGTATTCATTTATTTTGGGTAGGTTAAAGATGAATAGTAGTGCTGCCGGCTTTTTTCATGTGTATCTTTTAATTTATGTATTTTGCTCTATTTATCGTTTTTAAGTTGCAGTTTAAGAATTAAGGTTTTTCAACAGGTGGTCATGGCTCTTCTAAAATACTGGCCAAAGACCCATAGTCCAAAGGAGGTCATGTTCCTGAATGAGCTGGAGGAGATTCTGGATGTCATTGAACCTTCTGAGTTTGTCAAAGTAATGGAGCCGCTCTTCAGGCAATTGGCTAAATGTGTCTCCAGTCCACATTTTCAGGTCAGCCTGTGCTGTTTTTGAAATATTTAAATAAAGGGAAATACATTGTAAGCAAAACACATGTATTTGCATAGTTTCACTTTCTGCTGTCGGGCATCGAAAGCAATCCCCCATTCTTTGATTCTGAAAGAAAATGGAAAAGATGCATTGCAATCAAACATGCAGTTGTGCGTTCAAATCTGTCTAAATAATGAGGTTGTAGGGAATTTTGCAGGAATGTTATACTTTTATAAGCAGTGAGATGACTTTGACAAAATAATTTGCTTGAGGTATTTGTGAATATGTGGGATTTGCTCATTCAAAAATAGGAAAAAGCTTCTCACTCCTGAAATGGAGTGAATTGTAATTTTGGCAAATGAAATGGACCCAAAGAAGGCATCCTGTTTTTATTAGTAATTTTATAAAATCATATTTAATGAATTAGTTGATTTACAGAAATACTTGTGGAGCTGAAGCAGTTTGGTAAGACATTTGTGCTTTAAAAGTGCAGAGGTCAGTTTTTTGCCCCCTCTGTTAAGTAGATTCCGTTGTATCAGGTTAAGCATCTCATGACATATAAACAGTCATTGATGATGCAAATGATCTATATTTCTAATGGAAATAATCTGCATCTACATTTCTTCCACCTACAAGTATTGACAAGCCTTTAAACTCAGTAGACCTGTGTTAAAGACCAAACTTCAATACCCTTCTCACAAAACTACATAACTTGGATATTTGTTTCATAATTGTGACTAAATAACATAGAACTATTGCTGAATAAGAAGTCTTGAGTACCAAGGTGTAAAGTGGATTTGTTATTGGGGGAGAAACCTTCACCACTAGAAAAAATGCTTGGGTTAATAGGATCTTCCACACTGTGTCATCTTGTTGCAAAACATAGTTGTGTTTGCCCAGAGTTTGACACGCTCTGTTTCCATAGGTGGCAGAGCGGGCCCTGTACTACTGGAACAACGAGTACATAATGAGTCTGATCAGCGACAATGCAGCCAGGATTCTGCCCATCATGTTCCCCTCTCTTTACCGGAACTCCAAAACCCACTGGAACAAGTGAGTCACATATTCTTTAACAGGACAGATAAGTAACACTTCTGGTAAATAAACTCGATGAGGGTGCATGGTGGTTTCTTAATACTCTTTTGACAAAGAAAACTTTGTACTGAAACACTTGCAGACCTAAACAAAACAAATCTTAGCAGATGACCTTTTGTGGTAAATATGATGCATGTAACTGTATGAAGGGTAGATTGCTCGAGAAAAGGCTGCAGAAACTGCTGAGCTTTTGTGCTTTGTTGCTCTGTGCATGTTATTAATTTGTCCTGCCATTCATGCATAATCGCCTTATAAAGTATGATTACGTTGATTTTCTTTTTATTGGTTTTATCATTCTGTTGCCATTATTTTACATGCAGTTTCAGGTCAGGTGTTCTAAGGTAAATTATCTACACTATGTTCCACATTTTCCTCTTCTTGCGCTCCTTTCGTCCAGGACAATCCATGGCTTGATCTACAACGCACTGAAGCTCTTTATGGAGATGAATCAGAAGCTCTTTGATGACTGCACCCAGCAGTTCAGGGCAGAGAAAAATAAGTATGACTCTTGGTATCACCTTAATGAGCTCCAGTTTTATTTTAATATTTGTATGTGTAAATTAACAGTCATTGTTTCTTGGGTCTTTCAGAGAGAAGCTAAAGTGGAAAGAACGCGAGGAAGCATGGATAAAGATAGAAAACCTGGCCAAGTCAAACCCACAGGTGAGGACTTTATTTTTCTCACTGGTCAAGGCAGGATTTACACTAGACACAGCACCGGCTGAAATTAGTATTTACCTATGTGCTGTTGCACCATTAGCTTGTACCACAAAACTAACAAGAAGTCTAGAGTAGATTGTTGATATGCCATTTAAATCTGTTGCTGTTGTCTCTCAACAGAAAGAACGAAGAAAATGCATGCTAGTTAAACAATTAGTCTTCAAAATCAGAATAAATCAATCAGAAACTGGGCCAAAGATGAGCTGTTTGCTTCACTTTAAGTGGCTAGAACATATTGGCAGTAGTGGATGACTGAAGAACACTTTATTATGGAGGAAAACAAATCAAGAACACTCTAGGATGCACTATGATAAGAAAGAAAACCACCTCAAAAATGTTGCCATAAGACACAAACCAGTGTTATACTTCAAGAACCAACAGGCTAAATTACATTTTGCTTAAAAAGCACCTAACAGAAGTGGTCCAAAATGGCAAGTGTCCTGGTTAGCTATGGTACACTGATGCTTATATGGTCCAGTCCCACAGAAGATGCTAGAAAAGTTTCAGGAAATACAGGTCATACTTCAGTGCCCTCTCCACTTCCTGAAAGAGACTACATCCTTTCATGGCAGTGGTATTCCCTAATTGCATTTGCCTTTTTAAGTAGGATAAGCAGCTGGTGGCCTAGTGGTTAGGGCGTTCGCCCTGCAATCAGGAAGTTGTGCGTTCAATTCCCAAGACTGCTATGTACCTCCTGAGGTACCCTGAGCAAGGTACCTCCCAAGCTGCCGGCTGCTTCACTTGGTGAATGGGTTAAATGCAGAGGTTGAATTTCGTGCTGTTCGCGCTGTGTGCTGTGGTGTGTTCATGTATGACAGAATGGTCACTTTCACAATTTGTCCAGCAACCTTAAAAATGTTTAGGAATGGTTTGGGTAACATGACAGAGAGGTGTTCACTTGGCCTCCAAATTCCCTAGATCTCAATCTAATTTAGCATTTGCGGGATGTTTTGGATAAACTAGTCCGATCCTTGGATACCCTTAAATGATCTTCTGCCAAATCTTGGCGTCAGATACCGGAGCACACCGTCAGAGGTCTCATGGAGTCTATGCCTCAGCGAGTTGGAGCTGTTTTGGCAGCAAGAGGGGGACCTACACATTACTAGACTGGTGTGTTAAACAATATGAATGAATTATATCAGTGAAGTGCTTAGCGCCTTATTCATATGCCCAAGTCATCATGAGGAGCAACTTTTGGCTGATACTTTTTCGTCTTTGGAGGTTTAAGCGAGGTCCACTCACATGCTCTGTTGGATGGGGATTCACTGTTTGATATGACAAAGACCTAAAACGAAGGCCATTTTTCAGGGCCAAAAAAATGCAAACACAAGCAAATCTCAGTCTGCTCAGTTCAAGACAAATGCATTTAATATCTTGCAAATGAAGTTTTAATATCCGTACAGATTGAAAACATAAAATACTGCACTCTGCATTTCATGTTTGTAATACAACGCAATCATGTTCAGTTCTGTTGCCAGTTGATTCATTTTTTTTTGTACTAATTTGTCTTTTTTAGTTCCTCATGTATATTGACTCCACCAGCTTGTGCAGCCCAATGGAGATTGAAACAGATGGCACAGTTATGGAAGATGTCATGACTCTTAAAAAGACTGTAGAAGAGGAAGCTACTCAGGTAATTGCCCCTTAATTTTCTTTATTTACAAAAGGTAAACCAAAAAATTGTTTGGGTCTACCAATAGCTTTTAACAGTGTTTTTAATCCTGACGCTTTTTTTTTTTTTTTGCATGTTAAGTCTGTTTACTTCAGTTGTTTGTTTATCTTTTTGTTACAAATATATACCAGTAAGTCATGTTTACAAGTCTGGTTTCTGCATCACTACAGACTTTCTGAGTTCTGCAAAATTCATTTAAATCAACTTAATCAGTGTCTTTAATCATGGGATCTACTTTGGAACGTGGCTTTTTACTGCTCATTATTGGAACTTTTTTTGTGCTGTAGCTTCAGAGAGAACAGCGGAAGGAGCGACCCCTGATGCGCCGCAAGTCTGAGCTGCCTCAGGACATGTCTACAGTGAAGGCCCTGGAAACACACCGACGTGCAGACGAAATGATCACCACCCACGACGGCCACTAAAGGACCAGAGAAGCCCAGACTCAGCCCAGCCTCCTGTGGCCGGGCACCAGCACGCCCAGTGCAAAGTGCCCCAGCATAGCACTGATGGCAGCAGCGCAGGACAGCCTGGTGTGGCCTGAGTAACACCCAGTTCTGCTCCCACAACCACCACAGTGACCCTCTCTCGCCCAGACCCCTACACTGGTCAATTTTTTCTTCTTTTTTTACCCCCCTTTAAAAAAAAAAAAACCTTCTCAGGTGTACTTTTTTTTTTTTTTTTTTTTTTTTTTTTTTGGGCTTTGTCCAAAATGTTTTTATTTCTTCTCTCACCATGTGCCTGCACTGGTGCTTTTATTCCCCCTGTCCCACCATCAGTTATTGTTAATCATAAATACAATGTAGGTGCTAGGGTGAAAAACAGGTTGTTTTTAACACAGGAGCACTTGCATTACAACTGCTGACCGTTGTGTTAAATTGAGCGAAAGCCTCCCAACTCGTTCGAAGACGTGGGAGCACAGTTTTTGGGTGGAAGCGTGTATATCTCTAACCTTGGTTTGTCTCTATGCTAGGACACAGCTGCTAGCGCCTCCAGCATTGTGCCTCAGACTGGTGGTTCATGTCATTTTCTGTGTGATTGTTTTGAGTGTTATCTTGTCCAGCAAAGGGGGACTGTCAGCCAAGTGTCACTGGCAATAGAAACTTTATGATATGAATTTCTTTTCAAATGAGCTTGCCTGTCTTTTGGAGGCTTCTGCCCACGATGAAGCTCTAAAAGAGAGTATTCCTCTGTAGGAATTAGGTTTTGTGCCAATTTTTTTTTATATGTATCCGTTTTAGATGCTACATCATACAGCTGGCAATAAGTTCACCCAGAATGAGTGTGGTTGTTCAAACAATGGTTCGATGCTTCTCTTTCGCAATTTCGCCATCATATTCTGCAGTTATGGTGGAGTAAATCTGTGAAAACTGAAGCATGTTGAGGGATCAACTTGGACTTTATAGATTCTGAACTGCAATACAGTTTGACCTCTATTTAAGAAGTCTTATGTTAACCGTGAGAATAGCCTCCGTTTGGAGCTTATTCCAGTGGATGCCTCTCAGAGTTTGAAGTTTTGCTTTATAAGCATTAAAGCTCCCTAGACGTGTGCTTTAGGGAGGTTTTTTCTTGCATCAAAATGGAAGACATAGCCTTTATTTGCATAGAGTGCCTTTCAGATAATCAAAGACTTTAGAAATCTAATCTTTAGCCAAGATGAACGTAACTCGGTCATCTAAATGCCAAACGTCTTTAATTTAGAAGCTATTTTTCATTGCAAATTGCACCCAGAGTAGTTGAAGATGACATGAGCTGTGGGTGAGATGTTGCATGGCTGGTCTGTTACAGTGGCTGAAAGGGTCCAAACATGACCGTTCCACTGAGAAAGCACTTCCTGATGAAACTTGAAGACAACAAACAAGAAAAAAATTGGACTCCGAGCACATAAAGTTATGCTTACTTTGTCTTGTGCTCTAAAACGGAAGAGTTGGGTCTGTTTTAGTTTTTCTTTTTTTTTTCTTTATACTTCCAGTTTCTTTTGGTAGTCTTCAATCTGAACCATTGTTTGAACTTCCATTCTCTGTTAAGTGACTGGAGCTGAGAAGCTCATGACATTCTGGGGTTCTGTGTGAAGTGCTCAAAATGCTTGCAAGTTCTTTTTTTGTTGTCTGCATTAGCTTGTTAATGTAATTTGCGAACTGTAAATAGAACTACCATGATCACATTTTCTTTTTTATTGTCTTAAAATACAATTACCTTTTCTTTTTTGCCTGTTTCTACAGAGTATTTCATTTGTTTCCATACTTACACTAGTGCTTTACTAGACATAGTGTATTAAAGCACTGCTGAAGTCGGTTGCATCTGTTCCTCTGCACACCGCAGCTTGTTTTAGTGACCGTTTTCCTGCATTAAATGGCTTTAAAGTAAAATCTCTGGAGGCTTTTTATTTTTCCGAAACAACCCAACCCTACCCAACTAAATGGCTTCATGGTATGTTGTACATATGTATTTTTATTTTGTGTTTTATTCTATTATATAGTAAGATCTCTTTGTACAAATTCTCATGTACAGATAAAGGTTATTAGCAACTGCAGACAGTTGATTATGTGGCACAGACTTCTGTACATGGTACTGTTTGCATTAGAAATATCTAGGTTTTAAATGGTAATTTTTTTTTTTTTATCAATTTGTAATTCAGAACTTTTTATTTCAGCGTTCTGTCATCTGTGATGAGATCTGTCATGCATTAGCGTTTGTGTGTGTGTGTGTGCTTTTTCAACCAATTCTCAATTGGTGTACATCTATATATAGTAAATAAATAAAACTTGTGAGTTTTATATTTTCATTCAGAGGAAACACATTGGCTTATTACTTGTGTGTGGCTGTGTGGACATATGTGCTTTTTAAAAAAAAACAAACAAAAAAAAACAAATGTGTGAACAAAGTTTACTTATTCTTTTGGTCCCAAATCTGTACTCAAACAGGCCTGCATTCCACATTCTGAATTCAGTAGGTGTTTTTATACCAAGAAACAGTAGGTGGTGTTATGACATTAAGTGAGAAGGGCTGTTTAAAGCAGGAGAAGGATTGGTTGTTGTAGTTTAGCTCAGATGTTGGACACTGTTACAATGGAAAATGGGGAGAAGCATAATGGCCATTCAAAACCATTCTCTTTAAATTTGAACAAAACCTCTGCTTTCCTCTGATATATCAACCATGTTATACACATGGATGGAGGAAGGCTACAAAGATAACGGTATAAAAATACAGGTGAGTGGGTTTTAAATATTTGTAGTTTTTTCTAAAATAGGCTGGCTTCCCAGCCTTAACCTAAATTAGTTTGTGATGGTGAGTCTTCTATGTGCACTGCAATTTAATCCAAAACTAGACTTAATCCATGTCTGAGAAGCTGGCCCAATGAATGTCTGGATGTACGGCTGTGGAAAAAAATAAGACCACTGCAATTTATTTTTAATTCAGCATCTCTTAGTATGATGACCATTCCATGCCAGTGTCTGTTAAATTCCTACACAAGCACCTCATTCTGCTTTATGAGGTACTGATTAGTGATCACCTGAATCACATCTTATTTGATGTAATCAACACTCCTCTTGCAGTGAGACCAGTTGGATGGTAAAACACTACTAGAAGTTCGTCAAAGGTCACTATTGCCGTTTTGTTTGAGTGAACGAGATTTTTCTTTGAATTATTCAAGTTCTGTAAACACTGCAGCATTTCTCTTATTTTGATGTTTTGTGATTTCCTTTAAAGAACAATATCTTTATTTGGGAATGAGAAATATTGTCAGCAGTTCTTAAAAACGAAGGCAAAGCTGTTCAGTTCAGTACTTGCACCTATAAAAGATAAAACCTGAGAAACATTTTTGCAGTGGTCTCTTATTTTTTTTTCCAAAGCTGTACTTTGTATTTGAAACAGAGACAGTGTGGCATAGGGTCAGATTTAAACTGTAGGTTGTTACTCATTTTTGATCAAAATTTGATTAAATATGCTTGTTTTCTGAGTAGGAGTGGGTAGGGCAGCTATCTGATAGGCTAAGTCAAATGTTCTGGAGGTGCCAACAATTTTGAGAAGCCCTGCCAAGAAAAAAAACAAAAAAACAAAACATTGTGGTGCCATGGGGTAAAAATTGTGGTCTTGCAAAATTAAGTTTTTTTCAGTTCATGTAAAATGACTCAATCTGCAACACCCTGCCTTACTTTAATGTGGAGGTTTCTTTTCAAGTATGGAGAGTACAAAATGCAGACTGGTTGATGAAAGTCTTATTGTTGTGGGTCTGGAACTGACCTGAGACTGATCTGAGACGGACCTTATGTACGCCACCACAAAGCAACAGAAAAAGTAAATGCCCTTGAGTAGCACAGTCACAGCCCTGACCTTAATCCTTTCAAAAACCCATGCAGTTACTTGAGGAGCTTAGTCCACCAACTGGCCCCTCATGATGTGACTAATTTATTTTGCCAGGCAGTCTGAGGGAAGGCACCGAAATACTGTGCTGCAGTGGCAGTGACAAACTTTTACCTTCTCCACTTACCTGCTCTCTTAAACATTAAGGTTCTTAAGCCCCATTACTTTTGGTTCCCTAATAAACCTTATGATAAATACAGTTTGGTCCATAAGTGTTTGATGTTAATGCAATTTTTGTAATTTTCTCTCTTTATATCACCACAATGGATTTGAAATTAAGCCAATGATATATGATGGGAGTAAATATGATGGGAGATACAGACTTTCAGCTTTAATTCTAATTTAATACAAAGGTATTTCATTAAGCTTTCAAAAACTATAACCCAAAAGTAATTGGACATGTGACTGATAGGCATTTTCATGGCCAACTGCAACCCGTTCCCTCATTCCGTTACAAATTAAGCAGATAAAAGGTCTAGAGTTGATTCAAAGCACTATTGTGTAGGTCCCCCTCGAGCTGCCAAAACATCTCTGATCTACCAAGACTTGAAGGTGCGCTGTGGTATCTGGTACCCAGGTGTCAGCAGCAGATGCTTTAAGTCCTGTAGGTTGCAAGATGGGGCCTCCATGGATCAGACTAGATTATCCAGCACATCCTACAGATCAGGCTGAATTCTGAGGAATCTAGAGGCCAAATAAACACCTTGAATTCTTTGTCAGGGCGCATTATCTTTCGGCAGGGCGCATTATCCCGCTGAAGGAGGCCCGTTGCAAAGGATGGGTGTACTTGGCCTTGCGGCAGTGTTTAGGTAGTCGGTTTGGGTCAAAGTAATATCCTCATGAATGCCATTCCACAAGGTTTCCCAGCAGAATATTGCCTAGAGCATCACACTGCCTCTGCTGGCTTGCCTTCTTCCCATAGTTGTCCTTCCTTGAACTTGTTTTGGCAGGTACTAAACATTGCATAAAGTAAAGTGGCACCTAATAGTTACACATAAACACAGTGTGAAATGCATTTAACCCGTTACCCAGGTGAAGCCGTGGGCTGCCACCAAATGGTGCCTTGCTCAAGGGTGCTTCAAGGATGACTCTTAACAGTCCAGGGATTCGAACCCATGACCTTCTGATGGCAGTGCCAACTCCCCAACCACTAGGCCACCAGCTGCCCCAGGAACATGCCTAAGACCTGCTACTTTGCTCTCAAACTGTCTTATCTTTGGCAAATTGAGTAGATATCACCATAACAGGCTACAAAGTGCCTGAAGGTGCCTAGATAAAGGTGTTCCAACCGCTCAGCATTCACGACCACCAGTATACTAACCACTGGCCTGATCATCTGGAATCATCTGCACCTGAATCTTCAGCCTTTAGGTCTTTGTTATGCTTGAATGATCGAAACGTAGGCCCCAACAGGGAGCCTGGGGAATTGTTGCTCAAGACTACATTAAAAAGTGCAAGAAAGTCTGGCTCTTTGAAAGCACAATACGAAGAAATGAAAGGTGGCTCAAGCCAGTGCATGTGGAATTTTATGTACCATTTCGCTTCTCCTGCATACTGGGAATGACATACTGGAATTGCAAGGTGCTTTTTAGACCGATGTGAACCAACTCCGAGCGCTTTCCTTTTATCCATCAATTATTCAGCATGTTTCAAAAGCAGCTGTGACTCATTTTGTTACCTGCCTTTCCCCACACCAGGACCTGAACTGGTAGATGAAAGTTACTGGGGTCTTGCAGAGGCCTAACAGTAAATTTACGTTAAATGAGATCTCAAAAAGAACGTCTACATATTACAAGCAGGTTCAATGTGTCTATTTTTACCCTTTGCTGCCATCAAGTGGCCTTTATCATTCATAATATCATTCACAGGAATCTTTCTGGGAGCGGGTTCCCTTTCAGGTATGACAGCAAAACCTAGAATAATCTAATTCATTTCACTTGCAAGCTGTAAGGCTGCTGCTCAGACACAGTTTGTTTGTTGCTCTGTGCAGTAAAACTTCACTGCAGAAAATGTCCTCAGCAACTGGAATCATCTTATATTTAGTCAATAAATGCAGTATATTCAGTTTACTTGAGCACTGATGTACGTCACTTTGGATAAGAGCGTCTGCTAAATGCGGTAAATGTAAATGTAAATATATGCTGCTGATAGTATTAACTTCATTATGAGACTGTTGAATGTTATAGTATTTTCACCTGATTTCTAGACATTTTTTATTTGTTTAGAATAAGAGTTCCATTGATTTTTTTTTTTTTAAAACAATTTTTGCATTATCCAATGGTTTCAATGCCTTCTGATATCTGGTTTGTAGTATTTCAGTCTAAAAGGTATAAGAAATTAGTGAATGAAACAAACAAACAGCATTTATTATTCAGACAAATTATTCCAATTATTGTGATAAAGTGTGTACAGATGAAAACATTACTAATCATAGGTAAGCCTTCTTAACTTAAGCCAGTTTTCATATGTGGGTGAACCATGTATAAAATATAAAAGTTCAATTGTATTAAAAATATACACACTTGATGAATTACATATTTTGAATCTTGAAACAAAGTGCAGCTTTGTATTTTTATAATTCTACAAAAATGTTAATATTGAACAATAATAATAATAATAATAATAATAATAATAAGAAGAAGAAGAAGAAGAAGAAGAAAAAGAATCACATCAAGTCAAGTAGGTTTTATTTCTACCATATACACAGAGTACACAGTGAAATGAAACAACGTGCCTCCAGGACCATGCTACAACACGAGAACAGAACAGAACACAAGTGCAGACAGGACAAAAAAGAGCGTGCAAGAAAAACACAAGCGCAACAACACAATGAGACAACAGTCCGTGAAATCAACAGAAGCTACAGTTTGGATGAATACAGTATTTTGACAGGTACTATATTTTAGCAGCAGAGGGTTGTGTGTGCAAAAATACAGAAGATGTCACATGTGCAAGAAATACTAATGACGCCATGTTTAATTTTTCAGCCATTATTACTTTGGCTTGCAAGTGCATTTTCAAGGCAGCGAGGAGTTTTTCTGTTGCTGCTGAATAAACTTTCACCTGTTCTTTCTAATTCTGTGTCACATTAGCTTTCAGAATTTGCTTGAATTCATTCTTCCATCTTCCTGTGTAATGTCCTGGGCCGGCGCATTTCACAGTGGCCATTTTTTCTTTAAATGCTGCCACCTTTGGTGTGTGTAGCCAAACAGTTTCAGTCCACAGCGCTTGATTCCAAAATGCCTCTGGCATTTATTTATTTTTTTTTAACATTCCTCAGGTATTGACTTTTGTGATGAAGTCACAATGACCCTTCCACAAAGAAAATGTTTGTGCAACCACACAGCAGGACCGTGCACCAACACTGTGACACCTAAACCTTTTTCTGCCTTTTCATGCCACCATATACCAGCATCTCTGTCTGAGAGTTTTCTATGTCTTCCAGATCTCAAGATCTTGCCCTGGCTTCCACAGTTCTTGATGACATTTTATACAGTGGAGATTGCAGGCTGACACACTTTGATAACTCTTTGTAGCCAAAAAAGAGTTTTCTCCGGTTTGTAGGCATCACTACACATGCTAGACAGTGATCAGATCGCTGTACTGTTCACCCTGTTCGTGCTACACAACAGCCAGAAGTGAGCCAAGTTATTTGCGTCCTGATTAGCAATGAAAGAACTTCACTACATAGACAGAAATATTAGGATACACCTGTTTTTTCAAGGTTTGGGCTAGGCCCCTTACTTCCAGTAAAAAATCTTAATGCTTCATCATACCAAAACATTTTGGACAACACCATGGTTTTTGGGGGAAGAACCTTTTCTATTCCAGCATGACTGTGCCTCAGTTTACAAAGCAAGCTCCATAAAGACATGGTTGGATGAGTTCAGTGTGGATGAACTGACCTCAACCCCATCCAGAACCATCCAGAACCTTTGAACTGGAACGGAGATTGTGAGTCAGGCCTTCTCATTCAACATCAGTGCCTGACCTCATAAATGCTCTACAGAATTAATGGGGACAGATTTGCACAGAAACTCCAAAATCTTGTGGAAAGCTTTCCAAGAAGAGTGGAGGCTGTTACAGCAGCAAAGGGGGGGGACCAACAGCATATTAAAGTCTATGTTATTAAACAAAGCAATGTCATTAAAGTCCCTGTTGGTGCAATGGTCAGGCGTCCCAATACTTTTGTCCATATACTGTATGAAGAAAAAGAAAATTATATGAAGGTTAAAATACGGAATCTAAACTTGTCTGGGTTTCTTCTCACCCCACTTTTCACGCTACAGGATCTGGACTTGCTGACAGGCATATTTAGAATGCCAGATATCGTCTGGCATCTGCAAGACATTGGGCCTCTCGGGCGGCATCTTTGAACAATTCACACATAGCGATTGAGCCCCGTTTTTCTGGCCCCAGTGAATGCCGGTGGGCCTCTGACCTGGGGCTTTTGTCAGGGAGTGGAAAATCATGCTAAATGCTAAACTTAGCATTACCTTCATTTTCAGAGCCTCAGTCAGGCCATGGCTGCGTGGTAGCACAAGGTTGGAAGAATTTATTACACTCTATATTTGTCATTTGACCCTTAAGTTATAACATTTTTTTCTAAAGGAAAGTGTTATTTAAAAAAAAAACAGAAGCTCAGATTGCTTTTCTGAGGTGCCCGCACACAGCTGTAGATGTGCAGTGCCTCTCATCTGGGGCTTTTGTCCGGAAGTGGAAAATCATGCTAAATGCTAAACTTAGCATCACCTTCAGATGGTGGCCCAGTGGTTAGGGAGTTGCCCCTACGATCAGAAGGTCGTGGGTTTGAAACTCAGGACTGCTAGTGGCACCACTGAGGTACCCTTGAGCAAGGTACCGTCCCCACACACTGCTCCCCAGATGCCCCCTGTTTGGTTTCAGCCCACTGCTTCACTTGGTCAATGGGTGTAATGCAGAGAAAGAATGTCACACTGTGTGCTGTGTTCACGCATGACTATAAGAGGCCACTTTACTTTATTCTCAGATCCTCATTCAGACCATGCACTAAGAAATCAAACACCTTAATTTTACCCCCTAAAATTGCCTTAATTTTGACCTTAATTTTCCATACAGGAAATGAAGGAAATTATGGGAAAAGTGCACAAATTAAGGCTGATTAAAAAACCTACTGAATTTTCCCCTTTCTTTTTCAAATCTGCTCCTTAAATAATAGAACCTTTTGAAACAACACCATAAATTTAAGATTAAAGGCTTTCACACTCATGCCTTAAATCTAATTTTAAGGTGAAATTAATGGGTTGGTTTCACAAATTAACGGCCACTTAATTCAAATGAAGGTTTGGTGTATTTTCAGGGGTAAATTAAGGCAGGGTTAAGCACAATTTAACCTTCCTATTGTGTTCTGGTCAAATCTGGCTGATTTTCTAATTTTCTCTCTAGAAAATGCCGTTAATTTAATGGGTTTGTCATAAGGTTCCATGACTTTGTTTACACAAGGCACAGGAATGCATTGAAAAACATTTGAGAATTTTTATTACATTTTATATGTTTTATTGAACTTATGAACACTCATGGTGTTCCCAGTCAAAAGTGCAATTAATTAGTAAAATAAATAGAGTTTAAGAACATTCCCACACCCCACCATGCTGGTGCCTTTGAACACACACACATATAAACACACACATATACACACACACACACAAACCCACACCTTATGTCCCCCTTTCCCCCACAGGAACCTCTCCAATTCAGTTTTTACTCCATGGGAACCACACCTGTTGACAATTCATTCAAATAAAATACTAAATTCCTGAAGAAATTTTGAGATTTCTGTCACCCATAATCTTCATAGCAACTGCTTCCTTCACCTGAGCAACCACCTAGAAACTCCCCAGCCAGTCCTACACCCTAGCAACCACCTGGAAACTACATAACAACCACCTCCAACACCATAGCAACTGCCAAGAAACTGTCTTATTTCTTTACTAAATAAATCATATCGATCACTTTTGACCGGGAACAGACAGACGTGATTTTGTGCCACTTTTTAAGAAAATTTAAATGGTTTAAAAAACATCGTCCTTGGTAAACATTGAAATTATTTACTCTGTGATAAACAGAACAAAATGTGTCATTTTAGTATGTGTTACAGTCAAAATAATCTCTATAATATTTTTTTCTTTAAAAAACGAGTTGTATGACCTCAGGTGAAGGAGGCCTACAAGCCATAAATAGGAAATGGAAGTTCAAAACCTGTAATGTTCACATAAATTTGAGTTAGTAGAAAGTTCCAACACAACATTAGGTAGTAATATATATATATATTATCATGGATTTATAATCAACTAACATGTTCCCGGTCCCTTTTGGTACGCCTAAATTAACACAATAGGAGGGTTAAGTACAGTGTGTTTCCTAGTGATGGCGGCGATGTAGGCACAGGTTTTGAAGAGTTATATTTTATATTTGTCAATGAACCCTTAAGTGATAAGATATAACAAACAGGAAATGTTATTTTTAATTAGCCAGGTGCAGATGCTTCTTGTCTGGGGACACAGCTGTAGTTGTCAGGTGGTTGTTTTCAATAGTACATTCCCCATAGCCAATCAGATTCCACTTCCTGCAGTTCTCCAGTAAAAATCTGTACTTGATTGAGGTGTCATTACATGAAGGCTGGAATGTGGGCTGGGTGGGCTAAATTGGTCTGAGTATAAAATCTGAGCATGCTTTCCTAATGAAAAAATAAAAAATAAAGCGGGCAAGCTGATCTCACAGCATGAGTTCACACTGCTTCATAATAATGTCAGTGTAGATTTATAATAAGCTCCTTGAACAGATGAGCAGCCCACTCAAGGCCTCTGCTGTGAGTTCACTGAGTTCTCTTCACTTGTATTCCAGTGCTCTCTATCAGTCCTTAATGGCCCTGAATGCAGGAACGCTCGAACCTCTGCGTCACTCATTAGAGCATGATTTTGTTGACAAACCACGGCGTGGCTGCTTCTCCGTCTGCTGATTTTCTGAAGCACATTAGGCCGCCTTTTCATAGGAACCGTCAAATGCTAATCAGGTTCAACTCGGGATAAATCCTGCACAAGCCTCTCTTGCATAGATAAACAAGTTTGAAGCAGTGATCACGTTCCTTCTGAGATGTGTGAGGAATCATGTGCGGTTACGCCGAAGCATTCCAACCAAACAAGGCGGGCAGATGGGGTGAGGGGGATCAATCGGCTCCTCTAACCTCAAAAAATACCATCACCACTCTTGATATGCATGAAGATACAGGCTCCCTGTGACGAAAATCAGATAGCACACATGCACGCACGCACACACACACACACACACACACACACACACACACACACACACACACACACACACACACACACAC
>JBBIGA010000153.1:6192406-6207847 GCA_037576975.1 Alestes dentex | reverse complement strand
CCTCTGTCAGGAAGAAGTGTGTGTGTGTGTGTGTGTGTGTGAGGGAGTGTGTGTGTGGCGGGGTGGGGGGGTAGAGGGGGGGTGTATTACAAGGGGAGCAAGGGGTGATGGGAAACAGCCGTTTAATCTAAAAGCAGCCACTTTGGCAGCAGCCCAGAGGAGTAGCAGCTCAAGCAGCAAGGATAGAGACTGGGGCGAAAAGAGAGGTCAAACCAGGCCAGTCTGGCAGTTCGAAATTTAGGCAAGAAAGCACAGGCAGACTATGCACAGGTGTGAGCCCTTAAATTTAGAAAACAAACAAATCACAAGGTAAAAACCGAATAGTGAGTTAGCGTGTTTCACAGATATATTTCACCTTTTCATCAAAGCCGACAGCAGATGGTGGACTGATTTGAACGCTGCAGAAATTCATCACACATGGTGGAGAGCAGGTGATAAATTTCAGCGTGCAATTCCATCCAGTTGTTTTCCCTCCACCACCAGTGAACTGATGTTTCCACCAGATTTGATTCATTATGTTTTCGCAGCATTATTTATGGACGGAGCAAAGTGTATGAGATAGTCAAGCAGGGCTTCTATGGTTATTTTCATTAACAGGCATTGAAAGGAGGACCATATGTTACAGACTTGGCCTCTTTCCTGATGCACATTAAAATAATTTAGGGACATAACATTGCAATATCAAGGGTATATGGTCTCATTCACTGATCTCTCATGCAACTTAAACGTACACCCTTAAGGCCTCGTCCACACGGACGTCTGAATCAAGCGTTTTTCGGGCGTTTGTGGTGCCAGGTGAGCGCAGACTGAGTGGCGACCGTTTTTCTGCTCATTGGAGCAAATCACAGCGTCCACACGGGCGTTCAGCCCCGGTGCTCGGGTGGCTGCGCGTTCGTGTGGCGTCAAAAAAACGCTGCATGCAACGTTTTCTTGCCGTCAATTTCTGCCGAAATCCTGACGAACGCGAAGAAAACGCCGAAACGCCGTTCTGGAGGACTGAATATGTCCCATGATTCAATTGTTCTGGGAACCGCAACAAGTTTTGAAGGAAAATGTAAACTACAAATCCCAACACGTAAACAATCTGGAAAGAATAATTACTGCCCCCACAGGTGAATAAACGAAACTACACATTGGGCTGGAGGCTGGCGTTAAACAGCGTCAGACGAGCGCCAGTGTAACGCCAATCAAGCGCAGAAACAAAACGCTACAAAAACGCCTATGGCGCTCAGAGCGCGTTCGTTTATCCAAGATTCAAACGTCCGTGTGGACGAGGCCTAACTCGCATTTGTCAGAAACACTCCAGCATGTTGCATAATAGGACTATTAGCCTCTCTTCACTTGGAGTTGTTTCCCCGAGAGCCATTCTAAAGCTCTTGCCATCGTAAAGCAACCCTAATTCTACACATTTCTGGTCCAACGCTGAGAGGTTTAATTCACTGTAAATTCACAACCAGTAGCCACGGCTGCAGATCCCAGTTCTTAGAAAAGGATCCAGTCTTTCTATTTTTGTACAGCGTTATAAGTGTAAATGTAGAGACAATATTGTTCAAAATAATTTCAGAACCAACAGAGATAATGGGATATTGAACCCGGAATCAGCAATAGCAGGGTATAATTACAAGCGATGGAGGAAATAAAAGAAGAAAACAACTCAACAATGCTCCAGCTTAATCGGATTGTTAAAAATAACCCAGACATTCCAGTACCTTTCACCTTCTCTAAAAACTCCAATATAGGTAATGCTGGAGATTAGTCGGTTCTTAGTAAGGGAGTTTATTTCACTAGCAGCCCCAGGATGTGGACCTGCCTTGCACCTCCTGACCAAAATGGAGTAGCTGTGTGTGTGTGTGTGTGTGTGCAGGTCATTAAACCAATCATTAAAACGATAGCTTGTGTGCAGGTTGGGATAATCCTTTTAGAAAAACCTAAAGAGATTGGCTTGGAAGATCTGCTGTAAATCTCCTGGCCTGGCCACTACCTAAGAACCAAGGTGAGAAGATGTGTCAATTTAGGTCGCTTATCAACAAACACTTGGGAAAGTGAGTGTGTCCTGAGTGCAGGGCACCGATTTCCAGGAAGAGGTCATTTTCAGGATGTGGGGTGTGTTATCCAGCTAGGTAAGCTAATCCACAAGTGACACTGAATTTAAAGCTTAAATCTGAAACTCATTTAGTTGAATGGTGATTATTGTGATTTCTGAGGGGTGATATTTTACTACAATGTTACTGTTACAAGTAAAAACCTCTCATATTTCCTCATACAGATGACTTTATATGGTTTCCTTCCATTTCCAGACCAATGAGTTGTTGGTAACTTTTTTCTGCAATGTGTGGGAAATAGTGTTTCTCCAATGTTTTGCTGAAATAGAGCACTCACCATATCAAAAAGATTAATCTGAGAAATATTCTGGAAGCACCAGTATTCTGTACTTCTGTAAGACAGTGGTTACGCAACACATTTTCAATGACTTGGCCACAAACCAAATCAAGCTTTAGAGGAATTACTGCAAGTGTCTGATTAGTATGCCAAATGCAGTTAGCTAAAACAGACCTGAGGGGTGCTTACCACTAGGAGGTTTTGACTATTTACTAACAGCAGCAAGGCCTTTTGGCTTTGGAGCAAACAGACATGACATCCTTCACGGTTAGCCATTAAAATATCTGTATTCAGATTTGAACTGAAGGGCTGCATGTAAACATATGGCTTTTATATTTTCCCCCGACCGGAATGTAGTGCAGTGTGTTTTGCGACGACCATATGGAGCGGTGGCCCTGCTGGGAAGTGGCAGTGGGATGTTTCAACAAAGAAATGTTAAACCGAAATTCTACTGTTGTCAATATATAAAAACTTAATTCTCTCAGGGAGTTGTGCATGTTGCATATTGGACTCGAGTTAATTCATTCCGTTCAGGCAGACAAATCTGAATGCATGAACGTTTACTGTTTCCTGCTGAATCAATGCAAAGCATGACATGCTACTTTGTGGACTATAGACATGTAAAGCTTTAGAAAGGCTATGTGGAGTTCAGATTTTGTGGAAATACTGGTTTCCTTTGGCGATCAATAAGGCTACGCTTAGGTCCGGTTAGCATGACAGAGATCAGAGATCAGGCTGCTTGGGAAAAGGACAGAGGAGTGACAGATACACTCTTGTGGTCTTGTATCTTCTTGTGGTATCTCATATATCAGAGTGTGGGTGTAAAAACCAATAAATTGCAAGTTATTTTCCCAGTTATGTTGCTGTCTGTTATCAATCAGCACACTGGTTTCATTAAAATCAAAGGCAAGAGGCAGTGGCGTAACTAGAATCTTTCGGGCCTCAGTGCAAAAACAATTTAATGGGCCCCCCATTCGGAAATTACTTTGCTTGTTTAAAAAAAAAAGTAATTTATTCGTTTGCTCACTTTTGTAATGGTCTTAAGTTGATGCTCTCAAGACCACTTCACCCCCTAGCATCTAAAATGTATGTTTACCTTAGATTCCCAGTTTGAATTTCTACAATTATATGTCGTATTTAGCCACTGGCAAAGATTAAACAGATACAGAGATTCCCAGCAACCCTTGTTGTGTGATTTTGATGACATGCACATTTTTATATAATATTATGAATAAACAGATATCAGGGTGTGTTTTGGGTGTATGGCTGTCTCAGATTCTGCATGTGGAGGCCAGAATAAAGACTTGTGCCCCCTGCAGACTTGTCCCCCTTGCACTATGTGTCTGAATGCAACTGTGCGATTAAGGGAGTCTTCATGTGGACCTTTTCATGTATGATTATTATTCTCTATCCAGACTGAATTTAAGATGGGTCCAGAAATCGCGGAGCACTCCTACGTAGTGTGAAATATAAGCACAGAGGTGTTGCGCCTGTCCCTGCTTGGCTTAGTCAACCCCCAGATGGTGAAGGTAATCCCATGAGGGAGGTGGCATGCCAGTGGGTTATCAGGCACTGCGCTTTCCAGGCAGCAAGAGAGAGATTACATTTCCCTTTGAGGGCACAGTGCCCAAAGATGCCACTGGAGTTCCCTCTTGAAAAAAAGCCAAATGTCAAGCTTAATGGAGTGTCATGATGCCCCCCTTCCTCCACACCCTCTCACTCAGTTTAGCTCTGAGTGCGTTTAAGGCCACTCACGGGTTCAGCACAGGCAACTGTTTTGTTGAATAAGACATTCATTTGCTTGGCCTCGTTTTTTTCTTCTTCTTTTTTTCAGAAAATGGTCGTTTTGCTGTTTATGTATTTTGTGTGATCTTTCGCATTACAGTATCATAATTTTTATGTTCTTCTGTTGCAGTAAAGTGACCGTCCTCAGGATAGAGTACATTTCAGTTTGATAGTAGGTGTTTTTGTTGTTACGTCCAAGTACTTTTGGCAGGGCCTTTGTGTATGTTCACGGTTGAATGCCTGCCATGTTTCAACAAGTTCCGAGAGCAAATCTAGTGTAAGTGTTTAAACATTGAGCAACAAGTGTACACAGGGACTGACATCAATTAGCGTTACAGTCTTACATCACGTCATGTCAGGCATAATAACTTGCAATTAGGCCTTTCTGGAATATTCTGAGTCAGCATCAGTTAAGAGAAGAGGTGGTCTTTCTCCAAGCAAGTCGTGTTCATTAGTTAGCTTTCCTGTATAAATATGACACACAGTCCTGTAGGCTCTCGCTTGGATCATGTACCAAATGCAGAGCGAAAAATAACCCTGTTTTTCTGGGGTAAAGCAAAGTCCATTAACGCTTTGTTATCTATGGTGAAATGTGGGTGCATGGGGCAATCTAGGGCAATGAACAAGCCTGAGGTTCACACAGAACATGAACACGCAAATACTCACACACGTACAGGAGGAACAGATAACCTCAAACCCTCTCTCTCAATTATTAAGCTGCTGCTCTCACAACCCCTGGCAATGTACAACACAGACAACATCCCACTCCAAACAGAACACACTATCTACAGGTGGGCCCCTAAGCAAGTACATTATCATACTGTCACCTGATGACACCTTTGACTCGTCGCGCAGAAACGCTTTGAAAGAGAAAGAGTCATCTCCTGTGCATTAGCTTACCATAAAGAGATCTAGAGATATGAATGCAGTTTGGATGATATGACTTCTGACAGTTTTTCATGCACCATTTCATATCTTACTGACTGTTTGATGCTCTGGCCAAAGGTCTCTCACACCAAAAGCACAAAAAACAGACAATTCCAGCCATTCAGAAGTTTCCAATAAAAACGGTTAGTGTCTAGTGCTGTCAAAAGCTGTTCTGTTTTAACGAGTTAATTATTAAGATTAAACACACCAATTTTTTTTAAACACTATAAATGAATTTTCTAGTTTGATCTATGCAGCCTTTGCTATGATTCCATGACTGTAGCCCCCTCGTTCAACTACAGCTTTTTCATAGCAAGTTCTATTGATTTTCCAGCTACTGCCATAGTGAATTTATTTATCACTAAAGTACATTGAGTCTGAAGTATCATTTACAAGCAAAACGCACCTCTGAAATACCAGTAAATCGCCAGACTACCCAGGACAGTGCTCAAGGGAGACCTATGGATAAATCAGCAAGCAGCTGAAAAAAAGCAAGAGCAAAGAGGAAAGCTCCACTCCCCCCCCGTGAGCCTCCAGTATAACAAGAATCCTTGAGCTGTACGAACGAGAGCGAGAGGATACAGTAGAGGCCTGCTGTATGTATGATATAAATGATTCATCATTTGGAACATGCAGCCATTCTTGCTCTGACTGGTTGCTGGAAATGAAAACTTGGAAATCACAGGATTATCACGTTCAGTTCATGTGAACACTGCATTGCATGATCAAAATAATGGTACTGAATTATTGAAATGAATTAACATATTTTGAAGAAATGTATGTCTGCTGATAAAGTACATGTTTTTTTAGAAAGGAAAATTATTTTTTCTTTAGGGTCAAATATGAGAAAACCAGACATATGGAATTGCCATAATATATTCATTTATATGTTTTTAATCTTAAAAAAGTTGGAATAATGGAATTCCAAAAGTTATTGAAGCAGAATTAACATTTTTATTATACAGTAATATCTAATTCTGTGAAAACATGACTTACATAAGTGTACAAAGTCCACATAACTCATGGGAGTGTGAGGTAACATGCAGTATAATTAACAATAGGACACCCGCACATTTGCTAGAAGTGGTAAACAGCTCCCAGGCTTATGGTTACTTTTCTTCACGCACTCTTGCTTTTGCTTTATTACATTGTTTACACAGCATACGCTGGCAGTGAAGCAGCTAGCGTCTTTAAGATGCTCAAATGGTTGGGGCTGCTCCATAAAAACGCTGTTCTGACAGGCTCACACCAGGGCTTCTGCACAGCCCGTGGTCTGCACAGTCTTGGCAGAGGAGCAATCCAACATCCTCCCCATTCAAGGTTGATTACATAATATCAAAGGCTTGACATTGGCATCCAAGCTGCGCTGTTATTTTAACACAGGAAGAAAAAAAACATGTCTGTTTTAACAAAGCAAAAAAATAAGTTATCTGTGTGCCTTTAAATTCATTGAACTTCTGATAGTAAGTTAATAACCTGTGTTTTACATGGTAACTTATCTGAAGTTTAATAAACTCAAACACTTAAGGCAGCCTACTTTTTAAAGTTAAACCACTTTAAGTAGATTCATCCCAAACCAGGAACTCTATGTATATTGGAGCAGAAGCCCTTATAAGGAGAACAGTGGTGGTGCAGACTCACATTAGGTGGTCAGATCAGGACATCAGGTTGGATACTAAAAGTTTACATGTTTTTTAAGGTTTAAAACCCCAGATCATAGGCTCAGTGGCAAAAGACCACCTTGCATATTTCAAATAGACATTAACCATAGCAGCAGGAAATAAAAAGAACACATGTGATTATTTGAATGTGATAGTAACAGTAGTTCTTCTAGTACGTCTGTGGAATTTGGGCCAAAGTTCAGGCAAAAAAGAGCAGAAAGTGAAGATGTGCGAAGAGCAGTCAAGAACAGAGGCTAGCATGAAGTTAATTCAAGAAGGAAGAGGATTCACCTGCATGAGTAAAATATATTCATAAAAACTAATAATAGTAGTAATAGTAATAATAATAATAATTATAATAATAATAATTATTATTATAACACAAGCTTCCCAGAGACCTGTGAAGATGTGCAGTTAATAAATTACCCTAAACGTTTTGGCGCTTCTTTAGTTGAGTTTATTGGCAAGAAAAAGGCTGAGGCTTTGCACTAATCTGAGTGTTCTCAAAGGAACTTAGAAGTGAGCACATTATGTGGGCAAACAGGACGTTGCGGTGCTCCTAAAAGTGTGCCATGTGACTGTGCCGTGGCCATGCTGAGGAGAAAACAGATTTGTTGCCAAAACTTATAATTCTGGACAAAACTACGTCACAGTAAAATCATCAGCTGCGAACTCCTGTGGAGTTCAATTTAGTGTTAAAGGGTTCAGCGCTGCATTCACAGTTGATTCGCATTAACTACGTAGGAATTCAACGCTGGTGATTTTACTGTGCGTATAAAGATGTCAGTGCATTAAAAACATAAAAACTGCTGGACTTGCGGCATCCCTGGAGCAAACGTTTGGGGCGCGAGTAAATCAGAAAGGCTTAACTTGACAGCCTGTTTTTATGGGTATGAACTAAAAACTTGTGCCCTAAAAGTGAACCCTGTTTTTAATTGCAAATTGCTCAGAGCTTGAATGACTGTCGTTGCTGATGCAGAGAGAATTAGAGAGCGGCAAATTGCAGCTGAAAGCTTGGTGGAGGGGAAAAAAAACTGCTTGCTGTGTTCACTATGGAAAAGGCGCAAATGAATTTTTAGTGTTTACAAACAACTCTCCACTTCACCGATCTTTGGACAAGAACACTTGCTGGGACACATTTCTCGGCCCAGACACTTGTGATTGTGAAATACATTTATTGTTCTGTACTTTGTTTCATCCATCTAAATTTATGAGGTCTTGCTCTCCCAATACTTGCACAAAATCTGCTATGGGTGGCTGGAGGCCAAGCCTGCCACAGCATCCCAAATTGCATATTTCTTTTTGAATGACTTCCCAGAGCTTCCTAGTGTTTTATTGCTTTTGTTCTCTTTCTAGGAATGGAAACCATGTACTGGCAGTCCTGAGCAACAGCAGACTCTTTTCACCACCCAGTATTTTCAATATCACGTCAGTTTCATCAATAGCCTTTTATCCTAATTATTCTTTTGGGGATGAGATTAATTCTATGTAGTGAGATAACAAAGATGTTGTCCGCTATCTCCTGATCTGCTGGGAAAAAAAAGGAAAAAACAAAAGCTACTGATTCTCTTTTAGTGGTTTATCTGCAGGTAACTATATGAAGAGACACATTTTTGATTTTGATTGGATACTGTCTCTGGGATGACTGGTCTAAAATAATCTCATGGTTTCACAAATATAAAGCTGATGTCGCTGATGCACTGGAAAATCATGGCATTCTCCACACAGAGGCTCATGTTCAATTTTTTATGCATAATTTAATATTACATCCAGGCGTAATTGTCATCAGAATGTGAGCTGTCAGGGCCTCTTTAATGAACATCATATGTGTTGTCTGACTTATTGCTTCATTTGTAGTGGCATACAATCATACAAAGTCTGTAACACTATTTTACAGCCCCTTTAAAATTTTATGCATGCATTCTGTGTTTTTCCATGTAATTTCTTCTATTTATTTTAAGGGCTCATTTTTAAATGCACTGTGGATAAAAGTTTGTTTTAAAGTGCAGCTTATCAGCATTACAAGGCTTAGCTTTTTTTGAATTTGTAAATGAACCCTTAACCCTTAAAGAATAAAAAAATATGTTTTGAAAAACGAATGTGCCATTCTCCTTCAGAGTGCATTTAAGGGCTCAAAATATAACAAGATAATTTTCAGCATAGTTCTTGATCCTCCAACGTGATGCTTCTTTTCATTAGGAAGGGGTATGGTGTGTATATACTGGATGCTCATTGGCTGTTTAACAGCTATTGTTGTGCATAGCTTTAGGCAAGCTTTAATTAACAGTATTGCAATATTTACGTGCTCAGTGACACTGTCTTGTTTTATTAAAACACATGTGTGAACGGTTTAATCCACTGCCAAGATTGAATGAAACACAAATTAGTCCCATGAGTGCCTAAAATCCCTGCAGATTTAATGTTCCCAGCATGGCAAATAAAAGCCATGGAACCCATGTGGTGCACAAGCACAGAAGAATTGCTTAATTTAACGATGTATCAATATACAGAATGCTTATATGCGATTGTTTGTAAAAATGGCATGCTTTGTTAATTTTCGAAGTGAAAATAAGTTCACACATTCTCAGCGGGGAACCACCTTAATGATATATGACACTTTTCTGACAATTTTTAGTGTGTAATTTCTGTTTATTTGTTGACTTTACTGTACTATATGACATGTTTAACATCCAAATAAACTATAGAGCAATTTCACACATTTTTTTAAAACATTTTTCCAGTACGTTCAGCATGTCCAGTAAATTCAGCAAAAAGGTAATTGGGCATTTTAATGTGCGGCAGTGTGACACACCTCAGGGTAGAAGTGTTTCACCACTATTTGAATTCAGTAATTTAGGTTGGGATACTCTCATATTCGCACAGCGCAGGTTAAAAGGTTACTGTTCTGGGTATGTCATCACGAAACAGAGACATAAGTGTTTTCATGTAAAACTGACTTTTCATTCTCATTTCATATTTACTATTAATACTAATAAAAGGAAGATGGTGAGAAAAGACATCTTTCATTAAAAGAAGCTGCATGTCACGCTGAAGTTGTTTAATTTATCCGGCCCGTGTTTTACAGAGAGCACATGAGGCAGTGGGGAGGGGTGGTGGGGGAGCTCAAATGCTCTGCTTTAGACTGTTTAGAGGCTTGTTGTGTTGCAGCATTAATGAGGCAAAATGGCTGCTCTCTTGATGAAAACATTAGGAGTCTTTAATTACAATTGGCAAAGCCCTCTGTTGACAAAATAAAGCTCCCGTGTGCTAGAATGCATCTGTTAAGCAAACAAGGCAAACGGAGACCTCAGCAGTGCCACCAGGTTAAATCAGGTCAGCCCCGCTCCTCCTCAGGCAGCGCTCAAAAAGGGGGGGCTAAGCCTGCACAGCTCTCGGCGCACACGTTTAAAGTCGATCAGCAATGCCATTTCCAGGGATTGCCCTCCTTCTATCTTTTCGGACTAAGAAAGACCTAATGAACAGTTACACACAGCCCGTTCTCTGGGCTGGTGGAGTCCCTGGAACTCTAGGTCCGACAATAGTGGCTCTCAGGTCAAGCTAGAGGAACTGGAGCAGAGTGTTTTTTGAAGTACTCACTGTGTCATTTTCAGAAAACTATAGAGCGGAACATTCCAGGAGGTCAGTGAAAATGAAGGGCCTCCGCTATTCTGGCACAGAGCTTCTCTCTGTTAAAGCACCTTGCTCATTGACCTCTTTTCCCCAAAGCTGGGTTGATTTTTGTTGCTGAAGTCATTGGAGAGTGATCTGAAATGACCCAACGCTAACTTGTGACTAAGAAATCTTCTAAATAAGCTTCTGTTCCCTGTGTCAAAACTAGGATAAGCTATGATAAGCTTTGCTGTCGCTGAACAGATTTGGGTCATTCCAATATGAGCTGTATTGTGACAGGTCTCACCTGAAAAAGAGGTGCATTCCTGCGAAAGCACAGTAAATCTCCGTAAACTGAGAGGAGTACAGCTATTAGCATTACTCTTAATGGTAACCTTAATCTTTTGGATAATGGTTTATATTGCACACCTGTAGGCAGTTCCTTACATCACCAAGTAAAGCAGCTTGAAGAGATATTGGTGTATTGACCCAAGTGCTTTGTTGCTTGGCCAGTCCAGTTAACGAGGAATTCTAGTGATAAAAAAATCATTGAATCACACACAAGATCATTTTTGGGGGTGGGCTGGGGGGTTGATATCAAAGGTAGAAAAACTCACCTACTCAGAACCAACAAGGAAACAGAGAAACCAAGTGTCTTCTGAGTTTTTGTATGTAATGGTGAAGTACAAATGGGTTTTAATCCTAATTATTGTGTGATTTGTGCTGCCAAAACATACTGACATTTGAATGTGTATATTATGTCAGATGCCAATTTATGCTCATAGTGTATTTTACCAATATTTTACTAATGCACTCCTGACATTTGTCTGCTCATAACTTGCAGAAACATTGAGCTGTGTTGTGTGCTGCTGTCAACAAGCTTACGTAATATGTGAAGAAATTATGGAAGGACATGCAGTTGCAGTGAGAAGACAGATGTTTACAGTCATCAGAAAGGAAATACACTGTGCAAATTGTCCATGGTGTGTACAACCACTTGGAACACCACTGGAACACTTAGCAAACCACCCGGGATACTTTAGCAACTGTCAACCATAATGATTTTTTTTTCCCAGAGAACCCACAAAATGTTGCTGTTCTGGCTTTCAGGGTTTCTCAAGTGTCAGTCAAGGCCTTGGTAATTTGCACCCTGCCCAAGTAACCACCTTGGATAGCACAGGAAATGCTTAGCAGCATCCTAACAACTACTGCACTTTCTTAAGGAAATACATTTTTCTAGAATAAAAATCTTTGCATTCAATACAAGATACATTGCAATGCAGATCACCAAACAATATCTTATTTTGAATAAAAAGGTGAAATGATTTATGTATCTAATGTATCTTGGTTAATGCATGTTGTCATCCATCTTTCCATAGTTCATAGCCTCCATTCACCTTTTAACCCCTACATACTTGGTTATCACATGATCATGCCATGTATTATTGTTTAGTCAAATAATAATTTAAATTCTTCCTTTTTTCTGTCACTAGTTCAAAGTTTGTGTAGCTAAAAGATGAAGGTTTGGTGTCTGTGTTTGATGAGTGCTATCCCTAAAGCAGTGCATCCTCCTGCTGAGAGAAACTGTTGATGTTTAATGAGAAAGCGCAAAGGCTCTTAGGCTGAACCATAAGGGAAGCCATATTTAACTTACAGATGATCAAAGGTGTCCTCATTTAATTCTTCAAACCCCAGGATCTGATCAAATGTGCAGAATGCATTCTTAGGAGAAGTGTGTGAAAAGAAGACACACACTGCACTTCCATGAAAGTAAAAAAAAAAACTGTACTGGTTGTAGCATATCTGCTTAAAATGATAAGCAAGTTTAACCAAAGACTGGTTGAAGCCATAGTCAAGAATTTGTGAAATCATATTTCATTCTGTAGGATGGCAAGAAAGATAACAAGAATGGTCAGGACACAAGGAAATCAACAATACTTTGCAAACCAGGTGACCAAAATCGGTCCTTCTAATGTGCTTAACTACAAAGGAAAATACATCACATGACGGTGTTCCAATGATTAAAAACATGTGAACTCAGAAGCTGGATGTCACACAGCTGTACAACAAGACTTTCTTCGCAGAAATGATCTATTGATTCACTTGCAACATAGGCCCTTTTTACATGTGCTTTTGAAATGCATGGACAAGTGGACAGCGCGAAATACAAGTGTAAAGGACCACCAAGATGCATTGTGGTCCAACCACTTGCAGGGGGGTTTGGGACTGATTGCTTATGTTTGTAGTGTAAACACTACTGAGTCCTGGCAAGGACGTCACAGTAAAATACGTAATGAAATCTGAACACACATGGCCAGCTGGACACACTGGAGATGCATGACAGACACAAGTAAAAATGGTGATGTGTCTTGGATGTCCACTTGTGATTCTGTCATCCAAAACACAGTTTAAATGTGTGAAGAGGGCCTCAAACCACTTGCTGAGGTGGTCTTGGACCTCTATTGTAGTATATTGTCACCTGTTGCAACCCTCACAAGGGCATCACAGGACAACACATCACATGACAGTGTTCCAATGATTGAAAAAATGTGGACTCTGAAACTAGATGTCACATAGCTGTACAAGACTTTATTAGTAGAAATGATCTATTGATTCACTTGTAAAGGACCACTGAGACGAATTGTGATCTGATCACTCAGACCACTTACAGAGGGGTTCGTGTAATTAATGTGTCCTGAAAAAGGCATCACAGGAAAATACATCACATGACAGCCCTCCAGTGGTTTTAAAGAATGCAGAGGAGCAGTGTAAAATAAGACATTTGAAGCTAACATAAAGAAAAGCCAAAGACAACAATCGCAAAGAACTGAATAGATAACTTGTCTATATTACAACAAGTTGAATGAAGTGTGTGAGTGTGCATTGTTTTGTCCTGTGAGAGGAGATGTGTTGGTTTCTGCTGACAACAATATCTGCAGCTATACAGCTGTTTAAAATAATAAAAGTATGTCACAAGTTTAGTGTTTGTAACAAAACTGCAGCCATACAGTATTATAACTGTGAAAACTTTGAGATATTAGCATTGTTGGTGTGAGATTCTAGTGGAAGTGATGTAGTCAGTAATGAAATCTGAACACAAGTAGTCGGCTTGACACACTTGAGATGCATGACAGACACAAGTGTAAATGTTCTTGGATGTCCACTAGTGATCCAGGCATCCAAGACACATTTTAAAAGTGTGAACAGGGCCTTAGACTACCTGTGAGGTGGTCTGGGACCTCATTTGTAGCATAATGTGACCTGATGCACCCCTGAGGGCGTCACAGAAAAAAACATCACATGACAGTGTTCCAATGCTTGAAAAAATGTGGAGAAAAATTAAATATGCTGCATAAAATAAAATATTTGAAGCTAAAATATTGTATCGCCAAATATAATAACAGGAAGTCTTGAAGGAACAGGGTACGCAACAGTCTGGACAAAGTATTGTGTGAGAGTCCATTCTTGAACAAAACCGTGATTATACAGTATTATAGTATGTACTGTAATTCTGAGAATCTGACTGAAAACTGAGATTTTCCATTGTTTGTGTGAGATTAAAACTAGCAAAAATGTGTATCGATCAAGACACATTTTAAAATGAAGTGTAAACAGGGACATGCACTACAAGTCAAAAGTTTGGACACACCTTCTCATTCAACGATTTCCTTTGTTTTTATTAGTGGCTACATTGTAGATTAATATTGAAAACATCATCTATTGCTCTGATGACAGCTTTGCACACTCTTGGCATTTTTTCAATCAGATTCATGAGGTATCCACCTGGAATGGTACTTAATTAACCGGTGTTCTACTCCACATTATGGCAAGAGCCACTTAACTAAGTAAAATGAAACAACAGTCCATCGTTATCTTATTAACTCTTGTTTTGTTTACTGCAAAATTCCATTTGTTCCTTCATCATTTTGTTTGTTTTCAATATTAATCTACAATATAGAAAATAATAAAAACAAAGCAAAAACACTGAATGAGAAGGTGTGTCCAAACTTTTGACTGGTAGCGTAATAGGATGACATAACATAAAATGGATCAGCTGAGCCGTGTGATAGTTAACACACAAAAAGATAGCTGGCAGGCTAAAAGGCTACTCCATTAATATGCTGATTTCTGCTTCAAATTAAAATGTTTACTGAATTTTAAAGGGGTAAAAGTATGGTTTTAAGAATGGCTTGCCATCCTTAGTGATTTTCTGTCGTTGGTAGCATTAAATGTGTGGGTAAAAGGAGTAACATAATAACGTAAATCGTATAGGGGTGCCAGCGGAAATCAGCATTATTATTTTTGCGGTGGTAATTTGTTTTTCTGCCTTAGAGTCTGATAAATAATATTTACAATATTGTCTGTGAAAGAAAATGTAACAGGTTATGAAATGAGTGCAATATATGGTAGATGTAAATTATTTTTGGAAAACCTGTGTATTTGCTTTATTAAATTATACAACTTCTGAAAACCATGAATTGCAGTCAGTTAAATGTGGAACATGTACACAGATACAAAGCAGACAATGAAATCCTGCCACCATTATTGCACATTCAGTTTCCTAGATGCAGATCTCCATAGTCTGTCAAAATAATTTTGTAATTAATGGTAATTTTGTAGACTACAAACAATACAATAGAAATTACATTATTGTGATTCTATGTGCATTAGGCTCACTGCCTTTTAGTAAAGGGGAAACTGAACCACATTAAGTGATCTTTTAAATTTGAGTGAAATCTTTCGGTGTTCATGAATTCATTTCAGCTAGAGGTATGCCACTTCCCAGACAGCCCTTACAAATCATAACTGCAGCCATTGTGAAATTAATTACATTTATACTGCAGGATATTACAATATAATGCAGTTTCAGTGATGTACATTAGAGATAAATGTAATTATACTGGAATTTCAGTAATGCAGTTTCTAAAACATCCAGTTTTTTTGTCTCAAATACTGTGCTTTCCTGCATTTTAATGCATTTAATTATGGAGTTTTACCTTGATAGAAACTGCAGTATTGTTTTGTAAGGGATTGTTTTGTAAAGTCAACTCAAAAATCATTTTACATTTTCCTTCCTTAC
>JBBIGA010000153.1:6150963-6188901 GCA_037576975.1 Alestes dentex | reverse complement strand
AACTCGGCAAATGAGTGAGGGAGATTTCCTTTTCCCTTTTCTGTGGCGTAGTTGTTTTTATTATTTTACAACCGTGTTAAGATCGGTAAATGACTTAGGCTAGGGTGTGCTTTGACTTACTCCAAAATTTGGGTTACATCACTTTTGAAGGAATGGATCTGTGTCGTAACTTGAGGACTCCCTGGATTCCTAATGGAAGGCAGTTTAATCTGGTCTAATGTTCAGAGACATTGCTTGACATTGGAAAGAGGGTTCACTTGGCACTTATAGGTGAAAGTGCATTACTTTTTTATATTGATTTACTTCACACTACTCTTCCCTGGTCAACATAGCCACCACATGCTACATCACTACACTGATGACTAAAGCAGGTCTTCTGCCATTTGCTTTGCTTTCCAGACAGCGGCCTTCTTATTTATCTATACACACATTTCTATAAATAGGCTTTAATCTTTCTAATGCCATATCTTCTATTCAGGTGCTGCTGGGGTCCTTGTGGGACATCCGTTTGACACTGTAAAGGTAAGAAATTGTTAGTCCATGCTGAATAATTACTACCATGTATTTGATTAAGTTCAGTGTGGGAAGTTGCGTCTGAAGCTGAACGTGGTGCTGCGTGGCTAGTGATGACAAACATCTGCGCACCAGCAGAAAGCCATTGAGTTGCTAAGATCTGTGTTCACAGGTGACTGCATTTTTGTAAAAGCAGTGTTAATGGCGTATGAATAATAGTTTAAGTCTTCCCAAAGGATATATATTACTCATCTTAGCTAACCACAACACTTTGCTTGTTTTTTTTTTTTGTTTGTTTTAATACATGCTCTACATTCTCAAAAGACTGAGGCCAGTAAAGCAGGAGAATGAGTAATAAACACATTGGTCAATAAGTTGACTTGCTTTTGGTGTAAACATAGGTAAATACCATTTATTGTAGTATTTTGCCATCTGTAACTGTGTGTTCTTTCATTCAGATACATTAGCATATGCCTTGGTTACTGTAGTGGTAGCTTCAAGGAAGCTGATAGAGTTGGCACAGATTGATTTCAGAGTAGATCTTTGTCCTTCTCTCAAAAGCAAATTATGGAAGCCATGATGAAAAATGAATAGCACGTAAAACCCACACCTATCTTTTGTTTCTCTGTGTGATGGTTTCTTGTCAGTGACTCCTTTATGACATGGTTTGATATAAACTTAATTGTCAAATGAGTCTAAATCTTCTCAACTCTTAATTATATGGTTCCACGGGCCAAATTGCAAGACTGAACATCATGCAGCCTTATTCACAGAGACGAAGCTTAGCCTGTTTTATAAAAAAACAGTAGTCGTTGCTGTAAAACCATGAGAAAAGATTTAATTAGTGCAATCCTCCTTTTACTGTCACAGGTCAGGCTCCAAGTTCAGAGTGTAGATAAGCCTCTCTACAAGGGAACATTGCACTGTTTCCAGTCCATCATACGCCAAGAATCAGTAAGTATCACTGTTAATATGGACTTGTGTCAGTTAGGTATTGAACTAAAAAGAAAAACATCATGCTAATGTCAAAATGACTCAGCAGTATCTTCTTAAACCCAGTAGTAAAGGTTTAGGTAGTTTGTACCCCAGCTAGCTTTTTATGTGTGCAAAGATGTCTAGATCTGTTTCATCTTGTTGACTGCAGATTCCAGTGTTCTCAGTTTGGTAGTATGTCAGGGAAATGTCCCGTTCTTTAAATGGTATAAGATATGTCCTCATGATAATTTCTTTTCTCCAGATGTTGGGGCTTTACAAAGGTATTGGTTCTCCTATGATGGGTCTCACTTTCATCAACGCCATCGTCTTTGGTGTGCAAGGGAACACCATGCGTCTGCTGGGCCAAGATACACCCATGAACCAATTCTTGGCAGGAGCAGCTGCTGGGGCTATCCAGTGCATCATTTGCTGTCCCATGGAGCTGGCCAAGACCCGCATGCAGATGCAAGGTACTGGTGAGAAGAAGTCATCCACTCGCAAGGTGTACAAAAACTCCCTGGATTGCCTGGCCCGCATTTATCAGCGTGAGGGCCTGAGGGGCGTCAACAGGGGCATGGTCACTACCCTCATTCGTGAGACGCCAGGCTTCGGGGTGTACTTTCTGACCTATGATGTGCTGACGCGTTCACTAGGCTGTGAACCCGAGGACCCCTACATGATCCCTAAACTACTGTTTGCTGGTGGCATGTCGGGCATTGCTTCGTGGCTTTCTACATACCCTGTGGATGTGATAAAGTCTCGACTGCAGGCAGATGGTGTCGGGGGAAAGTACCAGTATAGCAGCATCATGGACTGCACGCGGAAGAGCATAGAGCGAGAGGGCTTGCGAGTGTTCACACGTGGCCTGACCTCCACTCTGCTCCGGGCATTCCCTGTCAATGCAGCTACTTTTGCTACTGTAACACTCTTCCTGATGTATGTACGCCAAGATGAGGGGCCCAAAGACTGTGAACCTGCACCTCAACACCATGCTGCGTTACAGCAGCAAGTGCAGCCATCCAGCCTGTAACAGGGTCTCTGCTATTAATGGGACTAGTGTGTACACTGGTGCTTGGATGTGGTATGGCACCTCTTGCTAAAAAATTTGAGTCAACCACCTATTCTGTAAACACAGATATACATGACGTGTGCCGTGTAAAACTGCATTTGTACATATTTTTATTGTATGGCGTAAAAAGGGAAAAAAATAGCAAAGAGATTTGCTAATTTTGATTGTATGTACATATTAATTTCCTGCCTTATGAGAACATTGTTTAAATGAAATCAAAGCAAGTTGGTGGGAATCTGATTTTAATACCACTGTCTACAAGAGTCATGTCTCACTTTCCCCTTTTTTATTTAGCAAACGTACAAGTACTGCTGCTAACATTGATATTGCACACTGCAACAGAGGCGTGAAATACTGTAGCACTGGAAGTAACCAAAAAGCTGCATCCCGTTACTGAATACATAACTGTAAATGGTAATAAATAAAATGCTACCTCATCAAGTAAAATAGTTCATAATCCAGATGTTAAATCCAAATTTAAAAAGTGCACTATTGGTTGCTTCCTTATTTGTAAAATGCAACGGGTCTGTACAATACAGGCTTGTAAAAACGCTACATCCTTTCTTCCTGTAGTGTATAACTGCTTCCAAATTATGTACTTTCCCACATAAAAAAAAATCTGTATACTCAACCAAAAAGTTATGAATTGCTCTAGTGTAAACTTACTATGAACACTGTAGTGGTTATGATGGAAATGTCCTGACATCCAGTGCTTTGTGATCATCAGTTCTTTTTTTTTTAAGAATGGAGAAAGATGCTAGCTTTCTGAAAAAGTGTGAAACGGTGTAGCTCAGCTTCCTTTTTGTAATACTGGTATTTTAATACTGGAAAAAAACTGACATTGAACCAAGTTCTGTCATTTAATGCATGTGAATGCTTTAAGGGTTGCTATATAGGGTTTGCAAAATTAAAAATCCTTCTTTTCATGGCAAAAATTGCACAGACTGTCTTTTGCTGTCCAAAATGGATGCAAAATTGTGTATTGTGTATAGTCTCTGTCATTTAAACTTGACTCTTCTTATTATAAAACCATGGTCACTGTGGTATCGGCACATTTACTTTAAATGAATAGAAAATTAAAATGACCCATGTATTACAGACCATTCTTGTGTCTGGTTTGTCCCAGCCCCACTGTATTACAAGTATTTTTGATCTAACACTATGCCAATATCAAAGATTATCCATTACGTTGTGATGAAGGGGGATTATTGATAATGGATAGAAATGAATGTGAAAACAAACTAAAATATGGACTTGGACTTTCTGGGGAAAGTAGAATGAAATCCCATGACAATCATGGCTACTTATAGAAACTGCATTGTGGGGGCTTTATCAGAGAAATTGTAATGCACTTTTGTAAAGGTCAAAGTCTACTCTGTGTGTGTGTAAAACCTCTCATCAGGTGATTACCTGTATGTTGTACGTCATGTGCACATTACCTATTCCATTAAAACCTGAGCTTTAGAGAGCAAAGATGTAATACATTTTACTTGTTACCTGAAAAATGTTAGGATTTTGAAATAAATTAACATCTTTATAGAAATAGCTCAAGGTTTGTTTGGTTTTTTTATATATATATGTATAAGGTAGTTTCTCTGCTGTAAAATGAGACCGATTAAGTGTAATAGATTGCGTCTTATTTTTGTAACATAAAAAAAAATAGCTCACAGGTTTTACTGTTATTTTCATGTGAAATGTAGTTTGGTGAATTCATGTATGAGTCATTTTAAGTCAGAGGCAATGCAGAAATAAAGGGAAATGACAACTTGGTCTTGTGTGTTCTTTTTGCATGTTCTACAATATACATATGTTAATTTTGTTGACCTGATTTACTGAAATGTATTGATTTACTTACTGAGCTCTTTTGCCAGTATCGATGGGGAGGAGGCGTAAAACCCAGACACATTTCGGCTGTTAATGTTTTCTCAAGCAGAGATGATTCATTAAGAAACCACTCAAAATCAGACCACGACCGAAAGCAAAGTGGTGCAAATGTGTCTTTACTTTCGAAGAAAAGACAAAATGTTTAAATTAAGTTGTGAAGTTCTGTGGAAGACTTTAAAGAATGCTTTAAATAATGAAAAAGAAATGCTTTAAATAATAAAAGAATGCTTTAATGCTTTAAATAATGAAAAATGACATTTTTGAATATCTCTGAAGAATAGTATTTCAGAATTTCTTATACTCAGTTTCTCAAAGGTATCAATAAAATAATGCAAATGCTGAAATATTTTAGAAATGCTTAGAGTAATTTGGCTTAATTGCAAACAGTATGAACGGATGAAAAAATAATGAAACTACATTAGGTACTTGCACAATCAAGGTTGATTTTTGGTGACATTATGTTACTCATCCTGGGATTTTTTACCAGGCATACCATCCCTAGTCTTGGCACGCAGCTTGTTCACCTGGGATTCTGCGATATCTGCACGCTCCTCTGCCTCTTCCAGCTCATGCTGTAGTTTTCGGAACTTGGCCAGGTTGACATTGGCTTGCTCCTCAGCTTCCTCAGCAGCGCGCTTGTATGACTTCACTTTCAGCTGTAGCTTGTCCACCAAATCCTGAAGTCTTGCCATATTCTTGCGATCCTCTTCTGTCTGATAAGTGAGCTCCTTAATGCGGCGTTCATACTTGCGAACTCCTTTTATAGACTCTGTTCCTCGTTTTTGTTCTGCTTCCAGCTCATTCTCAAGTTCACGTATGCGTGCCTCCAGTTTCTGGAGCTGTTTCTTTCCACCCTTCATAGCTATTTGTTCTGCCTCATCCAGGCGGTGCTGCAAGTCTTTAATTGTCTGCTCCATGTTCTTTTTCATTCTTTCAAGATGGGCACTGGTGTCTTGCTCTTTCTTCAACTCCTCAGCCATCATAGCTGCATCTGTTATGGCTTTCTTTGCTTTCTCTTCAGCATTGCGATTCTCCTGCACGACCTCTTCCATCTCATTCTGAAGCTGTAACAGATCAGCCTCTTGCTTTTTCTTCTGATTGATCAGGCCAGTGTTTTGGGAATGCAGTAGCTGTATCCTCTCTGTTGCATCTGTAAGCTCCTGTTCAGCTAGTTTGCGCCCCCTCTCAGTTTGCTCCACCACTGCCCTTAGCTCTTCAAGCTCTGCTTGAAGAAGGTTGTTTCTGCGTTCAACAAGGGCAATGTTTTCTTTGAGATCATCATTAGTATGAGAAGAATCATCCAGTTGAAGCTGAGCATCCTTCAGATATGACTGGATCATCTTCAGTTGTTTCTGCGCATCGGCTGCCTGTCTGTTTGCTTGACTTAGTTGGATTTCCATCTCATTGAGGTCTCCCTCCATCTTTTTCTTCATTCTCAAAGCTTCATTGCGGCTTCTTGTTTCTGCCTCAAGAGAGGTCTGCAGGGTCTCCACCATCCGTTGGTAATTCCTCTTTGCCTGCTCCATCTCCTCATCCTTCTCTGCCAATTTTCTTTCTATGTCAGCCTTTGTCTGATTGAACTCAAGTTGGGCCCGCAGGAGCTTCCCCTCCTCATGCTCCATAGAGCCCTCAGCTTCCTCTAGTGCTGACTGCAGCTCTGCTTTCTCTTGTTCTAGTTGTTTCCTAAGTTTCTCAAGCTCGTGAACACTCTTACCACCTTCACCGAGCTGATCTGTCAGGTCTGTTATTTCCTCTTGCAGGTTTTTGTTCTCCCGTTTAAAAGTCTCAAGTTGATCAAGACATTCCTCATAACCATTTTTCAGTTTGAAAAGCTCAGTGCTCAAGTTTCGTGTTTCCTTCTGGGATGCTTCCAGTTCACTTTGTGACTCCTCAAACTTCTGCTTCCACTCGGCCAAGACTTTGTCAAAGGCCCGTTGTTTCTTGTCCAGAGCCGCAGAGGCTGCATTCGAGCGTTCAAGATCTAGCATGAGATCTTCAATTTCATTTTGCAGCCTATGTTTAGTTTTCTCAAGAGAGGAACACTTTGCATTAACAGCTTCTACTGCCTCTTCTGCTTCTTGTAGCCTTTGAACAAGCTTCTTTTTCGCATCCTCTAGCTCTTCTGTTCTCTGAATTCCATCAGTCTCATACTTAGTTCTCCACGTTGCGACTTCGGTATTTGCTTTTGAGAGTGCTCGCTGAAGCTCTGCCTTAGCCTCCTGTTCCTCCTCAAACTGCTCTCTCAACAAATCACAGTCATGACGAGAAGACTGCACAGCGTGAGCTAACGCATTCTTTGCTTTCACTTCTTCTTCAAGTTGTCTTCTCAGGTCCTCCACTTGTTGAGTATAAGAGTTCTTACCCCTTGTAAGTTGGGAGATAAGACATTCTTTCTCTTCCAACTGCCTCCCAAGTTCTCCATTTTCAGTCAACAACTTTGCTCTCTGAGTTGAGAAGTCACTAAGGGCTCTTTGGGCCTCCTCAGCTTTGGACCTGTACTCATTCATTTGATCCTCCAAAGAACGACACATCTTTTCAATATTTACCTTGGCTTTCACAATACTCTCCATGTTTGAGGCCAGGTCATCCAACTCCAGCTTCAGTTCAGTCTTATCTTTCTCTAACTTTTGCTTAACGCGCTGCAGGTTGTCAATTTGTTCCCCAAGTTCAGCCACACTATCAGCATGCTTCTTTCGAAGGGCTGCAGAGGTGGCCTCATGCTGAAGGGTAGATTCCTCAAGATCTCTCCGCAACTTCTGAAACTCAGCATCCCTTTTCTTGTTTAGCTCTACCTGAGCAGATGTGGCTCCACCTGCTTCCTCAAGGCGTTCGCTAATGTCTTCTAATTCTCGTGAGAGATCAGATCGCTGTTTTTCCACCTTTGCTCGGGCTGCACGCTCAGCATCCAGTTCTTCTTCCAGTTCTTCAATACGAGCTTGGTTTTCCTTTAATTTTTTTTGTAGTTGTACAACAGCAATCTGCTCATCCTCAATTTTTGAATTCAGCTGACATATTTCAAAATCTTTCTTCTTCAGTTTTTCCTCCTGCTGCTGTTTATCATTCTCCAAATCCATTATATTCTCTTGAGCCATTTTCAGATCTCCCTCTATCTTTCTTTTGCCACGTTCCAGATCCATTCTAACCTTTTTTTCTTGTTCAAGGGAGCCCTCAAGGTCATCCACTTGCTGCTCAAGCTTAGCTTTGGCTTTTGACAAAGTATTTGCTTTATCCTCCTCACTCTGAAGGTCATCCAGTGTCTGCTGGTGAGCTTCTTGTAGAGCTTTTTTCTCCTTTGTGAGCTTCATTATGATCTCATCCTGGGAGGCCATTTCTTCTGTGAGGTTCTTTACTTTATTCTCAGTGGCATGCTTCTCTTTCTCGACCTTGGCTAAGGTGAGTTCAAGATCATCAATGTCTTTTTTAAGTTCAGAGCACTCATCTTCCAGCTTACGCTTTTTGGCTGTGAGGTCTGCATTGATCTCTTCCTCATCTTCAATACGCTCAGTCAGCTCTTTCACTTTAGCCTCCAGTTGAATCTTGCTTTTTATCAACTGTTCACAACGTTCTTCGGCATCTGTCAGTGTATCTTGCTCTGACTGCAGCTGGAGAAGTAAATCGTTCTTTTCTTGAAGAATGGTGACCATTTTCTCTTCTAGCTCTTTCCTTCTTCCATCAGATTTATCTAGGGCCTCTTTTAATTTATTGAATTCATCTTTCATGTTTGCCATCTCTTTCTCAGCCTCTGCACTTTTTAGTAGGGGCTTTATCTTGAAGAACATTTTCATCCAAGGCCAATTTTTAACGCTTAGGAAAGAGCGAAGATTCCACTGAATGACCATTAGGGCATCTCGGCGTTCCACTAGTTTCTGGTATTCTGCCCTCATAAGCAGAGCCCGAGCATTAGCTTGTATCCTTGTAATGATGCGAGCCAGTTGCTCATCTCGCATCTCCTCTAGGGTGCCCAGCAGTCCTGCCTTGAAAAAGACTTTTGTGTGGCCAAACTTGTATTGAGTATGGTCAATGTCCAGTGATCCTAGTAGTTTCTCAGCACTCTTTTTGTTTTCAATAAACTGGCCTTCTGGAATCGCAGATGCATTCAATATTCTGTACCTCTGTTTGAAATCACCATAGAGAACCCTGTTTGGAAAGCCTTTCCTACAAATTCTGATCCCCTCCAGCACACCATTGCAGCGAAGCTGGTGCATCACAAGACAGTTGTCCATGGCTCCTGGAGTCTTCTTCTCATTGGGGATCAAGCAACGAACAAAATGTGGGTGAGTGGTTTTGAGATTGGTCATCAGTTTGTTAAGATTTTCTCTGTGCAGGGCAGACACGGTCTGAAAAGATGACCCTTTCTTTTTGGCTCCTTTCCCACCAGATTTTTCAGCTGCCTCTGCTCCTGCATAGCTTGAGAACAGATGGCTCAGAAGCTTAAGGGCGGATTTCTGGTATAGCCCAACTACTGTTTCATTCAGTGGATCTTTGTTCTTCACAAGCCAGCCTGAAATATTGTAATCAACTGTACCAGCATAGTGAACCAATGCAAAGTGTGCCTCTGCCTTGCCCTTGACAGCACGTGGCTTCTGGAACATGCTTGACTTGCCCAGATGATTGTCATAGAGTTTTGCTTTGAAAGTCTGATCACTTGCTTTTGGAAACATGCACTCTTCCTCTAGAATAGACATGATCCCAAGGGGTTTCTCAATCAGATCAATACAAGCTTGCAAGTCCATCCCAAAATCAATGAACTCCCAGTCTATTCCTTCCTTTTTGTACTCTTCTTGCTCCAAGACAAACATGTGGTGATTGAAAAACTGTTGCAGTTTTTCATTGGTAAAATTGATGCAGAGCTGCTCAAATGTGTTGAAATCAAATATCTCAAAGCCAGCAATATCTAGTACACCAATGAAATACTGTCGATGCTGCTTTGTGTCTAGGGACTGGTTGATCCTTACCACCATCCAGTTGAACATCTTTTCGTACACTGCCTTTGCCAGTGCACCAAGGGAGTAGTACACTTGATCCACACTTTGGCCTTTTGTGACATATTCGTTTCCTACCTTGACTCTCGGATGACAGAGGCCTTTCAGAAGATCTGCAGAGTTCAGCCCCATTAGGTAGGCTGATTTGTCAGCAGCTTCTGTACCATCAGGTTCTGCCTGTTCCTCACGCTGCTTCTGCTTGAACCTCATGTTACCATAATGCATGATAGCACCAGTCAGTTTGTAGACTCCCATCTTCTCCTCTGGAGAGAAACCGAGCACGTCAAAGGCATTGTCAGTGGCTAACAGCTCCTCACTGTCATTGATACTTGGAACAGTTACTTCTCCTTGGGAAATGTAAGAGTAATCATATGGATTATTCGTAATCAGCAGCATATCCAGCAGTTCAGGCTTTGCATTGGATAATATCTGGAAAAAGATGTGGTAATTCCTTTCTGATTTTAGCTGAAAAGTCACACGTGACTTTTCCAGCAGATATGTTTCAATGTCAGCTGAAGAAAGCTTACCACTTGTTCCAAAATGAATACGGATAAACTTTCCAAAGCGAGATGAGTTGTCATTTCTCACAGTCTTGGCATTGCCAAAGGCTTCAAGTGCAGGATTTGCCTGGATGATTTGGTCCTCCAAAGTTCCCTTGTTTGCATCTTTCTTGCCACCACCACCAGCAGCTGCAATACTTGCAAAATACTGAATGACTCTCTTGGTGTTCACAGTCTTCCCAGCACCAGATTCTCCAGTGATGAGGATAGACTGGTTCTCCCTGTCAGTTAGCATGTATTGATATGCATTATCTGAGATGGAGAAGATATGAGGTGGAGCTTCTGTTCTCTTCTTACCTCTGTAAGCAGCAACAACC
Organism: Alestes dentex; assembly: GCA_037576975.1. Taxonomy (NCBI): domain Eukaryota; kingdom Metazoa; phylum Chordata; class Actinopteri; order Characiformes; family Alestidae; genus Alestes; species Alestes dentex. The sequence goes on along the minus strand of JBBIGA010000153.1, from coordinate 6,178,601 downwards.
TCTGCATCATACACAGGCAGCCACTTGTAGGGGTTGACTGTAACACAAAACAACCCTGAATAAGTATAAATCATCCAGGCTGCATAACGCTCTTTGAGGTTAAACAGCACTGCAGGCTCATGGAGAAAAGTGAACATTGCCATATCTTCAATTTTATCAAATTTGGGTGGGTTCTGAGGATGGACATCTGTCTCTTTGACAGTCACGGTCCTCCCATCCTCTGTCTTTACAGACACCTTCCCTCCATCTTTACTGACAATTTGCCCCTTGACATACTCCACTTTTTCATCCACCACAAAGCATTCAGTCTTGATGTCGAAGGGTCTGGTCTGAGCTTCAAGTCGTTCTTTCTCTGACTTCCTCAGGAAGGGAGCTGCTTTTCCAAACTCTGCCATAATTGCCTCACTCATTGTGATCTTTTGAGTTTCACAGATGCAGTGAGAATCAGTAAATGCAGTGCTGAAGGTGGAACCAGGAGCAACTGTGGAATACTCAGGACATCAGTCCTGGTCCTCCTTTATAAAGGATGACTGAGCTCCTAATAAGGATGTGTCTTTAGGCATCTTGCAGAAGAAGGAGAGCGTAAGCAGCAATGGAAGTTTTTATCAAGGCTCTTAAGAGGTGTGGGGGCAGTAAGAGGACCTTTAGCTGTTAATATCCTTTTTAGGACAACTCTCACCTCCCTGACAGTCTCTCTCCATGTGTCATCTCTGATAGACATTCCACACATTTCTATCTCAGGCTATTATTAATACCTATTTAAATCACAAGCGGTTTGTCTAATATTGTGACAGAAAAACAGAGAACGATAATTATCTAAATAAAGTGCTCCAGTTTTAACAAGATTCATACGAGGCTGTATACACTGACATGCTGGCAGAACATGTTCTTTATCAAAGGTTCTTCTCAGATGCCACACCCCACAAAACTCATCCTTCTTATTCAACACCCTCATAATAGAAGTACTCAAGCATGAATACCAACCCATCCCTCTCATGCGCATTACTCTTTTGTACTTCAGGTGTGAAGAACAGTGCTGGTTGACATCCTTGTTGGTACACAGAATACACTATCAGTGCTTCTGTGGTGCTGGGTTTTTGCTTTTGTATTGCTGATTTTGGGTGAATACACTAAACAAAACACAGCGGCAGTGTAAAGTAAAACTAAATTATATCTTGTATCAATTACAAGACAGCGAGCTATATTACTGATAGCTATTTTCCTTGTTCTGCTACATCCGTGTTCTGAAAAGTTCATGTTCCAAGATTACAGAGTAAAATGCCCTCTAATGCCCAAAACTTGCATCCTTAAATCCACAAAGGGCCAGTTCATTAGACTGTGGTGTCTTACTAGCCAGCGTGTTTTTCTCAGTCAAAAGGGTCAAATGTTTCTAGCTATTAACCCACTGAAGTCGTCATCACACACCTCTCCTTCCTCTCAAAAAATAAAGTGTTGAGCTTTTAAATAATCCTTCACTATAGAATACAAATGTAGAAAAGTGTTTATAGAACCAAATCAATCTTACCTCTTCCTGTCTTTTGATAATGCTAGCTTCCAAATTACTACAAATTAGTATGAAAAGTAGAAACACTAGTGTTAAAAAGTTTGAGATCACAATTCATAAGCTTTGAGTTTTTAAATATTGTTATGCTTCTCTGCCTGTTTAATTTCATGGGTTTATTTAATTACAGATAGGACACTACAGAAAATATCCTTAATATCCATAGTATTTCAAAACATAATCAAATCTTAAGGCAGATAACTTGACAGAAAACTCCAATAAAAAGAAATTACAGTATAAATAGAATAAAAAGTTACAATATATTATTTATCCATGAACAACTCTTGTTGTTGCCAAAATACTTGCAATATTTACTAAAACACTTGAAACAACTTTTTGTTGCAGGTTCTAGGTGAGTATTTAAATCTGCATCGTTTAGGATATTGTTATTTAGTAATCAGAAATGTTGAAAATAAGACCATTACCAAAGGAAATAAGAACAAAATTAGGATACATTTCTTTTAATCCTTTGACAAATAAGATTAAATGAAACAATTAATGAGGACTGAGTATCCCTGAGCCAGACTCAACAGTAGTAATGGACTCTCAGTCAAAATGTTTTGAAAATAGATCCAAACTGGTACACAATTACAGTGCAAAGAGACATTCGTTTTATTATTTATTTTTACATATAAAAATTATGTACAATGAAAACATGTCTTCACTGAGATCTTAGCAATTTTTTTATTTTTTATAAAACTGAATTCCAAAATTTGGAATATTTTAACTGTTTCCAAAAACAGACAGAGGGTCCAATTGATTATGCAGCCAATATCCAAAAAGGTGAAAAGCCTGTATACATCAGTGGTACTCCAGGACCAAGACCACTATGGACATGCATAATGTCATTATGGACATGCATAAAAACAGCAATTCAAAACAGAGTGCAGTGCTGTATGTCCTTATTTAAAGGGGATGCCAGTCCATATGGTTCAAAAATGCATCACCCTAATATGTGCTAGAAGACATGCGTTTCCGGTGCTGCTCCACCAACGGCACCAGGCAGCGCGGGGAGCCACTCTGCAGCAGGAAGGGGTGTTTAAGGAGGTCGCTGGCACTTGCTCTCTGCAGGGGGTCCCTGGTCAACATCGAATCCAAAAAGTCCCTCAGCACTGATGAGATCTGATCAAGAGGGAAAAAGATTCATGTTCATTAATCAACAAGTGTTACACAAACTGTTTTTTTGGTTTATTTTATTTTACATACTCTAGCTTTTATTCTATTTTTTATGCTGCTCTTACTTTTGTACTGCCCTCCTGCTGCCATAACAATGCAGATTTCCCACCTGTGGGACTAACAAGGGTTACCTTACCTTATCCTATATTGATCCTGGAGGAAATTACTTGAGTCCTCTGCATTTAACCCATTCACCAAGTGAAGCAGTGGGCTCCCGACAATGGTGCCCAGGGAGCAGTGTGTGGGGATGGTACCTTGCTCAAGGTGGCGGTCCTGGGATACAAACCCATGACCTTCTGACTTCAGGGGTTACTCCCCAACCACCAGGCCAACCAGTTGTGTTATGATGTTCACTGGTGCCCACAAGAAATACTGACACCCTTGGTAAAATTAACAATAAAGGTTTTGAAAATTTGTCTTTGTTGTTTCTCATCCTGACTTTAAACTCATTATATGACAGTGGGGTAAAATTCAAAGAAAGAAATATTTTTGGTATATTAGATGGTATTGTTTCTTTCAAAGATGTTTATTAAACAGCCATCCAAGTTGGACTCTTTCTATAATTGAGGTTATTCTTGCCTCTCCATTTATATGACAGTCTACAACCAATCCACCCAAATTTTTAAACTATGTTGGAAATGGTCAGTCTTTTCTTTTTAGTGTTTTACTACTTATTTCTATTGCGTGCAATAACATACTCTTAACCACTATTTGTCTTACTAGTAATTTACTTAACTGTAAGTTACTTATTATTAATACTCCAGCATTTGTGTATATATCACAGTGTATTAGTGTCCCTGTGTCTCTGTGTCCCTGTGCAGTCATGCATAAGCAATTTCCACCGGGATCTATAAAGTTTTCTGATTCTGATTTATGGGTTGTTCTGCGGATCATAATGTATAAATGTACTGTTGCTGCTAGATAGATTTTGAATGGACGTAATGGAAACTAGGTGTAATGTAAGAAAAAAAGGTTGTGTTCAATAGCACAATAATATTAACACCCTGTTCACAATCTCACTAATTCAAAAATGTGATTTTTAAGTGTTCTTTCAGTCTTGCCTTGCTTGAGTTCCTGACAGAAGGTGCGGGTTCATCTCTCAACCTCTTCATAGCAGCTATAGGTGTGTCACTGAAATATGGAGGCTCCCCGTCCACCATCTCCACCACCATAATGCCCAGAGACCAAACATCCACCTGTGAACATGACAATTAAAACTCACTCAGGAGCCAGAGTCATTTCCTCCTCTTGAAAGCACACGTACACACACACATACACACATACACATGTATTTCAGAATTGCTTGGATTATGGAGGTTATAATGTGCTAAGAAGAACACTCTTACAAAATGGTGTTACTAGTAAGTGGCAGTGCACACCCCTCCTCCTTCCCTCTCTACCCTTGTCTCCTCAGCCAAAAGCAGAAAATAACTCAGGAGATAGATAAGCATTATCTGCGGGTGTCCAGACCTTGATTTAATAATAGTCTCTCAGCAGTTGCTGATGACCTGACAAGCATTTTCCATGTCCTCTCTCTTCAAAACTTTAAATACAGAGATACCTGATGTGTCAAAATGTTTGTACACAATGTTTCCTCGGAAATCAAGGATAATAATAAGGAGTCTGTCCACCATTTGCTGCTGCTCTGCTGGGAAGGCTTTTAACTGGATGCTTCAACATTTCTGTAAAGATTTGTTTGGATTGAGCCACAAGGGCAGATACTGAATTTGGATGATTGGTTCTGGATCACAAATAGCACCCTCAACTCATGACAGTTACTCCAGAAAGGCCTGTTCCACTAAACCCCTGTGGCAGACACTAGAGCATCACAAGCAGAGCTAAACCCCTTTCAGTGGGAAGATTTTAAAAAGTTGTGTGTGTGTGTGTGTGTATGGGTGTGTGTAACTGAACACCTATGCCACTAAAGTAGCTGAATTCAGTCAGAAGTTGTGTCTGGATATTTTTGTACGTGTAGTGTGGCCACAGATCACCTTTTAATTGCCTAAATCTTCAGGCAACAATACTGCATGGAGAAAAAGAAGGTCTAATTATTCACTCATTTGTTCAACTCTTTTCCTTACCTCTGTGCCATATGGGGTTTTGGAGATGACCTCTGGAGCCATCCAGTAGGGTGTTCCAACCAACGACTTCCTTTTTGGGATGTCTTTGCTGATCTGAGCACAAAATCCAAAGTCTGACAGCTTGATCTAGAAAGAAGATCGTTGTTTTTTACTTTTAGAATAGTTTAATTTTCAACATGCAACCCAGTAGCCTTACAATATATCAAACATCATATGTGAATAAATATTTCATTATCATCATTTTGTCATTTTTGTAACCTCATTTTATTACCACAATTTCTAATGCTCATTACTGATATTTGTCTGTTTTCATTTTTTTTAAATAGAAAAAAGGTTTGCATTACTCCTGACTATTAAAATGCCATACATGAAGTTTTTCCTTGTGAACTCTACCAAAGTGAACTGAAACAAGAAAATGTCCCTTTTCATTTTATTTGGTAAAAAAAAGAATATGGTCACTTACAAAAATTACTTTAAAATCAATGCATGACTCATGTTTTATTTCATTATTATCTATATGTTATACAATTTGCCAAGCTGGTTGCTAGATATTTGTCGAGGTTATGAGAATAACCAGTTTATGCAACATGAGCTTTACTAATGTAATACTTTGAAAAAAGAACACAACAAAAGTGTCATTTGAAAGCAACTGTACTGGGCACTTATGTTAAATAAATGACATGAGCAATTACAGCAGTTTACAAGTAAAGGGAGATGCTACAACGATAGTAATAATAATAATAACAACATTAAATGTGCTTCTGTGTCTTCTAATTCATCCTGGGACCCTAAATCATGCTTCTGGCTGGCTTAGTCCTGCTGGTGGTGCTTTTGCTGCATTTACTGCTAAACCTCAGTTATATGTTACTCAGAGCCACTGGCCTGTTTTTGTCTATGTAAAATGAGTAGAGGATTGATTTCACCCTATTTACGAAGCTGTCTGTTTTTATCCATTATCTTTTATAGCATGCGCCGAACAGGTCTTTGTTTGAATGAGCCACATTCTTGCTCTTCCATGAGCCAAGTTCTTATCTGCTGTAATCTCACTTCCAAATGGAGGCTGTGGCTGCTATTAAGAGTCTGAACAAGTCTGTGACCCTGCGGCCATAAGTGGTGCCTGCCCACCAGTACTGGGTCCCAGTATTTTTAGCAACAAGCCACTTGTGGTATCTGAAATATCTCATGTAGAAAGCAGTGTCACTCCTTCAGCCTTGGCTGAATATAATTCAAAAACCCTATAATTCAAACCCTGAAACAGAGAATCACACCACAGTGGTACAAGACTGTGGCTCTATATCAAATCTAGCTACCTTACAATAACTCATACTTCGAACACTCAGTTTATATCAGTGTGCATTTCAAGGTTTTCTGATTCATGAATTTACTCTGCATGTGTTCTTTTATAATCAGGTGGTGTGAACAGGAGAGTTCTCCCAGGAAATGGGTAAAATGCTCACTCACAAATATGTTCTGTTGTATTTCTGGGATTTATGCAAATAATTCTCCTGATATACAACTACAGACTTCCAGTGGAATTCCCATTTAAACGATATTTACTTACTCTCCCATCCAGAGTCAGCAATATGGAGTCACTCTTGATATCTCTGTGAATCACACCCTGTGCATGCAGATAGGCCAGAGCCTGTAACACAGCTTCACACACTGTAGCTATCTGCTCTTCTGTCAGCCTGCATGAGAGAGCACACACACACACACACACACACACACACACACACACACAGGGACAAGGTGTAAAGTCTTCACACAAATCTCTAAAACTTTGGTTCCCTGCTTAAAACAGTCAAGTCGGTAGTTAAACTGTAAAACGGGATAGTGGGTGATGGTTATAAACTGTATTTTTACTTAATTTATAATTTACAGTGAACTGTTACCATCTACAGTTAAAGGTTTGTGAACCCTTGGTCCAATTATATGTAATTTAACCTTTACAGAGAACACCATTCAGAATTTTTTTCATGGTATGAGAACCCATTTGCGCTTTATAAACAGCTTGTGACAACTTTACAATCAGTTGTTTCTTATGAGCTTTGTTAGGGGTTCATACATCAAAAGCAACCTGTAGAAAATGAAGTAGTGAGATCTCAGCTAAAATAAGGACATTACTCGAAAGGGATGGAAGTGTGAAATCTGATTCCTGGTTATGAAATAAACCTGCCAGAAGCTGATTCTGGTGTGTTAGACAGAATGCAAAAGTATGTGGTTAGAATGACAAGCTATGAGGTGTGTTTGCGGGACTCATGCTACCTGTTACGTAGAAAAGGTTCCTTGATATTATTTTGAGGAATGTTTGATGAATGATCACATGAGTAAAGGATGACAGTGAGTCACTCACTCTGTGAACATTTAGAAAGCTGTGTATTTATGTGTACACTTTACTCGTTTTTCTGCTTAGTCCAGTTTTAGTAACAAAACCTTGGCAGTCTTTGTGTAGTTGGTTGGAACAGGACCACGCCACTGGTAATCTACTACCAAAACAATTTAAATACTTAGCAGGCGTTCAGGTTCATATCTCAGTAAAATTTGCAGTCTGACACCATGGAAATAGTGCCACCGGGTGCATTCTCATTTATTTTGATGTACAAAAAATGAAGACTGTTTGATGTACAAAAAATGAAGACATGAAGACTGAGGTGTTTCCTTTAGAAGCTATTTTCTGTACTGCCAAGCGGCACAACTGCCTTAGCATTGGAGCTGTTGTCGGGACACAGAACAATTGCATTCACTCTCTCTGGGTGAGTAATATGGGCCTCCCTCTCAGCCATCAGTCAGTGTCACACAAGACAGGTGGCACCTCACATGCTTCAGAGGAAGCATGTTAGCTGTCGCCCGCCCAGCATTGCTAGCATCATGTGACGAGAGAAGAATTGAACATGACTGAATTAGGGAAAAACTGGAAAAACAATTTTCCAAAACAAAGCCATCATATGAGAAGGACATATACACAATCTGGACAAATGTATTGGGACACACCTGTTAATTATTGAATTCATTATTAATGATTAATGAATTCATTATTAATTATTAATGCTTCACCATACAAAGACATTTTGGACAACACCATGCTTCCAACTTTGTGGACACAGTTTGGGGAAGAACCTTGACTGTGCCCCAGTGCAAGCTCCATAAATACATAGTCAGATGAGTTCGGTGTGGAAGAATTTGGCTGGCCTGTACAGAGCCCTGACCTCAACCCCATCCAGCACCTTTGGGATGAACTGGAATGGAGATTGCAACCCAGGCCTTCTCGTCCAACATCAGTGCCTGACCTCATAAATGCTCTACAGAATGAATAGACTAACATTCCCACAGAAACTCTAAAAGAAGAGTGGAAGCTGTTATAGCTGCCAAGGGGGGTGGGGGAGTCATTAAAGTCCCTGTTAGTAGTAATGGTCAGGCATCCCAATACTTTTGTCCATATAGCGTGTATGCTTTAAACATTGTGCATCAACTTTGGGCCTCTCACCTGGTTTCAGATACTATGTTGGTTAAAGCACCACCCTGCAGGTACTCCATAATAACCCAGAGCTCCTCCTCCACTAGAGCACTCTTATACATCTCCACCACGTTCTTATGCCTGTAGTCTCGCATGATGACCACCTAAAATGTTTGAGAATTCATAAAATGTCATTGGAAATGTATACTGTATCACAACTGTAAATATAGAAACAATGTATATGTTTCAATTGAGTACATTCAACATCGATTTATCAAAGCATTCAGCCGAGTAATATGGCAATGTAATGTAGATTTTTAAAATGAATCCTACAGAAACAATACAGTGTATGTTATTTAGAAATCATATTACAGAATGTCATACTTCATTAAAGAGCAGCTCTCTTCGTTGCTGTTTCCTCAGATCCATCATCTTCACTGCTACCTGTTTCCCACTGTGCTTCTCCCGTGCAATGCAGACGACGCCTGTCGAGCCCTCTCCAATCTTTACAAAGTTCTCCAGATATAATCGGGGGTCGCCCTTGTCCACCACCATTTGCAGAGCAGCCTTGAACTGTGCATGAGTGATCTTGGGTTCGTCATAGATGATGTTTGCTGGCTGAGTAGCTCTCAGACAGGGAGGGGAAGCTCCAGGCAGGTTGGTGGTAGGAGATCCGGTAGGGGAAGGCCAAGGCTGGGAGGAACTATTCCGCATAGGTGGCACTGAGGCTTTAATAGGAGAAACACCTGTTGTCGACTGAAGGGGCGAGTGCGAGTGTGTGCCTGGTTTTGGGCTGCTGGTGCCATTGGGTTTTGACGTGGCTGAGAAACCAAACGAGTGTGTCTGTAATAGCAAAAGAAAAAAAGAATAAGGGTCAAGTTGAGGGTCAGGTAGCTAATAGGAGACTAAATGATCAAGTGTGTAAAGAAAACTATGGTGTGGGTGGCTATCAAATACAGATTCTGTATGCAAGTAACCAGGTTCAAGTAGAACACATGATTTTTGTCATCTTCTCACATTCCCAAAGACAATGTTTGCAATTTTTCTGACATATGTATTAAGTTTCTTTAAGCATGTTTTTGCAACATGACAGTAACTTCTTCTATCTAGTTGCTTGAACAACTCAGAAAATTCACACTTATGTTGTTTCCATCACCCTCTTGGTGGCTGTAATATCACACCGATTAAAGCACATAAACAACTCACAGTGAGAGCCTGCCAGGCTAAAGTACAGCTTTCACAAGGTGGGTTTTGTTTTAACAAAGTGTTATAACTGTGCCTCCCAAAGTACACATAGAGTGCAGTCCATAATCCTCCATATGAGTTCAAACATTTCCAGATCTGTTAACTCACAGACTGGAAAGGAAAGAAGTATTATGTTAAGCCATGTTAAAAAAATATATATTTTAATTTCCTCATGATGATCTCTGGTTATATTTATTTTAATGGATATATTTTTCTGTATGCATGTTGGAAATCCTGTCTGGTCCAGATTGATTGAATTTGTGTCCTCATCATTTATCAGACTTAAGAGTAACTTCTAACACCTCTTTCAGCTGAACAGTAGATGCTGGAAATAAATGTTTCATTTGTGGAAGAGATGTGTATGTTAATAATATCAAAATACTAACCCTGCTTAAAAATGTTAACCCTCATGTTACCCTTATGTTTGGGTTCTACAGACCCCAGACCTTTTACAGATACTGTACACCTAATGTTGCTTTATCAGCTCAATACTCAATACAACAACCTTTCAACAACGCACACACACATTTACACTCATACACGCTACTACATTAGTTTTTATTAGAAAGTTGTATTTGTTGTGAAAAATGCACATATCCTTGTGAGGACTAGAAAAACGTCCCCACTTTTCCATTTTTCTGGTATTCCTATCATTATGAGGACATTGGGTTCCCACAAAGAGGCACAAGCCATTATTTTGTCTAATAACATTGTCTTATGGTAACTGACGAGTTCTCCAACGTGCACTTTTTTGTTTGGTCATTTTTGCTTATTGGGTTGTAATTAGAACAAAAAGGAACACAAAGATTTGGATGAGAAGAACACATCCATTTTTGAATTATTATTTTTATTTTTACATCTATATCATTAGAATCCCTGGCATCCCAAACAATAAAGACATAAGGCCAATCTAAAAAACTATATGATTTAGCAAAGGCCAAAATATGTTAGGCCATGTCCCTGCTCCCCCTGCAACCCTTAGCAGTAAGTCAGACACTTTTACTGCAAGTCTGACACCTTGAGGCAGAGGCTGTACAGGAAAAACAAGTGTGTGGTATGTGTGAAAACAATGCTACTTAGTTTCCTATTGATATATATGACCAAAACAAATGGGACCCGTGTCAGATTCAGATACCTGAAATTTGTATCAGGTTCAGGTCCAAAGTTCATATTCGGGTTCTCACAACACAGCCCACGCCCCAGTTCATATTTTATCCTGCATTTTCCCACTTCTTACTTTACTTTATTCTTCCTCCCTACTCTCATTACTTTACACTTCCTTCCTACTTTCATACTTATTAAGGTAGCTTTTAACCCCACATCTTGAGAAAACAGACTGAAATAAAACAGCAAAATGAAACAGGAGAGAACAGTTTAGAAAACAGCTCCATGGGTCTTTCAAACATGGCAGCAGCTCCTTACACTGTGTGAAACATTATTAATGAATGAACCAAAAGAAATGCTCCAAAATTACTTGTAATCGACATTAACTTGCATCAGAAAAAAAAGAACCTTTTTAAGATGAAACAGATAAAGGGTCTTGCTCTAACTTGGGGATCCAGTGTTTTTGAAAGCACTGCTTCATAAACACATATAAGTAGAATTGAGCCTTAATTGGACAGCTATTCTATTTATCCAAGACTTACTTGGATAAATAGCAGTTATATGAGTCACAACCAGGGAATTTAACTTCTGCTATCTTTTTTAGTTTCTGTCACACATATTGGGTGATGATAGGAAGTCAGGTTCAGACAGAATTCGCTTGCACTCTAGTCAAACTCAAAACTTAGTAAACTTAGTTTGCTGGGCTCAGGGTGGGTTATGACTAACAATTTCAAGCCTGAAAAAAGCCATAATGTTGACATTTCTTTTTCATAACTTCATAACTCACATTCACAATGGGAAATGTTAAAAACAATCTTTAGTAAATGAATGAGTGGTCTCACCTTCAGGTCATATGTGGAGAAAGGCCTCCTAGGGGTATCCACAGAGACTGCAGGAAGCTCTGGGCTGGGGGTCGCCCTAGGACTTGGACTGGCCTTTGACCCACTGTTTACTGTAGGAGTGCTGTAGAGGCAGGACACGGGTCTGGGATTAGTCCTACTGTCTCTGTGCGTCAAACTAGGCCGATGAAGCCTTAATCTCTCACTGTGTGCATTCTTCTCTGTTTGGTCCACTCCGGGTAAGTTTAAAATGTCCCTTGGCATGAGCTGAGGCTCCTCCATGAATGTCGTGCTGACTTCAATAATAGATTTGGCTCTGGGTGGCACCCCGTTAGGCTGCAGAGTGGCACTCTTTTTGGTGCCAGGCCGTGGGCTTCCACTCTCGCTGTGTACCTGCCGCGCCCTTTCGTGCCAGTCCAGGACAGGCTGTCCATTTGTCTGTGTGTTTTTGTTTAGTTCCTGATACTGATACGTGTCCACCTCAGCTACCTCGCCCAGGCGGCCCATGGACTGGGCCCGCTTCCGTAGCGACGGGCTGGTCCTCCTGAGCGAATTGGAGCTGGTGACAGAGAGGCGGCTCATTTCGGCAATCGCCGCAGCGATGTATTCTCCATGCCCAATGAAGCTGCCCCGCACAATAGTCTGTGTTAAAAAAATGAAAAAAGAATTACAATAGTAGCATGGTTTTTATTCAGCATATTTGGAAGACTCAAGATCACACACCCATCATCAGAACAGTACATAATATAATATAAATACACGGTTGTGGGCTCTAATGCCCATTAGAAGACCTGCATGACGTTTAAACATTTGAAAAATAACATACACTTTACTATCTGTGATGTCCTTATGTAGAATATGGCAAATTGCAGATACAGAGTTCTGTTATGATTGTAATACTTACTCAAAAGATCTCAAAAAACATTTCTTATTAGTTATTAGTTTAACCAATTCTAGTTCTAGGCTATATCCAGAAGTTTGTGCAGTATATGACTAATTGCTTTCTCACAGATTGCTAAGGCTGGAATGAATGCCTGGACTGGGATCCATAAAAGACCTAATTAATTGCTTATCCCTCCTTTTAAAAATCCAAATATTTCTTCAAAATGCTAGCTCTCCTGTGAATATGTGGCAGCGTTTGTGTGTATTTGTACATGGGCACATTTTGTTATATTTATTTATGTTTGAAACTAGGCTGTGTCTAGTATAATCATAAGGTTAAACAAAGACAGTTTATGACAGACAGTTTTACATTATCCTATAGGGAGGGTTGCTTACATTGTTTTTAGAACTTCTATCAATTTCTTAACTCATTCATGCCTGCTGAAACTGTAGTGTTTGCATTAGACGCAACTAAAGTTCACTTTGGAACTTTGCAACTACAAGACTGACACCTGGAGGCATGAGCGTGGTCAGGAAATACAACAGAGGGTTCAATGCCATGTCAAAACAATGCTATCTAATTTCCCAATGAATTCTAACTATGTGTGTTCAGACAGTGCACAGACCAGATTTCACTTAAGCATGGTGAAAAAAGAACTTGCTTTTCAGGTTCACCCATATATTCAAGCCTAGAAGAAGACTGCCCTCTCTTAATTCATTTGGAGTTCTAATTATCAGCTTGCTGTAGCTTTTGAGAGTTTTGTGGATTTGTTTAGTATAAGGTGAAACAGAAATATGATGAAACAGTTTACATACTACATTCAATCTATAATGTGAAATGAATTCAATTCAAATGAAATCCTGAGGTGAGTGCTTTGCACAATACTAGTAGTAATGCACTTAAGAAGAATAAATAGGAGTAAAACAGAATAGGAGGTGACAGAGCAAGGTGACAAATAATGCCTAATAGACCTCTGTAATAAGACCCATACACTATATGTCCACCTTCTAGACACACTTACTTTGTAAATTCAGCTTTTCTATTGTATAATCTCCTCAGAAACAAACTGGTAATAGAATGGAACACCCATGAGCAGCCATGCATGAGCCTAAGGTCACCATGTCCAATTCGAGCATCTGCTAGAGCACTGGGATGTGAAGTGGAGGAACTGTACTCTCTGGAGTGATGGAGCTCCAACTAATTCCTCTGGAGTTCATGATACAGAACTAATCATCTATTATCAGTACCTGGCCTCATTAATGCCCTTGTGCCCAAATGCAATCAAATTCTTACAATGTTCCAATATGCAGTGTAAAGGAGTAGCTGTGTCTATGGGGACAGATTGTAGGAGACAGTTAGTACCTTTATTTCAGAAGAAACATTGGTGGTGTCTACAAACGTTTGGACATATAGTTTATATATAAAATATATGTGTGTGTGTGTGTGTGTATACAATTCTGCAATCTGTTCCATCCAAGGATGACCTATAAGCATAAATAAAAGTGTATAGTAGAAAATTAATTGTGACAATGGGAAGATATTTTACCTTCTCTTGCTTCACCTTCACAGGTGTTACACGGGAGGGATCCACCACAGGCTTGGGTCTCCTCAGTGTTTCTATTACACTCTGCCATTGTGGTGGTAGCCCCACGTAGCAGCCTCTTGCAGGGTCAAAAGATGTGTGCACCCGGTGCTCAAAGTTTCTAGGTGCAGAGATCTCTATCTTCCTCTTCTTCTTCTTCCTCTGGAACATTCTGAGGGCCTGGGGGAAACAGCAGTGAAGTGCATTATGGTGGGACATCTTCATCTTCTCCAGCCAAGCCATGATGACGCAGCCTCGATGTTTTAAAAACCCCTCGACACTTCAGCACTGTCAACACAGTCGCCACTTCCTTTCAAAGTCAGATGACTCCAGTAGGCTAAATACAAGCAAACCACGCCACCCAGGTAAGCTTGAGTCCACACATTCTTCTCCAGCGAGGTGAGAGAAGAGGGGGTGGAGAGAATATTACCACACAGTCAGCAGAAGGCACACCCCTTCCATGCAAAAGAACCACTAAAACTGGTATAGAAGTGCTTAGCTTATCACCACATTCATCTCGCCACGCTCTCTTCTTTGCCTCAGCAAAGAAATAAAACCCCAGATCTGCATATTTAACCTCAGGATTCTGGAATTTGTTTTAAAAAAAACTACAGCTAAAAAACAAACAGCTTAGTCTTGTTAGAAATGCAGCAATTAATATGCCCTCCAGAACCATATTTTTAAACACAGGTTCTCTGGCGATAAACTTGCCCTAACTGTTACACAAAGAACAATGTGAGACTGTGATGCATTCCAGCTGTACAGACATTCGATTCAATGAGTAACGTTTCAGGCTGGGCTTATCGAACAAAGCAGGTCAAGTAAGCACATGCTGCCTGTCCTCATTTCCCATTTACCAAACTGCTCTTACTGCCGGACCCCCCAGACACTGATGGAACAATTAGGCCTACCATGACCTCGGATGCTAACAATGATAGACAGAGGCTGTTGTGGAATCAATCATCCATCACAGGAATGAGCTTACTCCCAGTATTAAGCTATTTGTAACCAAATGATGCAGTTACTTTCCCTACATATACAAAACACTTTAAACTGCTAAAACTATTAATCGGTTATTCTTTAATGGGTTGGTCCACTGTAGATGCTTTGCAGATGCTCAGCCTGTCTTTAACTAACTTAACTAACTTATCTAATATATTTAACTGAACGTTAAGTTTAAAATAAAAGATCATATTAAATTGAACACTAAACCTAGCCATACAATTATGCCAAATGTAACCTAAAACTTTTGATAATCCACTGAGTTCATTAGACAGTTTTGTAAACAATTAAAGTATCTGAAGATAATCCACAGTGTGACCATTAAACCTTATACGACCGCATTATTTCATGGATAAACCTGACTGTCTGACATTTATATTATGAAACTATTTGCAAAAAATGAAAACTGCTTTTTTTTTTTTTTTACATGATCTAGGATAAACCAGTTCTGCGCAAAGAGAACAACTTATTTAAACACTTCATTGAAAGACATTTGATAAATCGAACCAACTTACAATGATTAAATGCCATCACACCTGTTTTTTTTTTAACAAATGAGCACAAAAACACGCTTGCTGTTTTGCAGCTTTTCCAACTAATCGCATTTATTTGAGTACTGATTGTAGAGAACAACCTGCTGCTTGTGCTTAGTGAGCAAGCTGTTGCAGTACAATTATAAACAAAGCAATGTCAACTAAAGTAATGTCAGAATCATAAAATCACATTTGACAATAAGATATAATAACATGTTGATTCACTGTGTCCATACGCGACCAATATCTTTAGGCTATATCCTTGTTGAAGTAGGCCAATCAATATTTACTCACAAGTGAAAATTAAACAGTGGGCAATAGGTAGACACATTAGAGCTGCAATAGAGCTGCTATTAAGATAAGAGAACAGTTCTCTGGATACTAGTTTGACTGGACAGTAGAAATAGAGAGATAGAAGAGATGGATTTCTAGGTACTTTTCCTTATTATTTCCTTAAATTAACCCTCTAATGTTCATTTCAAATGGAAAGCCATTTCACACGTCAGTGCTGAAGTTCAATTGCACAACTGGGCATTGGGCCATTAACACAAACATACAGTTCAAACCACAACATGGACTTTCCAAGGCCTAACCACATAATCACTCAGATTAAAAGGACGTGTATGAACCTAATTTGATTATTATTGTCAGGAATTTAAAAAGCTGAATCAACATTAGTATTCAATTGATCAATTTGTAAAACATTTAGTTGTTTCTACTTTGAATGTTTGAGGGAGAAAAAAAAAACCTCAAAATGATTAAGATATTATCAGTACTAATTATCCATTTAGCTTGCAAATGTATCATTCTAGACATACAGATATACTTAACTGTCTCACCGGATGATTACAGCCCTATAGACTCCCTGTGTAAATGCATGGAATGTGTAAATAATTGGATGAGCAAAATTATCTTCAACTAAACATGGCCAAAGCAAAGATAATTGAGTTTGGTAACAAAAAGAAGAGAGTTCAAATTAGTGCACTCTTTGATTTTAAGGCTTTAAAAGCTAAGGTACATAATCTCTCTTTTAGAAAGGCAGACTCAGATCTCACCCTAATGAATCAAATCAAGGTGGTTGCCAAAACAGTCTATCATCTTATAGCCAGAAATAAAGCTGACAAGACCGTCTTCTAACAAACACAGCCAGAAATAAAGTTGACAAGACCGTCTGCTAAAAAATAGAGCCAGAAATAAAGTTGACAAGACTATCTTCCATCAAATAGAGCCAGAAATAAAGCTGACAAGACCTAGAGAAACTAGGCAAGATGACAAATGTAATGGTATCTAAACTGGATTTGCCAAAAACTGGATTTGCCAAAAACTGGATTTGCCAAACGAAAGCTTGTTAGAAACACAGAGAGAGCAGAACACATTACTCAGCTTCTAAAATCTCCAGTCAGACAGAACAAGTTTTAATGTGCTGCTACCAGTTTATAGATGAATGAGTAGTTTGGAGTATCTCTGATGAGTTTAAAGAATATAACTGAGCCAGTCCATCAGGTCTATGGATACAGGTCAGTATCCATAGCTAAACATGGTGAAGCGTTGTTCGGTGTTGTTCATCCTAGGGTTAATCAAATCTCTTGGAGGATGAAGGCTGGCTCTGTTATCCCAAGGATTAATACCTTAGAGGTTTTGTTTCACTCTGACAGACTCTAGGCATAGTGGGGATGCTGGACTGCATGCAACGATGAATCTTCAGTGCACACAATAGCAGTAAAATAATACACTGCAATAGGACATCATGTCATGCAGGCATGAAAAAGCTATGCATAATAGCGATAAATGAATACAAAACTGTACAAAAGTCTTAGGCTCCTGAGCAAACAGCTTAAAACCATTTAAGGGACTGCCAGCAAATACACAAGTTAGCATTAGTATGAATACAAACAAATAAGAATGCTTTAAATACTGTCATGATTTATTTTGTATGTAATAAGAACTTGAGGTTTTGTGAGCTGGTTGGAGAAACACAGGTTCAGTTCCAGATTTCATATCATGCCTTTGGATGGATTTGTGAAACTCCAACAGCTCAACTGATCCAATTTGAGGCGTTTGATGAGACCTACAGTGTAATACTGGGTGTCCATGAGGAGAGGTCTCGGAAAGATTAAACAAACACATAGACAAACATAAAATCACTGTTTGCTGTATTATTTGTATGTGTTCAAATATTAACTTTTAGAGGCATATACTGCTCAGCTAAACCGGTTTTCTCAGGTGTCTTAAACATTTACACAGTACTGTATATGTTTGAAGAATACAACAAAGTTTGAAAACAAATGTAATATTAACAACCAATAAACCCCGTTAGAAAGTAAAAATGTTCAATGTTGGTCTATTCGTTCACTCACTGTATACATTGCTGATCGCAATATAAGTGTAACATGCAATTGCCATATGGCAACAATTACATTTCATCATTTTATATAAAACCAACTGCATGTGTTGATTTTTTTTCTTTAAGCTGGCACCTCTAAATATAAAAAAGGTATGTCACCATAACAAATACATGTGACTGTTGTGAACACTTTCAATGCCGTCACTATAATAAGTCAAGCAAGTTAAAATTTCACCAGTGACTGTTTAGATACACAAAACAAGTTGCAATGCTATATTCTTATGTTATTTTATTAATGCGGTATTACGAAAACATCATAAAAGTTTAGGCAATTATGGTTATATTGTATTTTTTAAATCGACAAATGCTTGCTACACAAACTCCAGCAGCCAGGCCTCACCATTCAAGTGCAACACAGAGGCTCATGATAAGAAAATATACTACATTACTAATTTTTGTGAAGAACTGAAAATAATTGTGGTCATTTGGCCACGCCACACAGTTATGAGATAAGCAATGAATAAAAGCCACATAGTCATACCTGTGTGTGTGTTTCTGCTGGGATTTTGATTGGACGTCCCTCCCTCAGTTCCAATCATCCGACCGTTATGTCCACCTCAGTACAACCTGATGATAAAGAGTCCACAAGATGAGGAATAAGAGAAAAACTGCATGTCTGCACACTTTTCTTCTTCTCTGGGTCTGACACACTTCTGCAGTATTTAATCAAAGGGTGTGGTGGAGCATAACATGCACAAACAGCAGGATTTGGAGAGGCCTGATCTGATATGTACACACTTTTTTGCATGTAGAAAGGAGGTCAGGCACAATCGAATTAGTTGTGAGATAAATTTTTAGTGCAGCATCTTTAGTGCAGGCCCTTTAACCCTACAGCTCTTTCTGCTTCTTTTGAAAGGCATCCGTATGTTAGCATGGATTCCTCTCACCACACTGTTCACTGGGACCCAGTGAGAGTGCTGCAGTGTGCTGAGGTTTCCTTAAGCTTCATTGAATAACGTACTTCAGGCTGTAGCACATGCTGTGACTTGACAAATGCTGCGTCAACTCTGAATAAGCAGGCAGATGCTCAACCTGAGAATGATGCCTGACTAGCAAGATGATGTGTTTTAGATAATTCGTTTGATTTGTTCCTCTCACAGCTGAATTACTGCTCGATAATCCTTATGGTTGAACTGTCGTGACAAGGAGATATGAACTTCCAGACAGTGCTGACACGTAATCTAGAGAAACACCCTGGCTCTGAAACTTGAAGGATCCGCTATGCTGCAGCGGCCAAACAGGTTCAGTATCACATTATCTGGGCCATCCCCATCACTAGCTTTGTTTTCTGTAACCGTTGGTAATTTAAGTCCCACAGGACACATAAGAATGGATCCAGTCCTCAGGCCATCTGATTATTTCCTTAAGAAAAGCCAAGAAAATTTGGCGAGACCTGTAGGTCAGCTCTTTCGAAAGAGCTCCTAATGTTGAATCATTATGATTACATTGCTGGCATCCTTTTGCACAAGGGGAGAACAAGTCAGAACATAGCTGGGATAGAGAGAAAGGCACAGAAGCAAAGAAAATTAGCCCAGACCAGAATTGATGCAGTTCATACAAATCTAAAAAACTTTATTATGCAGTATATTCTAGTTAATAAGATTGGTTGGTACTGTCTATAAAGCAGGACTAAAACACATATTAATCAAAGGAACTTATGGTTAGAAACTCCTCTGCTAATCAGATGACTTGAGACAGAAAAAAATGACCTGTTCAGCCAGGCTCACTATGTAGGGTCTATTTTTAGAGAAGCATGTCCAGACAGCTGAGCACTACCTGCCAGTAAGGGCTACTTTAACCCACTGATGTGAATTCTCCACAGGACAGAAACACCTCTGATTTGCCAGATAATGCTGCCAAATCATTGTAAGAACTGTCACTCTTGAGGTCTTGTGGTCCAAAAGTGAGGTCAAGTCGTTAGAGGCAGGATTGCAATGGTCAAAAACAGAAACGTGCAATCACGCCTGAGACAAAAAAACCAAGTCTTGACGGGAAACCAGGTCTAACCTATATTTTAAACAACCGAAGAGAATAAAGGTAGAACAAAGAAGAAATTGAGTGCTGTGAGTCACTAACCTCTTCATATCTTCTGCTCTCCTTTCCATTCTCCTCAGTCACATGGCCTTCATGAAGCTGCCCCCCGACCTGAAGCTTTCGCCAACCTACCTTTTGTCAGAGTCCCTTCCCCCCTCAAAGCTACCTTGACTTATCCAGAGAGAGAGAGAGAGAGAGAGAGAGAGAGAGAGAGAGAGAGAGAAAGAGAGAGAGAGAGAGAGAGAGAGAGAGAGAGAGAGAGAGAGAGAGAGAGAGAGAGCGCAGTATTACCTCTTTGTCTAGGAGTGAGATATCTTCTATGGTCACTTACTGACACAAAACCTCAAACGCTGTGCATGCCTTACGCACACACACACACACACACACACACACACACACACACACACACACACAGCTTTAGCAGTTCCTCTAGTCAACACGTACTGCACAGGCCACCACATGTTGGGATGAGTTGGGCGCGTTCCTCCCTGGAGGGTGAGTGAGGGAGGTTAAAGGAGTCTGTCAGAACTTCTATCAGGACAAACCTCTCATATGTCTGCTGTAATCATGTCTAGTGGGTTTAGCATAAAAAACACACCTGAAAACAGAGCATGGCATGCATGCACACTTGGTGCCAAGAGGGTTCTTAATAAATACGCCTCAGAAACACATTTTGTTCCTTGAAGAACCTAAGTGGTTTCAAGTTTTTAAATTCATTTAAAAATAATCCACAGAAAGGATCTTGTGGTTCTTTTATGTTCTTGTAGGGGTGTAACAGTTTCAGTATATACTGAAAGTGTGTATCAGAATTCAAAACTGTATCACACTTTTTTTTTCTTTTGTGAACTGTCTGTGATCCCAATTTGTCATATGGGACATCCTGTTACAGCAAGAGGTGCAGGGCTTATAATGTGGACACAACCGCTCTCAAATGACTGGGTGTTTATTTTGTTAGAGGGCTGTCACAACGAATACTGAAAAAAGTACTGGACTTTTATTGTGCTATACTGGTGTGTGCAGCCAGGCTCAAAAAAATTACTCTTGAATCAATTATAAACATGTGTATCATTACACTCTTATTATGAATTTTATATTTTATTTCTGTTGTCTAATGGCCTGAGGTAAAGGGGTCAGCGGCAGAATTTTAATGCTATCCCACTTCCTTTTAAGAAAGGGATAGTTTATTGAACTAGATCTACCATATACTATTGCTGTTCACAAATAACTGGAATGTTGTTTCTTGTTACTTTACATATCATTTTGGTAATTATACTAATCTACCGGCCATATTTTCATATCCACTGTGGCATTTTTGACACACCCTGAAGCCACGCTGTGCTCGAGCTAAGCCAACGATCTGTACAGACATGTACACACACACACACACACACACGGTTGTTAAGACAACATGCTACAGTACCCAAGCTGCCCAGCAGACATTATTTTCTCAAGGAGTAGACCTTCCATAATAATGCACCTGCATGTATACCATCCATAAACAGCAGCTCAAAGTTCAGATAAGCTAAACCATGTTCAATTAACCTGCTGCCCTCCCTCAACAGCTTTCACAATCTAAAGTCCAATTTTAAGTCACTTACAGGATTGATCTTGAATTCACAAGAGACATTACTGCTCAGACTTCTGTACACTGTTGCAGAGAAGGTGTGATTGCTTCATCACCCAGTGATCTTACTCCACCAGTAGCTCCTTGCCCCTGCTTCAGACAGGAAATAAATCATTTAACTAGCAAATGCGGAGTCTAGGTTACAGCAAACATTAACTTGCTCACCGTGAGATACAGCAGCTGCAGTCGTGGCAGCCTCAAGGATGACTTTATAGCTGTAGCCTGCAGTTCTTGAGTATTCTGCAAAAGTTGCTTTGGTCATACATTTTTCAAAGCAGGTCCCTTTGACAGCAGCAAACATCTTTTTCCAGAAGTTTCATTCAAGAGGAATTCCTCTGAAGTGTTAAATGAACTGGTTGTGAATATGCTGTGTGATGCTTGAAAGTGTTTTACAACATTTTTAAGGTCTATCCAACCATCCATCATCTGAGCTGCGTATCCTTAGCCAGGGTCAAAATCTAGCAGTCACGGGGCAAAATGCAGAAACAACATTGAAGGGAAGACACACAAACACATCCACACTCACACCTAGGGGCAATTTACAGCTTCCAGTTCACCAGATATGCATAGAGAACCAGGTGGAACTCCATACAGCTGTACCCACTGTTTTTCTTTATTTCCTTTTTCCATTATCAGCATTACATATGAAAACCCATAAGAAACATATAAGTTCACTGGTCATTTTGGAGCTGTATTTCTGTTGTGGACATAAGAATCCCACTGCAAACTTCTCTAATTTAACACAACAAAACTGGAGTTATTTTTTTACATGGGGGGGGGGGGTCTTGGGGGGCTACACAGAGCTTACTGAATGAACAAAAACTACTTGCATAATACCACATCTTGATACCGTTTAATAAGAAACATTATCAAACATAACACACAAAAACAGTCCGACATGAGCCAGTTTAAGGCTTCTCTAGAAATATTCAATATTAGTGCAATCATGTGTATACAACTGTATAGAGCACAATATTCACTAACTTACAGAAGCAGCACCTACATAGCATGAATTAATATAATGCACCACTCACTCATTCATTTGAAGTTTAATAAGACAAAAGGAATAGAGAAGGAATTCCTGTGAGAAATACATAGAAAATAACACAGAAAACTAGACTGACAACACACTTTCCAGAGAAAAGGGACACTCCAGGCCTTCATACAGAGCATTCTTTAAGTTGTTGATGAGGTTGGACAAAACGCACTCTGTTGACTTATCCTCTGGATTCAGTATGTTATGGAAAAAGTCTTCCCACAAAGGTCCAAGGGGCTCACTAAAAACAAAGAGTAAAAATAATAAAAAAAAAACAATCACATTAAACACCTTAACCAAACACAATCTATTTAATTAACATATATTTAGAGGTCACCTCATACCTGAAGTTAGATTCAGAATTTTCGACCAATCTCCAATTTGATTCCTGTTTGAATAGCTTCATGTTTCTTCCAGTCAGTAGCAAGTGCACTATTTCTGCAATGCCACACAGGTCAACCTGTTGAATGTGAGACAAATGAAATAATAGGAGTGTAAACGCAAACTCTGCCACTATTCAAGATGATTAATGTTACAATATTCTGAACAAAACTAATGTGAAGAAAAATAATAACTCGCTGACAAACAATAGTACAGCTGGGAAGCAAGAGTGATGCTGAATTTGTTTGTGTCCGCTGGTTGTTTGTAAACGGAGGAGTTCAAATAATGCAGTTATATTAGAAATTATTATTAATAAAATGTCAGCTCTCCATGACAATTATCACCTTTTTTCATTGTGAATTCACAATATTTTAATACATGTGAAATACTGTATTAGGGATGAAACAAATATTTGACTGAATTTGTTAAATATATAAAAAAAAATAATAATAAAAATCAAACAAACAGGTGCTTACGTGAATTGTTTATTATTCTGATGGAAAACAAACTAGCTAAATGCTAGCGAGTCACTAATAGCTCTTTTCATGCAGGTCAAATGGTCCAAGTAAGGCATTTAGTTCTTAATTAGCTAAAATATCAGAGCTCTAACTGAAGGCCATAATGTTGAAATTAATTGCTAGTTGTCTTCTAAATGTCTGAATTGCTAGCTAAATATATTATATATCAGGGCTGCCAGGTTAGGCAGGATCACTCCACTGAATAAATATATGAATGAATAAATAAATGCAACAACAAAAAAAAAAAAACACCAAACAATAAATAAATAAGAAATATGAGAATATTCAGTACAATATTAAAAAAAACAGCAGTCATGTAAGTATATGCTCCTTATTTACATGAAGGGTCAGATGCATATAAGATATAATGCATAAAAGGTCATGTCCAAAAAAAAAACCTTTCTAAATAAATAAATAAAACAAAACATTACTATTTTGATATGTAACAACAGCAACAATACGTATCTTCTTTTTCTTTTGGTTTCTGCAGACATGCATTTTTAAGCTGCCTGGATATGAGTTATACCTGATAAGGGGAGGCACTGGGCAATATTAAGCCCTGCCTAATGTATTCCTGGGCAGACGGAAGAGCTTGTGCCATCTTCACCTCAGGCTGCAGCTCAAGGTCCACTGAGCTGGAAAACTCAGTGCTGATAACAACGCTGTCTTCACAGCTGGAAAAAGAAAAGACCACATCAATCACTGTGAATATACAAGGGTGAGCTCTGAGCAGCAAGATGTGTTCTTACTATAAAACAAACTTGCTATAAAACAAAGTCTCAGTCCCTGTGCGATTTATTGCCACTATTCTTTTCTGCTAAACATCTTTGCAGGGCAACTCTTCACTTTTTTAAAATAAAGTAGCAAATTAAAAACTAAGATTTTGATTAGGTTAGCTGTACCTGTTGCACAGCATTAGAGTCTTTGGCTGCAATGCTCCATGAACAAGCCGACAGGAGTGCATCTGTTTCACCATCTCCAGCAAATGGACAGCCAAGAGTGGAATGTCCTGTCTATCTATGTGCTGTTCCATTAAGTCCTATAGAGGCAGACAAAACGGGCATGAATCAAAAGTTGAGGCTGCACGGTCATTTGTGCAAAAACTGAGACCATCACTGAAGAAACAGTCATACCTGAATAGTCTGCCCGTGTGGAACCCTCCAAAGTGTGAGAGAGCCATTCTCATAAAGGTAGCAGGAGCTTTGAGCATGACCATGCTGTAGATTGGCAGGTAGTCTGGCCCTCAGTTGGGAGCTAATGTAGAAATCCCAAGGTGCTGTAGATGTATCCACCTGTACAAGCCAGAGGGATGTAACAATGAATGTCTCTACCTGTTCAACCTCCAAGACTGACCACTAATGTTCACAGAGCTCATACTTACTTTAACCAGCACATTACCACCATTTGAACAATACAAGCATCTCTCCGGATCATCCATCTTTCTGAGGAAGAACAGCGTTTCACCATCTAGAATGATAATATGCTGTCAGAAGTGTTATATAACTCCACATTATAGTTCCAAATTGTTAAAATAAGCAATTACAAGCTTGTATAGCATACCAATATAGAGGCCATCATTAATCTCAGGCAGTGGTCCAGTCTTTCTGTTGAAGTTAGCAAAAGCACTCAGGTCCATGTTATCAAGCAGCGCTTTTCTGCCATCCATGCTACACGGATCGATTGTCTCAGTCTCTGTTTAAACAAGAAACATACCATTACCTTCCTCTATTTTAATTTATTGACCGATAATGACTGAAGCACATATTTGATCATCATGAAACAAGCAAAACAAACTCCAACAACTGACAGAAAATGTACAGTAGGCGCAACTTTTTTATTGTAATGTACCATACAACATGTTTTAATGCATCATTCTGTTATAATCGTATGTTACATCCATGTAACTGAAAGGACGATCTAAAGATGCCGTCTGAAGGCAAAAGTTATGAGTGCCACCTGGTGGCCTAATACTGCAATACAACAACAAATCCCACCTGGCACTATACAAAACATTCCTGATTAAATTTGAGGAAATGTGGAAAGTGAACAAAATACATTTGAAATAATACACTTTAGGAATATACAGTTTTGAGTGCACATTTTATATAACTTGATTAAAATGCCGGATTTAAATTGTTTGCAGAAAAAATGAACTTTAGTTGGTTCTAGAATGATTTGAGCTGTATGTGATTTCATAACAACTGCGAAAGCTCCAGTACATCAAGCATGTAGTTATAATAAAATTAATATCCAGAATTACCCATATTTAAAAGGTACTAATTAAAAAAAAAAAAATCACAAAACTTTAAATGTAGACTAAAACATTGAAAACATACAGTCTGGTGTGTATTTTGTAATATTTACAGTTTATCTACAATAGTATACATAATTACTGATTAACAATAACAAGTTAATATTATACCAGACTTCTGAATAATAGTGTACTCCTTACAAAAGACAGTTTACTGGTAATAAATTAATTAGAAGCCTAATAATTTATTACCATTTTTTTTTTACCATACTTTGACAACACCACTGATACAAATGTTTGATTATATCTGAGGGAAGCAGTGGATTATCTCACCTGGGGCAGGAGCTGACTCTATTCTCGAGGCAGACTGGCTGACCTCTGTATTTTTTTCAGAGAGGGTTGCAGCTCTTTCTTGTAAATCAGGATCCACACAGGTGGTATGACCCCATTCATGACTGATTTCTTCAATTGGGCTTAAGATGAAAAGGAGCACAGTAAAATCAAGTGGTGCAAATAAAAAAATAAAAAAACTGAGCTGACATATTGATATATTTTTTGAGAGAATCTAAACACTACTATTTCAAAGTTAATTTAAGCTGGCTGGACATTTTTTTTTTAGCCAAATAGCCAATACTATTTTGTGCCATTGTTTTAGGATCCGGATTCTGCATTTGTTTGCCAGGTTGTGTACTTCTGCACAAGAAACGGTAGAACCCACATTTTACTATAATAGAAAAGACAATAAAAATGTCTCAGCATTTCTTTGTCATGTACAGTTAAAGAAAAAAAAAAAAACCAAAAAACATTGTTTCAGAAATAAAGCTCTTCCAAGGCAGCAGAAGAACTATGGGCATATTGCTTAAGAAATTTTCATGAATTTGGAACACTTCTGTCTGTTAGAGTTTATCTGGGTCACAGGAACAAAGTAGCACAACCATCTGAGCATGGACAACAATTTATGCTTGAAGAGATTGTTTGTAATACTATTGTACCATAAGATTTTACCACTTCACTGTAAATTGTATTCACATTTACTAAATGAGTTTTGTGACTGTCAACTTTAGCACAGGTCTGTGGACAAATATAAATCCAGTCATATAGTAGTAAGTACCTTAGCTTCTTGGGCTCTACTATGGCATCAACCTTTGGCTCTTTGAAGATTACAGAGGCAGTTTTGTTGAGGGCTTCATGCTCTTCTCCCCCTGAGGGATTTTGCCTCACTGGTCCGCCAAATGGAGTAGAGGCCAGCTGTGCAGCACGGACAAAATCACAGGTGTCATCTGGGCTTCTGCAAAGAGTCTTATTCCAATGGCCATTAATAATAGCCTCCTCAGAGCGTGAGATGGAGGCATCCTGTGGAGAGATCACACACTGGTGAAATGGATCCAAGTACCCACATCTGACCATCCAACAAAAAAAATGTAATACATAAAACAAATAAATAAAAGAGCTAATAATGTAATGAAATAAAATAAATAAATAAAACAGCCAATTTACTTTATCACTGGGGCATTCTGAAGCAGGCTGTCTAGTTTTCAAAATGGATGTGGGCAGCTTTAAAGATTTATGGTTTGCTGAGAAGGACCTTAAAGTTAGAGGAGAAAAAAACAAAAACAAAATTAAGATGAAAGAAATGTGTCTGAAACACCACATACTTCAGAAAAACTATATGTTGCACAACCACTCATAACACACCTTGTATTTGGCTTCTCATCATGTACAGTGAAAGGTTTTGATGCCTGTAAAGGTCTTGGTTTGAGGAAATTTCTAGCTAAAGGATATAAAAAGGAGGAAAAGAAAAATGTATTATAGATCTAAGCTTACATAATAAAACTTAATCTTAATAGAACATCCTTTAATCCACAGCTACAGAATTTCATGCAAGCATATTTCAGTTAATGGCTTTGCTCACTTATCCATTGCCTATTCA
>JBBIGA010000153.1:6123164-6145767 GCA_037576975.1 Alestes dentex | reverse complement strand
ACATACATACATACATACATACATACATACACACACACACACACACACACACACACACACACACACACACACACACAAACACAAACACTCATATATACACACACCCAAAATCTACATAAGTAACGTTAACTCATTTCAGAACACATCTAATGAGTTCTTTACACTGTAAAGTACCGTTAGCGGCCGTTTTCGTAGATTGAGTCAACATTAATTCATATTCTAAGAATCCTGCATTATTTTATTCATGCTACACTACTTACTTTCTCGGTTAATTCCTTCTTTTCCAAATATGTTGTGCAATTTGTAGTAAAAGACGCTATAAACTGTCTTTGACAAGTCCAGGCTTCGAGGGCTAAATTCAAATCTGATCACGTGACACAGAGGCTGTGACGCAGAAGTCGTCGTGATGAGCAGTCTGAGGACGAAATTTTACAAACACACGGACTTTTAACACAAAATAAGCATATTTACTGCCTCTCGAATTTAAGAATATTATTTTTAATGTGTCCATTCAACTAACGGACTGTACAATCTCCCATTTCCAAGATATAAGGGACTTTTATCAGTCGCTTTCGCTCAGATGGTGCAGCTGGAAAGACTTTTACACTATATGGACAAAAGTATTGGGACCAACTGGGACTTTAATGACATTGAATTTCAACACATAGACTTTCAAATGGAGTTGGTGCTCTCCTTTGGAGCTATAACAGCTTCCACTAGTGGTGTGCCATACTAAAAGATTTGGTATCAAACCGATACCAAGTAAATACATGGCCAGCATTGCCGGTACCGATATCGATACTTTTTTCATTATTAATTTGGATTCATCATCAAATTGCTAAATCTGAATGAATTTGCATGTTTCTGTTAAAGGTGTAAGTGTTTTGTTTGTTATATTAATTAGTTAAAACCCAGGACAGAATTTGGGTTATAGTTATAAATAGAAAATACTTTATTAACATAATAACAACATAACTTCTTTTTGAGTCTTTGAAAAAATAATAAAAAACAATTAGTGAAAATACAATAAATAAAAAATCCACAGTTTACAAAATTTTCATTCATTTACAACTATAGACTAATGTTCACGAATGTTTACTTATGCACGCACATCTTTACTTGTGCACGCACATCTTTTTTTGACAGCAACATTACCCCATACATAGCTGTGTTTCGTCTCTGCGTGTATGCGCGCACGCTGCTAGCCCGGCACTCCTCAGTCACCTGACAGTACAACACAACAGGAGGAGGAAGAGCAGAATGTGCCGCTCCGTGTTGTGACTGAAGAGACTCTTGAAAGCACCGGCCCTAAAGTATCAATATCAATACGGTATCGATATTTGGATTGATCTGCCCACCACTAGCTTCCTCTTGGAAGGCTTTCCACAAGATTTTGGAGTGTTTCTGTGCAATCTCCGTTCCAGTTCATCCCAAAGGTGTTGGATGGGGTTGGGTTTGCTCTTTGCACTGGGGCACAGTCATGCTGGAATAGAAAAGGTTCTTCCCCAAACTGGGCACACAAAGTTTGAAGCATGGTGTTGTCCAAAATGTCTTGGTATGCTGAAGCATTAAGATTACCCTTCACTGGAAGTAAGGGGCCTAGCCCAAACCCTGAAAAACAGTTTAACCAATGTTAAGTATTCCTACAATGATGTGCTCCAGAAGCAGGATTGTGCCAGCACATTCTGTTGTAGTTCAAAACAGGACAGATTTAGTACAACTACAGAAAACAGAACACAGAAGATTACAGAAGGGTATATAATGATAATGATTTAATTCCCTTGCAGCATCCCATTTCTTTCCATTGTTTACCGTAAACCATTCATGTCTATTATACGTATTAACATATAGCATTTATTAAAGCCCCTTAGCAAAGAAAATATGTTGAATGTTAAAACTGGGCAGTTTGAGTCGTATTATTGTAAGGTTTCAGTTTTTGCTTGTTCTCTCTGACTGATCTAGACCTGTGGAGCACATGCTGACTTACATTACATGTTAATGTATCATAGTTGTAATGCATACATTTCCCCAGTGGTTTGACACAGAATGACCTGATTCCAGATTTCTGACAAATATTCAAACAGTGTTTTAGTACTGAACACATTCATCTCGTTTGTAGAAAAAACGTTAATTACCAACAAAGTTCTGTGAGCTTATGCACTGAACACACCTGACCTAAGCAAACCCAATTCATTACAAATTCTCTAACACATTGCCTCGGGAGAAGCTGCTGTCTTAGGCCTCGTCCACACGGACGTTTGAATCTTGGATAAATGAACGAGCTTTGAACGCCATAGACGTTTTTGTAGCGTTTTGTATCTGTGCTTGATTGACTTCAGTGAGGCGTTACACTGGCGTTCGTCTGACGCTGTTTAACGCCAGCCTGCAGCCCAATGTGTAGTTTCGTGTATTCACCTGTGGGGGCAGTAATTATTCTCTCCAGATTGTTTACATGTTGGACCTCTTGATTTGTAGTTCTACATTAAAAACATTGTAGTTCTACACTGAAAACAGTTTTATTCTTTGTTAAAACTTACAACTGACATTATTGTTTTAAAAATATTCCTGATACGGTGCCATAGGCAGGAGAGGATTTCGACAGAAATTGACGCCAAGAAGACGTTGCATGCAACGTTTTTTTGACGCCACCCGAACGCGCAGCCGACCGAGCGCTGTGATTTGCTCCAATGAGCAGAAAAATGGTCGCCGCTCTGTCCGCACTCACCTGGTGCCATAAACGCCCAAAAAACGCCTGATTCAGACGTCCATGTGGACGAGGCCTTGCTCTTTAGCCATGGAAAAAATAACATGAGGGATCTAAAGTAAGCCTTATAGATTTGTACAAATCTATAAATTCCCGTTCCAGTAGGCCTCTTGACTGCTTTCCTTCTCACTTTTCCATCTGATTTGGAGGGTTGGCCTGATCCAGGAAGGATCCTAGTAGTTCCAAACTCTTTCCACTTGTTAATTATAGACTGTACTGTGCTCCTAAAGACTGATAAAGCTTTTGATTTTTTTGTTTCCATCCCTTGACTTTTTCCGGTCCACAGCCTTATGCTTGAGACATTTTGACATCTCTCTTTCTGCTGCACTGCATACTGATTTGTTTGGGGTTTTTTTTACACACAGTATTTGAGGACTGCATTTTTATAGCACATTTTATATTACATTCTGTTCATTTGTATGTGGATCTGTTATTGTGTGTGTGTGTGTGTGTGTTTACTCATTATTTGGCAATATTTCATTCTGATGTGTTTGGAAAACAGCATCTTATTCAATGTTTAATGTAAATTACATTTATGCGCTGTCTTACTAACTTATTTTGGGTTTGAATGGCTTTTTTGGTGCTTGCAGGTTTTACATGTTTTTAATGTAATAAGAATGGTGGGCCTTAGCTTTATAGTTTTGGAAAGCTGATGTTGTCTGAGAAATGTTAAAAACAGTACAAACTGTCTTTCTAAATTCAGTAAATTCAGTGTCTTTCTAAATGAATGATTATTTAACACAATGTTTTTGTGGTAATTTGTGAGAGTTAAAGAGGATACTAATCAACAAACAATAATTCACACCACTGCCCAGTACAAGGTCTTTATTGTTTTTGATTCCTTTCATCAGGTGTTTGACATAAATGAAACAGGAAAACAATAAAGCTTTGCATCTGGAAGATATATGAGCTTTCATTTACACAAACAGAATAATACAATGTAATATTAATGAGGTATGCAAGATAGCGCTTGTTTGCTTTAAATACATGCTGAGTTAAAATGTAAGTGTCCTTTTCATTTGTCCATCACTCAGAAACGTTAACAGATGGTAGTGTTTCATATGCTAAGTTCGTTCAGAGTGACTGTCTCACTGGCGGAAGGGGAAGGGAAGCTTGATTTCTAGCTTTCCATCCCGAAAGTTAACTAGGTACTCAGACTCTGCTGGAAAAGTTGTAGAGGTCATGTTTGCGAGTTTGTTCAGTATGAACGAGACTGAGTCAATGCACTGCTCCACAATGGCATTGAACTGGTCAATGGTCAGCAAAGCATCAGCCTGATTAATCAGTTTTTTGACCAAGGTGGTCAAGTAAGTGTAGTACTGGTTGATGTACAGAGCAACAGTGTCAAGAACATCAGATCTGATGGTATCAACGAATTCCTGTGCCATTTCAACCACCCCCTGGAGAGTGACACCAAGCTTCTCGAGTATCACATCAAGGGTCTCTAACTTCTTCACCACTTTCACAACGCGAGTCAGCAGGTTCTTCAGGGTCTTTTTCACATGATCCATAATCTGATTTACTGTTAGGACTTTACCAGAGGGCAGGGTAACCCGGACTGTCCTGATGGTCTGGATAATGTGAGAACCATAAGTGTCCAAATTTGTAGAGACTGCTGTAACAATTTGTTCAAAGACCAAAACGACATTGCGCTTGATTTTTTTGCAGATCTCAGGCAGAGTAGTTTCTTCCATACCAGGCAGCTTGATCTGGGTCTCCCTCAGAAATCTGACAGCAGCATTAAGAAGACTCTGAATGGACTTCTGGTATTGAACAACTAC
Source organism: Alestes dentex (assembly GCA_037576975.1). NCBI lineage: Eukaryota > Metazoa > Chordata > Actinopteri > Characiformes > Alestidae > Alestes > Alestes dentex. Next base: position 6,141,222 of record JBBIGA010000153.1, on the reverse strand, counting down.
ATTCCTGAACAGAACAGACAGCTGGCTAAGCTCGGGAGCATGACTGGAAGCAACACTGAAAGCTTCATCGAGGGCCTGGACAATGGTTGTCTTCAGTCCTTTCAAAGCACCACAAATGCCATATTTTTCACCAAAATTGGTAACTGTTGAGGTCATGGCAGGCAACCTGGCCTTAAAGCCTTGGATCATCTCATTGGGTGCTTCCAAGTTGTAAGTTGCCTGGAGAAGCATTTTTTCATCTGCTGCAGCCATTCTCGCAGTAAAAATGTCAACATCAATTTCTGGTGCAGACTGCAGAGGAAAACCACCATTAGAACCAAAAAAAAGGAATAAGATGAACTGTATAAAGTTTTAAAAGTTACTCACCATGTACTGGCTATAGATGCGTGTATTTATTTCAGCAGGAATTTTGCCATTAAGCTGAAAACCAAGCAAGCCAGCAGACGGTGTGGAAACTGATGCACTCACTCCATCTTTCCGTGCAGCGTACTGAAGGTTCACATTAGTGAAAGTGCTGCTGGAGATTTCTGCAGTCAGGGTATGGCTAGGCTCACTAAAATAAAAGAAATGACAGTTACTTTTTCTATATTTTCAAACTGAAACACTTCGCATGATTATTTAACACAGTGTTTTATTGGTGATTTGTGAACATTAAAGATGGTGTGCCATTATTTAAATAGAAACTGTCTATGATTTTATTTTATGCATCACATCACAAGAGGCCATGGGATAACCACTTCTGCTTGCCTAAAGAAGCATATTTTAAAATAAGTGTGTTATAAACCATTTTTTAAGACTTAAAGAACTGCCACAAATAATAGAGGTTCTACATCTAGCAAGAAAAATATGTGGGGGATCTTTATACTTTGAAATGGTTATTCAGACATCATTTTAGCAACAATTCCAAAAGAGCCATCCATTAATAAGATTCTTTGGCAATGCAAGCCATGTTTTTTATCTTAATTTTTAACAGCATTGTTTAATTTGTGATTTCTTAAATTAAGACAGCATTTTACCTGGTAACAACACTGTTGAAGTCCATAATGAAGTCATCATGTTCCAAGGATGCCTTAGCTGTTGCACTGAGAACATCATTCTCCATTGCAGTGCTGATATAACCTGTAGCAATTCAAATAAAAAAAATGAACTCAGTCACTTCAGTGTACCACATACAAATCAAATTCACTCAGTACCAACTTTAGCAAAATGATATTTTAACAAGACATATACTGTTGTCTCTTCACTGAAGTGCTTTATGAAAACTATTAATTACATTTTTGCCTTAAATTTACCATGCACTTGTGATTGTTCCTTTTAAAATTAATTATTAAATTTGGGGGGGGGGTGCTGAGGTTGTGCTTTAAGTTTTGGACCATACTCAATTACAAACACAAATAACATGACTTATAATGAACAGACCTAATATAGTAAATACTCACTGTCCAGATTATATGCCAGAAGCATAAATGGAGATTTGGCTGAGGATTTAAAATCTGCTTTGAAAACTGGAGCATCACTTTCCACTTGAATTTCATTTTTTGTGGTGTACACAGGAGAGGTAATTTCTATGGTGTAGGAAATCTTCTGCTTGGAAGGAACAAAGTCCACAACCGTCTTCTCGTACCAAATGAGATCGCCAAAGCTGCTTGGCTGAGACATGTCAAATTCCACTTGAGCAGCTAGAGATTCCATTGGAACCAGGTCGACAGTGGCTTTGGCAATATGTTTTCCCTTTGTGTTAAGGGCTGCAATGGTGACTTCATTGTTGGAGACAATATTCAAAACTGTGTACACACGGCTAAGAGCTGCCTCCAACTCCAGGTTCTCATCAACATCAAACTCTACTTTCAGAGCTCCATATTGAACATTAACATTATTAACAGTCTTCAGTTTGGAACGCTGAACTTCACCATTCATGTAGATGCTTGCCTCATTGTCCAGAGCTCCCTTCACAATGCCAGTCTCAAGAACTGTTCCATCAATCATGCCCTTTGCCTTAGATTCAGCAGAAATGAAGGAAAAGGTTCCATCAAGGTTGAAGGTGTGCTCAAAATCACCACTACCAACAGCCTTGATAATGGGAAGGTCAAAGGTGGATTTGATGTTCAGCGTAGATGCCATATTTAGTTGGGTCTTAGTGTCTGTGTTCAACTTGTGCTTAGCATCAATGGTGAGGATGGGTAGGTTCACCTTTGCAATTGTATTTACAGCTGCTGCAGCTTCCAGGTTGTCTGTATTCAGAGCCATGGTGCTATCATGATTTCCATTGATGTGGCTATTCTCCAGGGATAAAGCAGTGGCCAGTTTCACTCCTCTTTTAAAGGTCAGGCTACTAGTTCCTTCAAGCTTGGCTATCAGTGATTCATGGTCAGAAGTAGAGGTAGCAGCAATGCGTATGACAAAGTCATCATCTCCCTGTATTCCAGCGTTAGCATTTAAGCTGAAAATGGAGGACTTGAAAGACACTTCAGAATTCAAGTTGCCCACGGCAGGAACACGAATGAGGCCAAGATCAATGATTGGGGGAAACTTACTCTTTTCGTAGACAATTTTGCCATTTATATCAATGGCCTGTTTAGTAGTAGGCAATAGGTGTTTAAGGCCGCTATGCTCATACAGGTTGAAATCATTGACAGCTGGGACTTTAAAATCAAAGACTGGCACAGTAATTTCTGGAATACTGATAGGAACACTCAGAAACTCAAGGTCCGTCTCGCCGTTTACAGCAGCATAAATACCAGATTCAGCTTTCCTGTTGTCAACTGTGAAGTTATAGCCATATTTGTATTGATTAAAGCGCACCAGTGCTGCAGTATTGATACGTTGCTTCTGGGTGTTGACAATGACAGAATAGTCATTCTGAAGATCAATCTTTGCAGAGAGAGACTCTTCAAGACTAACTTTGGCATTGCCCTTGTTCTGGAAATCAATGACAATCTCAAAAGGACGTGCCATGATGTTTAATGCATTGGATAGTGTACCACTTATATGTCCAACAAGTTCTGTGTCATGTGTTGCTTCGAACTCCACCTTCATATCTCCAAGGTGAGCCCTTCCAGATGCAACAACCAAACTGTTCTTGATATTTGGAGATTTAGTCTCAAGTCGGCCATTGAAGTCAATGTGGCTCAGGGCAACAGCCTCAACATTTAGAGTCTCTTTCATCTTCAGGCTGGCACTATTAGTCTCTTCAGTAAAAGTGAGTTTCATTCGTTGTAGATCCATAGTGTAGACCAGGTCACTCTTGTAGTTGATCTCATTAGGATACTCAGGAAGAGTTATTTTGTTAGTGCCTAAATTTCCAACTGTCAGCTTGAAGGTAGTGTCTTTCTGTTGACCAATTGCTAACTGGCTCAGAGTAACTTTACTGGTATAGGAAACGGAGGGAATGTCCACTAGATGGTTGTAAGATGTATCAAAAGAGAATGACATTCCACCTTCAGCAGCTAGGAAGGCTTTGTTGACAATGTCTGCCTTGTATGGAGTTGTATTCACCTTCATAGTCGTCTGGGCACTGGCTTGGGCAGAGAGGCCATAGAATGTTACTGATGCCTGGTGTTCAACAGTAAGAGCACTATGTATGAACTTTAGGGTTTCTGCAATAATCAGACGGCTCAGTCTTGGCATACCAATACGGGCTGTGGAATCAAGATTATAGCTAAGAACTGGATATTTTGAAGATACACCCATGGAGGTAAAGAATGCTGTAAAATGATGCATTTGTTCATTGCCAGTGGAATTCTGAATTTCAGCAGAGGTCCTGATAGTGTAAATGGGGCTTTGGAGTTTGATCTCCCCGTAGAGCCTTCCAAAGGCAGGTACCATCACTGCACTGGGAATTTTAGGCAGCTTGACCTCAGGAATCCGAAGGGGTATGTTAATGATGAATTTGTCACTTAATTTGGGAATAGCAGGGATGGAAATATCTGTAAAAGTAAGCTCTGGCAGTGTGATGGCAGAAAAATCAGGCAGGTAGTTCAATGGAAGTTCTCCAAAATAAGCACTACTGGCGAGCATTTGATATTCAAAGTTGATTATGAACTCAATGAGCTCTATAAGCCCCTGGTTGATATCATCAAAACTGATAATGGTTGCTGGCACTGTGTGGAATCCAAGAATGGTGAACTGCGGAAGTTCAATCTGTGCTGGGAGCTCAATCTCCTGAAGCTGATGTAAACTGAATTTCTTGGAGGGCACAACAAGGTCAGTGAGTGGAACAGTGAAAGAGGGAAACTCAAGTTCAGCTGTCTTCAGGCCAGTGATGACTCCTTCAAAGACTTGCATCAGCTCAGTGAAAATGGGTTGATCACCAAGGATATCCCGTACCCTCTCAGTAATGTCATTAAATGCTTCAGTGACAGCAGTCAAGACCTTGGTATAGATATCACTAACATACACCAAGGCCGTAAGAATTTGCCCTCTGAGATCCATTTCAGAAATCTTCTGTTTCAGTGTCTCAGCAACGTTGTCAATTACATCTTTCAATGTCTTTTTGAGATCTGAGATTTTGACCGTTCTCAGCTTTTCAAAAAATGCAGAGACAGATGACAGGGCATAGTTAATAAATTCTCGAACTGCTTCTAGTTTCTGGCGGAGCTCAAGTGACACAACAAGGTCATTAAGTTTAGATATGTGTTCACTGATTTTCTGATTGGCCTCATCTACAAATGCATTGTAATCAAAGGATTTAAGTCTTTGGATGAAAGTATCCAGGTAAGTGTTAAGAGCTTCAATTATGTCCTTTACCTCTGTTGTCTTCAGATAGGTGAGGGCTTCATCCAACATGTTTGTCAAAGGGATGGATTTCAAGGCATTAGTTAGAACCTGGACTGTTTGACCAATCTTGAACTGCTTGATAAGTTCCACAATCTTTTCCAGAAATGCTTCAATCTTTCTATCAATCTCAAATTTCACAAGAATGTCTTTCATGTTGCTGTAGATAACTTTACACTTGCCAGGGATGTCCAATTCAGCAAGCAACAACTTTAGTTTTTCAGCAGTCTTGCTGATTTCTTCTGTAGGCAAGTTGGCCATGAGACGCTCAGTGTATTGTTGAATATTGATTGTGATAACGAAGCTCTTCACATCTTCAACCAAACTGGTGGGATCAAAATTTCTAATAAGCTCCTTTATGCCTCTCACAAATTGCTCTAACATGGATTTGATGGCATATTGTTCATCAAGGTCATACAGGAAGGCAATGTTGCTGTCCTTCAGCTTCGTAACATCCATCTCTTTGATCACATCTTCTAGGGTTTCAATGACAACGAGGAGCAGACCACGGATGTCATATTCTTTAGTGAGTTCATTAAGCTTTTCAGTTAGCTTTTGGACATCTGTCGCACCCTTTGAAATTGCTTCCTTCACAATTGTCTCTGCTTTTCTGACATAAGTACCTATCTCAGTTATGCTCTTCTGGGCAACACTACTCAGTTTCTCTAGACTCTCAATGATGGGACAGTCCTGAACAAATGCAATCAAGTCATTTTTAAGCTGGACAGCTCTTTCTTCAAGATTCAGGTCAGTCACAAAGTCACTAATGGCCTGCAGAAGGGTTTCTATCTTGCCTACAAAGTCCTCTCTCTTTATATAATTTTGCAAGCCTTCAGCCATGGTTACAATTGTGATTTTGATGTTTTCCAAGACTGCAGGAATGCTCTCAATGAATGGCAGGTTGATGACATGGCTCTCTGTGTTCTTATCGTACTTTATAAAAGCAGACAATGAGACATCTTGGATCTCTTTGTATCTCAAAACTCCAGACATTTCTAGTCCAATCCTCTCATGGTTGTTATATGCACTCACATCTTGGCTGATCTCATTGTTGTTAATATTAGACTTCATTCTTAGTGTTGTTGATTGCTCAGAAGGTGTCAGAACTGTGTCAACCTTATGGTCAAAGGTAGTCTCAATAGTGACATCACTGCTGAAGTCATGTTTGGTTGAGAGCCTACATTCATGTGAATGTGCAATGGCAAGTGGTTCCGCTTTCAAAAGCACCTTGGTGTAAACTTGAGCACTCTGTTTTCCAAACAGGTTGACTTCTCCATCTCCATTGGCAAGGGCATTAAGGCTGAAGCTGAAAGGAGCAGCTGCAGCCTGAAGAGTTGTTGTGAGGCGAACAGGTTGGGAATTGAAGTTGGCATTGTTACTGATTCTGACAGCAAGTCCAGCAATCTCCATTTCAGTGTCATGGCTCATGTGAGCTCCCAGGAGTTTTCCTGTGGTTTTGCACTTCGCTGTTGCAGTCAGATCTGCATATCTGATCTCGTAGTCATGCTTCAGCTCCTCTGCGTCAACGGCAAGTTTCAAACTACCAGTAAGATCTGCTCCGTAGTGTGCTGCCTTGAACACAGCCTCATTGCTAATTTTCACAGGGAAAATCTGCACGTTATTGTTGATATTCACAGCAGCAGAGTAAGGTTGGGCCTGAACAGAGATATCGTTTGTGTACCATACATTTTCAGCAAATGTTCCTTGGGATTTACAAGATAAATCCACAACAGATGTAGTAGCAGACATGGAGATCACATTGTTAAGAAGCATCCCAACAAATTCACCCTTTGTGTTGACTGAAAGAGAAGCCTTGGTGGAATCAAGGATGCCACTGAAGGTGTTCTTCAGAATCAGGGGGCTGTCCAGAGAAGTTGAGCCACTAGTAGCAAGGCCATTTTTGTTCAAGGTAAAACTTGCTTTGTGGGTAGCAGTGTTTTCAGACAGCTTGGCAAAAGCATTACTATTTACAGCCAGGCCATCACCATCCACAGTTGCAATGATTTGGGCGTTCATGCTGTCTTCAGAACGGGCAGCGATTATCTGTATCTTGATGTTGGCATCACTGGGACTGGCACTTGCTTCAGCAACGTTCTGAATCTTCAGGCCCAGAGCCATTGCCTTAGTGTCTGATTTTACAACAAATCTGGATTGCATAAAGGTGACTTCAGCAGTGTGGGTCAGCATGTCTCCAAAAGCCTCTGTATTTGACAGAACTGACAGCGCTCCATTACCATAGGTTGCTGTAATGGTGTTCTGAGCCTGGAGAGGAGTTGAATTTACTACTAAAGAAGACTCAAGCCTTGCCTCTGGCCTGAATGGAAAGAGAGCTAGTGACTGTTTGAGAGTGGCATCACCATATACAGGACCAGTCACAAAGTCTCCCTTAAAGTTGCTATCTCCAGAGATTTCTTCTGTATTTATTCTGACTTGGCCTGTATGCTCCAGAGAAACTTGCACACCAAGGGGACTAGTGACATCAAGCATGCTGCTTGATTTTAGGCTAATGTCCTTCACCATTTGTACTTCCTCAACAATGCTGACTCTGGCATCAAGGAACTTGTGGTTGACTGCAGCGTTCATCTCTGCCTTTAGAGTATCACTTAATGTTTCAGAAAGCAGACCAGACCCTGTGAAAAACAACACATATAAACACATTTAATCAAAATATTCAATCAAGTTAGCTAGCTATGTACAAAGCACTTTCCTCAGTTAAAGTGCTGAACTGAACAGTTACATTGTTTCTTACCTTCAACTCTCAGGGAGAGAATGTCTACAGGGCTTGTTCCAGTTACTTCAACCTTGGCAAAATAGCTCTGTGGCTCAGCAGGTTTTCTACCAGCAGACACAGATGCTTTCAAGTCATAAAGGTTGCTGCTGAGCTGACCAGACACTTCTGCCATTCCAAGAATAGGCAGAGATACAGTTAGGGTCTCTGGAATTAAAATTTCAGGAAGGGGAACACTAATGGAGGAAACTTCTAAACCAAGCTGAGGCACTGCCAGGTTTGGTGTGGTGAGAGCAGGAGGGAAGTTCAGATCCTTAGAAGATTTTCCGCCAAGAAGCAAGGGGATGGTGATCGTGTAGTACTGCTTGCCAAAGTGGTACCTGGCTCCAGCCTCCCTGTTAAAGGAAACCCATATTACTGTTATAGCAATAGTATTATCTTAGCATTTATTGGTTATCACTTTAAAAAAAACAACAAAAAAAAAACATAGATTGTTGGGTCTTACAGGCACTGTAAAATCGATTATACAGAATATCAGAAGAATATCTAATTCACTTACATATTTAAGAAGAGCCTCTCAGGCAAAGCAATCTCTTGGACGGCAGGGACTCTTAGGTTCTCCACAAATGGAATCTTAGAACCTTCAAGATAGCTATTTGTGGTCTGTAAAGTTTTAGAAAGCATTGTTTCGCATTTATGTTTTTTACCTTATGATGCATTCAAAAACAAACTCTTTTTATTAGTTTTACCCATTATTAGCAGGTATATTTTGCTCTATAGTACAAATACAATGTATGTTAAGCACAATTAGTCATTTCAAAGCTGCTCTGTAACACATTCCAACTGATTTTTAGAGATAACACATTTTAGATACCTCATTTTGCAAAACTGTTCTTATCTTACTGTGTGCCAACATAGTATTTGGTATAATATTAAATAGCATTTGTTTCTTTTACAGTTTTTTTTACTCCTATTCTAACTTCAGTGTTATTTGACACATCACTAATACTAGTTTCCTAATTTCTCTAGTTTCTCTGTTATAACTTAAAATTAAGGAGAATTATTTTTTTACCTCAGCAGAGGAGCGTAAGATGTCATAGATTGTCATTTCGGTTGGCACGAGGCGTTGATTTAGGAGGTCATTTATTTCTGACTTGATGTTCCTGATGTCAGAGCTGACATCTGACTTAATCTCAGCTTCAATTTTCTCATCGCCTGAAACAGAACAAAATGTTGTGGTTTTATGAACAGAAATAACTGGTTTGAAAGACCAATTGTTGTGCATCAGAGATGATTTAAAAATTCCATGGTTGGTATCATTTTGGAAGATACTGAATCACTACAAGAAGAGGATAAAAGATTAATTATTCACACTAAACGGTAACCATTTATGCATGCGCAAAATTATGCTACTGATGTAGATTATAAGACAGGCAAGTACCATATTTCAGAATGAGTTTCTGCACGGAAGAGGTCTTAGGGAGTTTCACATCACTTGCAAGCTCCAGCGTCAGATCCACATCATGCTCCAGCCTGGCAGACATTTTGGCATCAGCTCCAAGAGCTGGGACAAGCAGCTGAACCTGCAGCATGGCTTCTTTCAGTGCTTCAATTCTGCAAGAGAAGATTTTTGTTTCTTTAGTAAAGAGAATTCAACAGGTTAGATATGTTAGGCATGATGAGAACTGTATTTCTACATACTTAGCCAGACCAATCAAAGATGCTTGGGGAATGTTGTTGTTGAGGATGTCAATCGAGATGGAACGGGTGCCTTTGGCCTTAATACTTGGGTCAGCAGTATTAACTCTAAATCCAACATCAAGGTATTCAGGTATCTGGAGACCAGCAGAAACACTGTATTCCTCACGGTTGAACGTTATCTTTGCTGTGGCCTCGGTAGATGTTCCTGGTGTTGGTGGAGATAGAATTAGGGAATTTAATGGTTTAATGTATAGTTTGAAGTATGTTTACCAGTTAGCTAGGGTCTTACCCTCTGCTTTCACATCAACTGTGACTGTGTCAACCATGTCCTCGTATGCATATGTAACGGTGGCAGTGTACTCTGAGACCTCGCCAGTGGGATGCAGCTCAAGTGTAAATCTGGACAGAAGATGGTCAAGTTATTCAAAGGAAAGTAGTTTTCACATGCTAATAAAACATGCTTTTAATAAAAGCTTTTAACAAAAAAATTACCTTATTTAATTGCATCTTGTCATGTTATACCAATGATATGATATACACAGAACATAAGTGCATCTTAAGAAGAATGTAGGCTATGGGCCCACCCTTTAGAATCATAATATTTGTGCAGCGTATGCTTACTTGCTTCTCCCAGAAAGGGGGAAGTATGGGGAGGCATCAGCGAACGTGGCATCTGAGTAAAGCATATGACCGCAACCCTTCAGACCAGGGAAGACAGGTGTGCATTCTTGCATTTCAGCATGCTGCGCCATGTTAGGAACAGGCCTGATGTCATCACCAGCAACAGACAACAAGGTGTTGCTGTTTTGGGGAAAAAAAATACAATAAAAAATGTTATGTTTGTTATTTATCATTACGTTTGTTATTTAGCATTATGTGTTGACAGTTGAATCTTAAAATGAAGACGTAGTTCAAGCATCTCACGTAATACTGATGAGTTTAAGTGATTTCTCAGGAGCAGGGATGGTCAGCTTGATCTGGTTGCGGGCCAAGGCAACTTTAGCTCTGAGACCGTGCTCACTGTAGATGTTAGTGTGCATCTCCAGGCCAGAGTTGACATAGTCTGGTAGGTGAGCGCCAATCTCAGTCACAAACTCCATGCTCACAGATGGCATGAAAGCAATCTCACTCTGAAAATGACATCAAAGGCAGTGTTTGAAGTGATAGTTGCATCTTAGTCAAGTCAAATGTTTATACCTGAAGAAACTCTGCAGGGGTATGTTGGAAATAAAATATTGTTTTAATTAATTTACCATGTCACGAGCAACTTTCAGTCCTCCTTTGACCCCAGGTGCGAAGGTACCAGCTAGAGCAACCCTCAGTGGGACACCAGGACCAGTGGGCAGGTAGAACTCATTATCCATGAAGATGTAATGAAGGAAGAGTTCATTGTCGGTGCGTGAGAAGAGACCTGTGATGAACTGGATCAGGTAGAGGAAAAAAATGTAAACAAATATGCAGATTATTATTATTATTTAAACAAATCTCTTGTATTTGTGAATCATTTTGAAGTTTGATATCCTTCATTTTTCTTGCATTTGAAGTAGGTCCACTTATGACAATATGTACAATACTGAAATGTATTTCTTTGAATGTTGAACTGTTCTTGTTCAGCTCTGTGCTAACGGAACCTTTTCTGTTTGGTGGTGTCATATGTAAAAGTATAATATGCTAAGGTGTACTCACCTCTGTGGGGAACATCTTCAGAAGATTTTCAACCACCTTAGACACAGAGTAGGCCATGTCTTCCATATCTTTCGTCTTAAGATAGCCAAGCTCAGCACCTAGAAGCCTCAGGTACATCATGGCTTCAGGGGTCTCCTGGGCCTTCAGATCCTCTATCAGCTTCTGAACATTTTGGGTAATTTCTCTTACGATGTTTTGGGAGGCCTACAAAGATAAAGATCCATAAATAATCACTCATGGAACGGTCTCTGATGAAACTAGCAGTGATGAAGAACAAGAACAAGAACATCTGAAGATAAAATAGTTTGCTTACTTCAGTGTTTAACTACCTGGCTCACAAATTAGCAACTGGCTCAGACCAATTGTAAATCTATAGTCATATATGGACATTCTATAGACATGTATGTTTGTAATGCAGTACCTGTCTCTTTTTTCTGTCATTCCTTAGTCCTGGGATTATGTTCCTGAGAACATTATTAATCTGAGGGGGCATTTTGTCAGTAGCATAGTAGAAGGTCTTCATCACAGTGTCAGGAAAGAAACCATTAGGACCAAACAAGGCCTCAACAGTTGGTTCAAGTCCTTGTCCCTCCACACCAACCTGAAATTGAAAAGAATCAATAGTCAAAAACATATAACAAAAATTAAATTTAGTTCTGAAGGTGCACATTTGAGTATTTTCCCTGCTCTTCCACACCAACATCAACAAAGAAAGCCTTGTTAATTAGTTCATTAGCTGGAACAATACCAGGGCAGGGAAACACAAGCCTTGTGAAAATAAATAAATAACAAAAAAAAAAATAATCAAATGTATACCTCAAACATGTCAATGTCATATCCAAAAGCATTCAGAGTCATTTCAAGTATGACTTCTTTGGGCAGTTTGTTTTCTCCCTCAAAGATCATGTTTCCTTCCAGAGAGCCAATCTTGTAGTTCCGAGAGAACTTGGTGGCATCCATGACATTTCCAACCTCATTGCCTTGGAAGGCATCAAGAATCATCTGCCTCAGTCTGAAAAATGTGTGCATGTGAAGGTCATTTTTTATATCTGCAGGATATTTGTATACATATATACATATATATATATATTTTTTTTTTTACTCACTGTTTGGTTTCTGGTGCAGTAGAGCTCAGAATGTTGGTAAGATGAGACACGAAAAAGCTGTAGACCTGCAGATTATCTACATTAGGGAGAGCTGCAGCCACCTGTCTGAGTTCAGCAGGCTGGGGATTCTTCATCAGAATGAGGTAAGCAGCAATGCGTTTCTGCACAGGAGCATTTTTGTCCAGGATAATCTGCATGAGCACTGATCTGCCCTGTAATAAAAGTACACAAAATGGTTAGATTGGTCAAAGAGAATAGAGAAGTGGTGTGAAATACAGTGCAAGAGGTATACCTCATCGGGCACAGGTGTCTGTCTGAAGACCTGGATGGCGGCCTGCTGAACGTGGGCGGAGGCGGCAGGCTGGTTGATGCACTGGATGACAGCAGACTTCAGGGCTGGGCTGGCAGCCCCCATGGCAGCAGCCATGTTTCCAATCACCTGTTCGTAAGACATTACAGTTAATATTGGGTTCCGCAGAGATCTTACATTTGGTTTTGTTTTTCACTGGAGAGATTACAAAGCCTTCAAGATATACAGTGAACGTACCCTCAGAGTCAAATAGATGTGCTCCTGGTCACCTGTGCAGTCACCAATCTCATCAGTGACATAATCAGCCACGGCCTGGATTTCAGGAGTAACCTTTCCCTCTGCCTTATAGAGCCTGGAAAAACACAGTGAAAACATTTAAGCAGTGTTGATATTACAGTGCTGTATAAAAGTGTGAGACCACTTCTATTTTGCATTGTTTTTAAGCAAAAATTAAATTTACAGATTTTTTTTAATTTTATAGTATTTGGTACTGCATTAGTGACAGAGTGCACTGAAGCTGGGGTGAAGCTCATAAGTTAAAAAAGTTGATGGAACACATTTGATTGCATTTGATTAGTGACTTAGAAATAGTCATCCTAAATATCCTTAATTTTCTGTTCAAAGAATGCAAATAGAAGCATTTATACTAGTGGTCTCAGAGTTGTGGACTTTGCTGTATATTTATTCCTGTTATTATTTATATGAGTTTCTGTACCTGTTTTTGATTCTAGCTCACAAGGATAAGGATTAAGTTTTACGAGTTCTATATTTTTCTCACCTCCTCACGGCATTGCTGGTGGCATAGTAGATGAGCTTGCTGGGCTTGAACCTGGCCATCTGCAGCATTTCATTCACAAGGACACGTGAGGGGTTGGGCAACAGTCCCAAGGCATAAACTGCAGCGTCGATTTCAGCGGTGGTGCTTCCTGTGGTCCTGAGGATCTTCATCATGACACTGCTGCACTCCGGAGTGCCGCACTGGAAGAAGGCCTGGTAGGTCAGGAAACGAGAAATCTCAAGTGCCTCTGGCAAAGCATCAGACAGAGTGTCAGCGTTCGCCTTGCGAATCGTGGCCACAAGCTTCTGAGCCAGTTGTGCTCTCTGGTATCCATTTTCGGTCTGAGAGAGACCGTCCAGCTCCCTCAGAATGGTAAGGATAGCGCCTTTATCCTGAATGGCGCTCATGTCGACACTGGCATCGAGGTGCAGGGGCTTCATGTTGGCCTCGTCTAACAGAGAGAAAAAAGTGTTCGGTAAGAAAATCTACTCTTTCGGACGTAATAGATAACTCATACTCTTTTAGGTGGTCCTTACTGTGATCAAACACCCTTTCGTTGTACACAGTCACTCCCAGCAATGACACAGTCTGTTTGCCTACATTGTTAATTCCGTGCCTCCCCCTGTTGATGATCAAAGTGAAGAAAGAGACAATGATTAAAGCACACACACACACACACACACCACTAAGTGATATTGCCTGGTTGATTGATTGAACCACTCACTTGTATGAGAAAGGCACAAGAAGGTGGTTCTCTGTGCAAACACCAGAGGTCATGTGCTTCTGCTGATTGTCAAATTTGTAGTTGCAAGTCTGTTTGCTCCTGAACAGCTGAGCGAGAGGGTAGTTCTGTGGAACAGAAGAAGATGGTCAGTGCAACCTAAAGATTTCTTTCAAGACAAGGACAAAAAACCCCAGTCATTTAGCTTGAGCAGTGTTGCAGAATAACTTGGATGCAATGCTGCTGCCCTTTAATGACTCACCAAGCCTGTAATGAGGGCCAGCGGGCTGGTGTAGTCCCTGATTGGCCTAAAGTTGTCACATCTGGACAGGTCTCTTGTGAGGGTGACGTCAGTGGCAATATCTTCTCTGGCGTTCACTTTGTAGTCAGTCTTGCACAGGCCAAAAACTGTAGGCTGTAGAAGCAAAATGGTAGCAGATTTAAAATAAGTGTAATCTTTTCTGTCCCAGCTGAAAAAGGTACACCGCATTTAGCAAAACTGCAGGGAATTATCGACTGACCATTCTCTTGTTCCTCTCCTCTTCAAGCACAGGCACAGCGAGGGCAGAGATGATACCTCTCTTAATGTTCAGGATGTTGGTTAGCTCATCATCCTCAGGGAACAGCTTAATGTCGTTATCCCCCTCCACAGTGACCTTTAATGGGTTCCTGAACAATAAGATAGAGACTTTTATCATTGGTTCTTACAAGTACTACAGGTATTATCAATTCTTCCCACTTTTTCTTCATAATATGTGTGTGTTGTTGCTATCACATAACGACTTCCATAATCCCTTTCCTTGAAATCCAGGGCTATAGTCGTATTAAACCTATTCTGCTGCTTTCTCTTATCAGGTAATTGTTTTAAAAATTGTTTCTAGGACAAGAATTGATAGTGTTTTGACACAAAAGTCCTTTTATGGGGAGATATAAGGTCTTGGATTTGAACAGTTAATAAGAACTCTACATTCTACCCCTAGGCCACAAAACATGGCACCACAGAAACACGCAAACTCATTTATTTATGAGCTCACATACTTCTCCATTTCAGCCTTGAAGGTGTCTGCGCCAGCAGCAGCCCTGAAGACTGGGCTCCCATCAGCGTCGGTGTCGATGACCTCGCTCAGTGTGCATTCCTTGGTGTGCACCACGTATTGACATGTGCCAGGAACCTCAATCTCAACCTGTGAACACATCAAGAAGTGTCAGACATTTTTTAGCCAAGAGCCAAAGAGCAGGACTGAGAAAGGCTGAGACATGGCTTCACATTTACCTTGCAGCTTGCTCTGGGTCCATTGATGGCACCATTTAAGCTGTTCAGGGACTCCGTTTCATACAGGTACTCGTACTTGTTAAAGCTCCTAAATCTTTTGGCCACTAGGGGGAGTTAAACAACACTAAATTTGAGCTCTCTTACAAAATTGATGGACAGAGCTTACACAGTACAAATAGCAGTTTATTGTTTTAGATTTGGAATTGTTAAAATTAGAAAAAAATATATGATATGAATACACAACACATGAATTCAACACAAGGACACAAACTGACTTCTATACTTATTACTTAAAGGGAAGGTTTTTTTTAATGTCATATATTGTTATAGGGAGAGTTGAGGGGTGGACAGACTTACAGAGGCATGGTCCTTCCTCATCTTGGGCATCTATGAACAATTAATAACAAGCAAATTAAATCAGCAACAAAACCACTGACAAAAAAAGATATGATCACGTGATTTGATCACGTTTGACTGTGTTTTCCTATAGATATATTTTGCGTTCATTCTAAACATTACATACATTTCCTTTAACCATTTGATTTTTGTAGAGAGTTCTGTGCATTCTCGGATTGTTCCTTTTTTTACTGTACACTATATTTCAACTCCGACTGGGCTTCCAAAATTCAGAGCAAATTACAGTTACATAATATAACTGCAGAGAATTATATATATATATATATATATATATATATGCTCCTGTGAGGTGAAAACAATTGTGTGTAGTGCCTATAAGCTCCAAAACATTCTACCTTTAAAGTTAAATAGAATAAAATTAGGTAAAAAGAAAAACTTCTCCCCACTACATACCAGCCAGGATGACGATGCTCAGAAACAGCAAAACATAGAGCTTATTATCCCCCATGGTGGGATCAATTAAGCTCTCGCCTTCAAATGGCGCTCGAGTACTCCAAAGAGACTAAGGCTTGACTATCATCCCCGGGCTTTTATACCACAGAGGGCTTGCAGGGAGATGAGATTAGAGGAGGAGATGGTCCAGCCCTGCTCCAAAGTTCACACCATTTACCTCTGGGACGGGACAAAGGCAACTCGTTTCATAAAATTAGATCCAAAGAAGCTGATAGATAGACTGCAGACTGGGGTCTTTTGTATTTTGAGTTTTATGTAATCCTCATTCTCATACAATTGATTTGCTAAAGGGGCAAAATTGCTTTATTCATGTTTTTTTAAACACATTTGCAGCATTTCTTTAGGACTCTCATCAAAACAGCCATTGCAAAACCTCATTCATTCATCCTGTCTTTTTTAGTCTTTTTCAGTCTTATCACTTAACATGCAGAAAAAACACATTTCTGCATGTTTTAGCTGAAGTGCTTATGTGTCATTTTTATATGGCATGGAATAAATAGCCCTTTTTTTGTTTACGATACATGAATGGCCACTGTTGCTTGAGAGCATTATACCAGGTTAAATGATTAGTCTGTGTCAATAAATCTGGATGTGGCAACATTTGTGATTGGCCACAGTTTATTTTGATGTTCGGTACCAGGGGATTGCCACTGTGGCCACTGCTATTGCAGGCAAAATAAATCATTAAACTATCTGTTTCTGTTTCTGCTTCTTCTCACTCTTTTAATCATCCGACCTCTTTGTACTTAAACCAGTGCTTGATGAGTTCAGTGTATTGAACACATGGTGTGGTTGAACAGAGAGTGTGAAAAAGTGGCCTAAGGGATACGCAGAAAAGATAGGCCATGTTTTGAAAACTGCAGACTCCGCAGCCTGTCTGTATATCACCCTGAGCACCATTCGCCTCAGAGGTGAGATATAAAAACTCGAATTATATGTATTATTGACCAGGGCTTGACAGAGAAGGAGACTTATCCACACGGGTACTGATACATGAAACATGAATTCATATAGGAACTGTTCCATGACCGTATGTTATACATGTTGGCATGTTATCATGACCTGTCAGTGACCAGGTAGGAACATGTTAGCTCAGCAGAAGGAAAGATCTTTTCTAAACCTGTTTACACTGCTGATTGTATGTTCCACACATTGCTCACTGATAGACAAGCTGGAGCTCATTTCAACCGATCCCACTTGCTGCTGGCCAAGGTACACCAGGGATCAATGCCTGGCCAGAGGAAGGTCATTGATCTTTTCAATCAAAGGCCTTCAGTATGTGCAGAGCATGAGTGTTTTTAGAGGAAAGGTCTCTTAAGAGATATGACTTTAAAGTGTTTTGTCTGCCATAACATTGTATTCATTCACACTGATACTGTTACTGCTTTTGTCACCTGCGCTGTTTGCTATCTGGTCCTGAAATATTGTATTGTTTGCTCGTTTTGAGTCTTGCACTCTTTTCCTTTTGCACTCTGTATAGTCCTGTCCCACCCGCACTTATGTAGTTTTGTGTTGTTTCTGTTCTGTTTTTTTGTCTTGCATCCTGGAGAATATGACAACTCAACTGACTATGAAACACCTGCTTGACTCTTGACTTGAGTTTTTATATACAGTATATACTTATATGGTATGTATAAGTAGTACATGAATATTTAGTGTATTGGTATTGATCATCAAGTAATTAGTGTATATATACATATGACCTAATATTCTGAGGGAACAAAATAAAAAATGCTTCAGCAAGAATAATGATAGAACTAAGGCCATCTATAAGGTGCAGATAAAGACAATGTACATACAAGCATGGGCGTCAGAAGCAGACCATGCATACAAGGCATCTCAAGCCTGGGATCAGGGGCTGTGCTGGCTTGGACCGCTGGATTTGCTCCTAAACGCTTTGTGTTGAGGTGATATTTTAGACTTGATGTACTCCCATGATAAAAAAAAAATTCTTATTGCATGAATTGCAGAGAATGATACTCTTATCAACCATTCCATCTGTCCATTTTTAAACGTGAACTTTACGTTCACTGGGCCAAGCAACGCGTTCTCGTCTCCTCCTTCATTTTACAGAGCATGACATGCGATTAACCCTCATTTTACATATATATA
>JBBIGA010000153.1:6100875-6122359 GCA_037576975.1 Alestes dentex | reverse complement strand
CTCTCTCTCTCTCTCTCTCTCTCTCTCTCTCTCTCTCTCTCTCTCTCTCTCTCTCTCTCTCTCTCGCTCTCTCACACACACACACACACACACACACCTCACACTATACTCATAGCACAGCTTGTACAATCCCCCTAGAACAGCATTTCCAATAGAAGAAGGGACTCTGGAGCAGCTGTATATGAGCCTTAGGTCACCGTGACCCATGCCAATTGTTGACTAGGGATGGATAAAGCCCCTTGGCTTTGAGCTTTGGAGCAGTAAAACCGCATTCTCTGGAAGGATGGAGCTCCATTGAAATACCTTTGGAATGAACTGGAGGTGCTATATGAGATCCAGAACTATAATCCAGCATCTGCACCTGTGCTTTTACATCTGAAGGAAATGAAATCCTCACAGCAATGTTCCAACATTTAGTGTAAACCTTCCCAGGCGAGTAAAGGTTCCTCATTATTATCTTTAATTCAAGAAGAAAAGTTGTCTGAGCATATGTCTACAAACTTGAGTTTGAAAGATTGCGAGCTCAGCACCATAGAACAGCTGGAAAAGTGCCAACTTCTAGCTATGATAAAGAACACTGCTCTGTTGTGCAATATCACTTAAATGCTGCCTAATCAAAAAGACCATTTATGACTTTAGCTTTATGGGCTATGTAACTGATAACCTCAATTTTTCTTTGCCAATCTTGATTTGGGCCCCATTAAGACAGTTAAACCTAATATTCATGCACTTTCTTATTTTATATTATAGGTCCAACTATTAGTATCAGATCATCTCATATAGAATTATGAAGTTTTGTCTGATGTAAAGCACCAAAGGTTAATCAGTCTGAGGGTTCATTCTGTGCTCTTTTGCATTTGATGTTTGTGCTCTAATGGCCTTAGGCTCAAAGCTGATCAGATGACCATTGATTAACTCTTGACCACTATTCTACTCCTCTGGCATTTGATTTCAGCTCACATCACTCAGCATTTCTCTCTTATCTAACGTATCCTTAATCTGACGCTCAACTTCAATAGGTTAAAGCCAGGAGAGAAAGGAAAGAAAGGCTATGGCAGGCTTTCTTGTGTTCAAGGTTTATGATCAACAATGGTTACCAGAGCAGCCCTGCATTTATTCTAGGTTTTAATAAGACACATTTTCTGAGATCAAGATTTCATTAGATTTTTGATATTTCATATGTTAAAAACTATTGATTTTCTTCCCTAAAAGTTCTTACTTTTTCTATGCCTGCCATTCCAGCCCTCTGATAAAAATAAACTTCAAAAAGGGCACCCTCAGTGTAAAAAAAATGCAACTTTATTAGGGTTTAGAAAAAAGCTTGACTGTGGGTGTATGCATGGTATAAGCCCCTCCTCTGTCTCCACCCACTTCATCCCACTACATGCACATGGCAGAGTAATGAAGATGGCAAATGAGAGACTCTTGACAGAGACTGATGAGTGTATCATTGATAGTGTTAAATTCCGATACTCTTTCAAATGTTTACGCTGCTGTTAATGTACTGAATACCGATTTTCTAAAAACAAAAATGTACCGACACCTGTTAGAACAGGGTGCATTAAGCTAAACCGTAACATAAAAAAACGAATCACAACCATTCAAATATTAGACATGCTCTCTGTGTTAGAAACTGAAACCCCTTTGTCCTAACATGATTTAACATGTCTAATCCCACCCCAGCAATAAAACCTCTGCGGTTGGCCAATCCAGTGTGATAAGAGTTCCCTGAACCAGACAGTCTGACAGAGACACCACATGTGCACTATACCTCCCTAATAGCTTTAAAAGAACTGTCTGGTGGTGTCCTGGGGGGGGGGGTCCTGTTACTTAATCAGCCCTTAGTCTGCTTATCAGGTGGAATGGGTGTCAAAGTAAGGTTACCTGTTGTGCAAATGCAAACTAAACACACACACACACACACACACACACACACATACACACACACACACACACACACACACACACAATAAGTAGCAGGTTAACAAAAAATGCATAGATTCAATATAGAATCTATACATTGTATTAATATGCATTTTTATTCATCATATTTCCAGAGAACCAAAAGGAACCACTCATGGAGCATTTTTTTAACCATTAAACCATTTAACAAACAATTTAAACTTATACTTTTAATATATAGTATATAATTTCAGATTTTTTCTTTTTTATAATCAATTGATTTCATCTGCCATTTATACTGTGAGAACATTTACTGATGAACAGACCTACTGAAATGAAACAGACACCTTGTAACATTAATTTGTTTTAAAATAAATAAAATGGTCACACATTTTTGTGACTTTGTTCTGACCACAATAACTATGATACATAATCTCATAAAACCATTGGGAGATCTATCTTTTAAGTAGGGACACAGAGGGAAAATGCATACTGTAAATAATACACTGTGATAACAATAAGAACACACAATTTATTTACTTGATACATGTCTGTACATGCACACTTACACTATAGATGGACTTTGAGGCACACATTTGAGTTGGACCTCACCTTTGTACCATTACTGATGAGCTCATTGTGTTTTCTCTAATCAGCCCGGTAGAAGCTAAAACAAGAAGGTGAGGATAAGTAGTTACCATGGAATAAACATGATAGTGGCTCTGAGTCAGGCACATTTTATGTCTCAGAAGTATTACGAAGCTGTAAGCTATTTTCTGAGGAAACTCAGCCTTCTGTGGTTCTTGCCTTCCACTATCTTAGAGAACCATCCTGCAGAAAAGAGAACTGCCTTGCAATGAGAAACTATAGCACTTTTCTTTCCAACTAAAACTGTGAGGGTTATTTAACAAGGACAAGAGTCATGGCAGTGGTCAGGCAAGAGTGTAGGTCTTATTACTTTTATTTTTTGACAACTACCTTGGCCTTGATTGGTGTGAGTGTGACGGAATGGGAGTGTCATGCCTCACACCAGTCGTCATCATTGGTGTGAGGCATGACTTGGTGAATGGGTTAAAAGCAGAGGAGGAATTTCGTGCTGTTCACACTGTGTGCTGTGGTGTGTTCACTTTTCTCTTTCAATAGTCACTTTCAAAAAGGACACTGATGTGAGAAAGCTGTTCATAGACTTTAGTTCAGTATTCAACACCATCATTCCTCAATATCTAATTGGGAAGCTGAGACTGGGCCTGAACACCTCCCACTGCATTTAGTTCCTGGAGTTCCAGACTGGTAGCCCTCAGTCAGTCAGGATCGGGAGCAACATCTCCGTTGCCTCTATGCTGAGCACAGGACCGCCCAGGGCTGTGAGCTCAGCTCTCTGCTGTTCATGCTTCTGACCCACAACGATGCAGCAAAACACACTTCAAACGCATCATCAGTTTTGCTGATAATACAACTATGGTGTGTTTGATCAGCAGGAACAATGAGGTGGCCTACAGAGAGGAAGTGCAACGGCCATCAGACTTGTGCAGTGCCTGAATGTGGACAAAATGAAAGAGGTGTTTTTTAACTTCAGGAGGGCACTCCATAATCCTCTGAACATCAACAGCTCCACAGCTGAGATCGTCAAGAGCACAAAGTTCCTCAACACCAGCTCCATCACCAATAAGGCCCAACAGCATCTCTGCAGTGACTGACACGATGCACATACACACCGAACTGTTCTGCCTTAAACAAAACAGCTTATATCTCAAATGATCTTTATTTATTATATACTGCACATTCTGCATCCTGCTGCAGCTAATTACTGCACAAATATTATGTATTTGCATTTTTCGCACACTTAAATGGATCCTCTGCTAAATACAGTATCTGTCATAATGCCATATTCATTCAAATTTGTATGGTACCTTTGTGAACTACACTAAATGTCTTGTCCAGTTGTTTTGTTGCTATTGTGTTTTTCTTGGACTTTCCCTCTAGTTCTCTTTGCACTTTATGTATTTTTGTCCTGCCTGCACTTATGTAGTCTTATGACTTTTCTGTTTTTGTTCTTGTCTTGCTCCATGGTCCTGGAGGAATGTTGTTTCATTTCACTGTGTACTTTTTATATGGCTGAAATGACAATTAACCTTCTTGACTTGACCTTCTTTTTCAGAAACCAGTCATGACTTATTTTGGCTGTATGTTTGGGGTCACTGTTTTGTTAAAACGCCTTCTCCTCAGGTTCAGCTTCTTGGCTGATGAGATTAATCCCGAGTAATATTTGCAGTGTTGCTAGGCAAATTATCCTGCTGAAAGAGACCACTGTCATTAGGGAACACTGTTGTCATGAAGGGGTGAACTTGGTCACAGCAATGCTTAGGTAGGTGTTACGTCAAAGTAACATCCACATGAATGGCAGGACCTAAGGTTTCCTGGCAGAACATTGTCCAGAGCATCACACTGCCTTCACCTTCTTGCCTTCTTCCCATAGTACATCCTGGTGCCAACTCATCACCAGGAGAGCGTCGCACATACACACCCAGCTGTTCACATGATGTAAAGGAAAACTCTGATTCATCAGACCAGGCCACCCTGTTTCACTGTTCCGTGGTCCAGTTCCGATGCTCACACACTCTGGCGAATAGGGGTCAGCATGGGCACTCTGACAGTTCTGCATCAATGCAGCCCCATACACAGCGATCTGTAATCCATTGTGCTATCTCACATCTTTCTGTCACAAACAGCATGAGCGTTTTCAACAAACTTGTGCCGCGGTAGCTTTTCTGTGGGAATGATTTTCTGTTCAGTGAACGTGTGAAGTGGAATTATTAACTAACAAAAAAGTGTCTTGCTTTGCCAAACGTGTCTTGTTATGACACAATCTTTGGACTTTCCTATTTGACTGAAAATCACCAGCACATCATCAGTGAAGATCTCAAAAGAGAATCCATACTGAGACAGACTGTCCTGTTTGTTCTCGTCAAGATAAGCACTAAGAAAGGCTGCAACAGGAAAGCTTTAAAACAAATAAAAAAGCTAACAAAACAAAACAGAGCCTGTGAAATGTCTGTGTTGGTAAATAGTTTTGGTGATTGGATGATCATGTGAGGCACGTGAAAGCAGGCTTTATATGGATTAAGTGGGAGGTCACAGGGGTATCAGTGAAGAGGTGTGTGTCTTGAGGAAATGTGTTTATTCATGTGGGATTGGTGATCTGTGCCCCTAAGATTTATCTTTGTTTTGGCTAAAACATGAGACTGGATTTAAAGCAACAACAGAGATACAGCAGTTTTAGTGTTAAAACATTTTGGGGTTTTTACACCACATTACATCAGAAAGTGCACCCTGTTCACAGCACTGCTGTTAAACTCTCACTGCACTTCATTAGTGCTTACTTTCAACTGAAATGTTATCAGCTTCCTGGAATTAATTACACAGGTTTTGGTCATTTAATACTGCGGTGATCAGTCCGAAATGGGAAATCACTTTTAGGAAATCTAGATGTAGTGGCTTTCTCTACCAATCTTCATAAAGACTACAGGTTGGGTGGATCAATAGTAAAGTCTCAGACGGTGACTATTATTTTTAAAAGACTGTTTACATCTAAATATCAGTACTGAATGTTGAAAAAATCATATGAATGATGTGTGTTTTTATGAAACTGCATGTATGTTGCTAAGAAACATTTTTTTTTGTTTTTCTGTCTGAGGCAGGCACAGGATGTTTGAGATATGATGAGGCACTAGGGACCACCACACACATTAATTAACTTAGAAATAACCCAGGAAATCTTCTGTTACAGAGATGTATACGGCATTTCAAGTGAAGTTTAGTGGATACTTTGTGCTTCCCCAGCAGCTAAAACATCATATAATGCCCCAACTGCACCTGTTCTGTGACATCTCTGAGGGGCTCAGGCATTACAGCCTTCACACCTGTATTTTTAATGAACTATCTCTTAAATGGTTACAGTGGCATATGTCAGGCTGTGGGATATATTAGGCAGAAAATGAAAGTCAGCTCTTGAACGTGATGTGTTAAAAGCAGCAAAATGGGCAAACAACTTAGACAAGGATCAAACTGTGCTGACTATAGATGACTGGGCCAGAGCATCTTCAAAATATCTAGTCTTGTAGGTATTCCTAGTATGCAGTGGTTAGTACCTACCAAAAGTGGTCCAAGGTGGGACAACTGGGGAACTAGCACCAGGATAATGGGGATTGAGGGCCCACTGATGGGCTTGAGGAGCAAAGGCTGTCCAGTCCCGCTGTAGCATAAACTGCTGAAAACACTTATGCTGGCTATGACAGAGAGGTGGCTATGATAGACATGTTTTTTTATGTCATGTGGACTGCTGGCCTCTATCGCATATGTTTTGTACACCATAAAGATACGGAAAAGACAGCAGTGGTCAGAGTTCCACTCTAATCACTTAGCAGTCATCTAGATGAGCCCATGTCGGTCAGCTGGCAGAGTAAATTACCTAAGTACATGGTACAAACTGTACCCTGTAATCAGACTGGAATTGTCTGGAATCACTGCACATGAACTAAAAATTCATTTGAGGTCATTGCACACATGAACTAGAAATCCATCAGAGTCTGTTCTTATGGACACAGCACCTGGAATATTCACATTTTATGCAATAACGTATGTCTGAAAAAACCTTGTCAGGGCTACAATCCAACCTTGATTTTAACGAAGCATGAACAAATAATTCTCAACTTTGCCCTGTTGCCCTATTGGATGATGCCAAAAGAGGGTGACATTCGCCTGCAATCTGATTGGCAATGCTGAAGTAAAAACAAATGCAAAAGCAAAAATCAATAACACTAAACTCCAGAACCTCCATGTGCCAGTTTCGCGGTTTACTTACTTGTCCGTTAATATGACACAATTTTCCAGTGTATGTGTATTTTTTTTTTCTCTTTTTCATATTTTTCAGGTTTTCTATTCAGCTTCTGGAGACCAATGGTTTTGCAATTCTAAAGCTTAATTTTACACGTCCTGCTCCAGAATTCACACACTGGATTGGGCGTGTTAAATGTGGCTCTAGAGGAGTGTAGGCCTACAGTAGGAGGTTTGAAGACTTGCTGCATAAAGTGCCAGTGATACACATAGCACACTAGTAATGTGTAACTAGTAAAGTAGAGAAACACCTAGCACACACTAGTAATGCTTTTGTGTTGTCATGATGTCAGGCTACTTTGAAATGAAATGAAAATACATTCATTTTTCAGAATGTAGGATTGTATACTAAACTGATAAACTAGTCATAAATGTTAGCAGGCCAGCAAGCAGTGCTCAAAGATCATTGCCCCAGAGTGTCTGATGGGTCTAGGTGGTCAATATTTGTAGGGACTGACTGTGCTTTTGGACTCAGAGACAGGACATGCCCTTAAAGGTCCAGTACCCCACATTTCTTTTGCATCTTAATTCTTTCACTGAGGTCCACATATGACGTACTGTGGTTTATGTACAATATCACATTACCAGTCTCTCTTTATCCCTTAGAATGCAACAGGCTGTTTTTGTTACTGTGCCTTTAAGACTGACATATGTAAATGACGTCCCTTCCAACTGGCTGCTCTTGTATTACACCTCATTCAAAAAACAGTCTGGGCAGAGCTATATTGCTGTAGGATGAATGTAAAAATCCATTGAATCACCAGTGAATTCAAAATAAATTCTTTCAGCAGTGTAATTTCTGTATGTGGACCATATGGTCTTGAGAAGCTTTAATGGTGTTTAATGACAGAATAGAATAGAATAGAATAGAATAGAATAGAATAGAATAGAATATCTTAATTGTCATTGCAATACACAGGAATGTACAGTGCAATCAGATAAGATCTGGAGCTCTGTAGATGCTTATCTCTTGTAACTATGCATATAAATATAAAAAAATAAATAACAACAAACTACATTAATTAAATAACTACATTAAATTCCTTTATCCCTTTATATTATCAGTTTTCCATGAAATAGGCCCTTTAAACTTACACATATACTGCAGCATGACAACATCTAAATACGAAGTTTAAAAAAAAAATCAGTAAAGAAACAAAACACTTTTGGTGAGAAACTGAGCAAAGGTTAGTTCAGTTGTTTTTCTGTGTGAAGACAGGCCCCTGATGTTTGTCTGAGATATGCTGAGGCCTCTGAGACTGTACACAATCACTGATCAAATGAGTGAAAAACATTGCAAAGATCCTCTAAGGAAACTGAACTGATCAGAAGTAGAGACGGTCGAGATCCCTAACAATTATAGAATACATATACATATGTGTGCATATAGAATAATAGAGATCATCTCTAAAATTGTGTGAATCCTATGTGCTTCTCTAGCAACTGTGACACATATCGTCCCCTAGTGGAGTTTAGCAGAACATTCTGAATGGCCCCACCTGCAGGCCTGCAGGACTGATCCCAGGTCAGATAGGTTAAGAATCTGCTCACTGCACGTGACCTGTGCCAGTTTCACATGGGGCAGCATCTGCTAATCTCTTCCCTCCATTAGTTAGCCAAAGTGTGTCAAAAAAGGTTGCTCACCCCTCCAGTGTTCATTTCCCCAATGAGAAAGATTTTAATCAAAATAATGGAAGTGGCAAAGGAAGGTAGCAGAGGTTTAGTTTTTGCTGAAGTGAGATCAAGTCTACATGAAGTGCGACACCATATATAGATTTTTGGAAATATAAATGCGTAACATTGAAGGAATGTTGACACCACATCTTCAAAACACAATGTTGACTCCAATGTCTCAATTCCATTCAATTGTGTTCAAAGAGCTTTACTGGCATGACTATGAACATTTGCCAAAGCATTGAAATGAAACAAAAAAGGTAAAATAGAGTGAATACAAATACAGATACAAGTAATAATAATATTAAAACTATTACTACTACTACTATTATTATTATTAATAACAACAACAACAACAACAACAATAATAATAATATAATAATAATAATAATAATAATAAGAAGAAGAAGAATATGAAAATAAAATATAGCAGAAGACTTGAAGAGAGAGGAACTAGAAGTAGGTAGTAAAGATGCTCTCTCTCTCTCTCTCTCTCTCTCTCTCTCTCTCTCTCTCTCTCTCTCTCTCTCTCTCTCTCTCCCCATTTCCTCCAGGCTGATCTCCTCTGGTAGATATCCTCTGAATGCATCTGCTGCCATCTGCTGAGCAGCCAGACCTTCTTATCTTCAAACCTAATGCCTTCTTTTGAGACAGATACTAATACACTTTTGCCTAAGAAAATATTTACACCTTTCTGACACCCTAACCGTATTACTCATTATGATATCATTACAGATAACTGGAGTGAAGAATACAAACAACAATCAAAACCAGACCAATGTTTAAACATTTGATATTTAAGGGACTTTTTTATTAGAGTAAGCGGACCACTTTCTTCTTTTCCAGCTGACTCAAAACTGTTCTTTCCATGGTCACGACAAGGGGAGAGTGTATGGACTCAACCAAGCAGTCGCGTAGGGGGGTTGTGCAAATTGGATGGCGGCATGTGTGAATACATTTCGGTGTTTGAAGGAACAAATTGAAATTTTAACATTCACTGAAGAAAACAAGCTTATATACGTTCTTGAATGATATAGCGAATATAAAATGGATGAAGTAATAAAAGTCGTACACGGCTCCCCCTACAAATAGTTTTGGGCACGCCCATTGACAACCGACCAGGGAGATGAGGAGTGTCAGGAGCCTGATGGGCTCACAAGTGTTTGTTTGAGAAACGATGGGGCCGTTTCTGTTCTCTGAAGAGTCCAAAATTGCGCTGTGTCGTCCAATACGCTTTTTCAAAACGGTGCGATAACCTGTCTTTCTTCATGGCTACCTCTGAGGGGAGCTTCTTTTAAAAAGTCCAGCTGTTTGTGTACTTTTACTTGTTTTTTCCATTAGCCTAACTGAGGACACTCCTCTCCTCCTGCAAGGACCAAGCCTACTTTGGTGACCATTCTCTTTTTCACCTCGGGTCTTCACGGTGAGTTGCCTTTTCTGTGTACTTCATGCCGAAAATTATTAATTCTTTCCATGTTAAGCTTTACCACCTGTCATTAAAAGGGCGCTTTCGTACAATAACCTTATTTTGCTGCCCTTATAGCTCAACTGGTTGCAGGCAACTTCTGCCACAACAGTGAATAACGGTTATTTTAAAGCAAAATATGACTAGAATCAGTGTTTCTTCTTAACCGTGATCTCTAAATGATTTGCTGGATGAACAGTGGATGGTAGGTGTGGCAGGAACGTGTTTTATCTAATAAAGATCTAATTTCAAATGGGTTTACGAGGTCAGCCAGGAGATTACAGTCATAATATGAAGTCTATTGCTAAAATCTGTTCATGAAACAGGGCGGGGGTGTCATTTAAGTAATGCAGCAGGTGTGATTAACGCTGTCTGTGCTCCACTTCCAGTGTTTTCTCGTGTCAGTGAATCGACCTTTAAGTCTCTTTTTTAAGATCAGCATGGCAAAAATAAAAAATCCAAACATCAATGTGCATAGTAATGTGTCATTACCCCGTATGGACAAAAGTATTGGGACAAATCTCTTAGTTACCGAATTCAGGTGACCCCTTACTTCCAGTGAAGGCTAATCTTTACGCTTCAGCATATCAAGAAAATTCTGGACAACGGCATGCTTCAAACTTTGTGGGCACATGACTGTGCCCCACTGCTTAAAGCAAGGTCCGTAAAAACATGGTTGGATGAGTTCTGTGTGGAAGAACTTGACAGGCCCATACAGAGACCTGACCTCAACCCCATCCAACAATTTTGGGATGAACTGAGATTGCAAACCAGCCCTTCTCATCCAGCATCCATGCCTGACTTCATAAATACTCTACAGAATAAATGGACACAAATGCAAACCCCAGAAACACTTCAAAATCTTGTGGAAAGCCTTCTAAGAAGAGTGGCAGCTGTTATAGCTGCAAAGGGGCGGAGCAACTCCATACTAAAGTCTACAGATTTGAATGCAGTGTCATTAAAATGATGACTGTTGTGAATGAGTCAGGTGTCCCAATACTTTTGTCCATATAGTGTATCATTTTGTTGTTTGCTGGTGTTCTTGTGACTAATTGCTCTAGTGCTGGGGTCACATCAGGGGTCACAGCATGTGCCCACAACAGGAGCAGGGGTCGATTGCACATGTTTAAGCAATTAAGACCCTGTAGAGGCATGGATCCACCCCTGCAGTGAACATAGCTGACCCTCAGGGCTTTGGCTTGGGCCTGTATGAGGTAAATTGGTTTCTATTCTTGTTGCACATCCTTGACATGCACAGACAATGTTACCTTTTTTTGTAGTGATTTAATATCTCTGGAGCAGTCAATACAAAAGGATGCGCTGGGTTTGACAGCATTCTATTCTGTGGGGGGAAAAAATACACAGAACTCTGACGGGCAAGTGCGTATTTGTTTTAGTGACATCTCATGGTCCATTGGTGCGGGAGAAAGACATTGAATTTCTGTTCTGCTGATCTTTTGACACCTGTCAGGATGGATTTTGGTTACCCTCCTTTTGTTTTTGGGATGGGGACTTAATGAGGCTCAACACAGATGCAAACACAAAGAGGTTAATGGAGTTGATGTTTAATGCATGATGGGTCAGAGATGCTACTGTACAGCCACCGGGAGAATTGCACCGAGGCAGCTGACGTGTTCAAACCCACACAGTGTGTCACTGTGTTTCCAGTGATGGCCCTTGTGGTGCAAGTGTGCTTGCGTAGGAGGCCAGAAATCTCTGGAAGGTTTCGTGGTAAGTTTACAGCGTGTGCAGTTGTTGAAGGAATACTTAATAGGGCTTTTCAGTCAGATCTTTATGTGCTTTGTTCTTAGCATACAGGTACTGGCCGTAGACAATAGTTTCTTTGTGCTTAGACAAGAACATTGTTGACTCAGATTCGCTGACAATAGAATCCTCATTACACATCTGCCTGCTGGCTTCTATTATACGCTGGTTTAGAGTCAACAGACGTTCTGAGTATGGAGAATTGTGGTGAAATCATTGTGAGTGGGAATCTGTTGTTTTCTCTCAATGTGGAAAATAGGTTGAAATTAAATGAAGTATTTCCTGAAGTTGAGATCAGTCTGTTAGAGTGTGGTGCTCTGTAGGTCAGAGGCAGTAGGGCAGAGAGGTATTGCGCAATGCATGGTGGCACAAACTGGTGACAGTGTATAACAGAACATTTCCAATCACACAGACAAAATGGAGGAGAACTATGTGCTTGGAATGTGGGCTGCTGGGAACGGAGACAGAGTGACAAAGACACGCAGTCATGGCCCAATAGCCCTTCAGTCAGTGTACAGTGCAACAGTTTATTTTAGCTGTAGCTGTTAGCTTCTAAAGAGCATTTGCAGAATGTGTTGGTATTTTTTTCTTGTGACTGAAGGTCCAGAGAGTCTGAGAGATTTAGATTGCTGGTTAAGTGTAATCAGAATGGTCATTCAGTAAAAATCTCAAGCTTGCATCGTATAAACACCATCATCATCCCTGCATAAAATCAGGAAAAATGTCTCAAACATGCAACAACACTTTCAAAATGCAGGCTAAATAAACAAGCTAAACAAACAAATACAAACACAGCTTTCAAGCTGCAGTGGTTTTGGAAAGTACAACAAGCTTTTTTAGGCGGCTGATCTGAGCGTCAGGCTTCGAGACCTGATCACAGGTCACTGCAAAATCCTGGGAAACCTTGGAAAATTTGGCAGCACGGCTTCTTTTCCACTCCCATTCAGAGGGATTTTAGTAGAAATGCACTCATGAGTAAATGAGTAAATATCTTAGTGTGTTTCTTACACCGTCGGTTCAAAGAAATTGGTCTTTTTCCAGATTTTTCTGTCAGCTTGTGCTGGGTTTCATTTTGACATCTCATCTGGGTCTCATTTTGACATCTGCCTGAACTTCAATTCTGTAGTTTTCACCATCCTGTGACGTTATTTTAACTAAAATAAGGCCTGTGGGGACCCTGTGGTGTTACATACACTACTTTTTTCCATGTGACTGAGTGCTGGGGCTGCATTTTTGTTCTGCAGACTGGAAACTTCTGCTTTTTGTGTGGCTTGCTGTGTGCTGGAAGGAAAGGGGGAGGAGCAGAAACTCCACCCATGTTTATGTCTGTCCTTAGACTGCCAAAAAACTGACCGGCAGCTACATGTGACAGCTAGTCTGGGGAACTGCATGTGATGGTCCTGTACAAACAGTAGAGTAAAACTACTGCTGAAGAAGTAATATCTGACATCTTTTTTCTCTGTAGTTCATTGAAGGAAAAGAAATAGTCATAGAACAAGGGCCGGCGGGGGCCATTTTTAGTAGGAGCTGCAAAAACCAAGCCTCATTATTTGTTGTCATTGTGTCTGAAAGAGTCATGGCAACAGGAGACGTGTCAAGATTGATTCAAAACCAATTATAGGAAATTGTAAATAAGTATGACATTAAAGAAGAGAGAACAAGACAGAGCACACAAGCACACATGGCTGTTTCTCTTTCAGCCCAATAAAGCTTTTATGGTTTAACTGGAGGCTGGAGACTGAACGGTTAGATCATTAAATTTTGCCTTCCACCTCACCTCTTACATGGTCTCCATAGATTGCATTTAATGTGTGCAATTTGAACACCTCGGTCCCGCTGCCTAGGAAACTGGGTTCTCAGTTTTCCTTCTTATTTTTTGAGTCAGGGTTTTATTTGTGATTAGGGTGGAAAAAAGCAGATATGTGGCTGTGTTATTTCCCTGTTTTTCTCTAGGGTGCCCTTGAACTTATGCTCAATCTTTCTACCTGTCTCTGTTCTTTAACACTCATGGACAAGACATGTGAGTTATTATCAAACAGGACAGTACCCTCCAAGAAACAGAAACAGCAAGAAAGCTTCATGCAGCTGTGAAGACCAATCGTGGATTTGCATGCTCTCGTTTTTCCCGTCTCCTTGGAGTCAGAGCTGCCTCCAGATGTTCAGGACAGGTGGCACAGCTGGACCGCCGGAGCTGATGGCTTCTTATCATGCTTTTTTCAACAGTTAACTAATGCAAACCATAATGCATTCTCACTAGTGCAACATTTTTAGATCACTATGAAACGGCACAAGACAATGTTGTTATTAGTGAAAGTTATCCCGTGTTGTTTTTATGCTACATGTTAGGTGGTAGACTCATTTTGACTGGATATAGATGAACATTGGCGCTGTTATTGTTTCAGCAGAATCTATTCGAGCTTCATTTGGCACAATCTCGGCTTTGCAGCAAATGTCCAACATGTACTACAAGTGTCTCAGTTGAAAGACTTAAGAAGTATTAGTGTATCTGTATGGGATTTGTGGTTGTGGACTTGAAGAGTACTGAATGCAACATATGAAACCTGTGACCAAGGAACTTGCATGGATCTATTGACACATATACACACGCCCACATTATACAGATGTAAAATGACAGCACAAACTACCCTCCACTACCATGAGCTCATACTGACAGGACAGCAGCATCTTATTATCTGGGAGGTAACTCATGCTGTCTTGATGGTTTGGTAGGTTAGACAGTGCCAGTCGCGACCTTTTGTAGGAGTTGTTTCTTCTCCCAGATGGCCATTAACCCCCCCACTATCAAGAAATCGATAAATTCGCACCTTAATAACGTACTAAGTGGTATCCATGGATACTAAATTCTGCTCTCTCATCGCACGCTTTGAATCAGGCCGAGTCTTTATCTGCCAGGAAACAAAAGGGACAAAGAACAATGCAACACAACTGAAATACTAAAAACAGCACTGATATTTGAGAATGTGTTAATATGTATTATTTGTTTTACAGTGTACTTTTTGTGCAGGTCCTGAGAGTGAAACGCAGGCAAAGGAAACGAGTCCCCGGAGGAGTTTTAGAACAGTCCACAGGAGGGTTACACCATGGGTAAGCAGAACAGCAAGCTGCGTCCTGAAGTCCTGAATGACCTGCGGGAAAACACGGAGTTCACGGACCATGAGCTGCAGGAGTGGTATCGCGGCTTCCTCAAAGATTGCCCGACCGGTCACTTAACTGTGGATGAGTTCAAGAAAATCTATGCCAACTTCTTTCCTTACGGGGATGCCTCAAAGTTTGCAGAGCATGTTTTTCGTACATTCGACACCAACGGTGATGCCACCATTGACTTCCGGGAGTTCATCATTGCACTCAGTGTGACCTCACGTGGCGGTCTGGAGCAGAAGCTCCGCTGGGCCTTCAGTATGTATGACCTGGATGGAAATGGATACATCAGCCGGGCTGAGATGCTGGAAATAGTACAGGTGAGAGAACAGCACTGGCTGGGAAAAGGTGCTTTTACTTTATTTTCACCAATCAGTATGTTGACACAAGAGTTAAAAACTTGTGTAGTTCCAGAATAGACCTTTCTAATTAAATCTAGTAGTTAAAATAATTTTTAAAGGCGGTGATTTTAGTTTTGATTATATGTTCCACTGCTTTCCTTTTCCCTCCCGTTTTTGTTTATTTCGTTCTTTTATTTGCATTTCCGTATTTGTTCTGTAAGTCGTTGCTGCCAGTGCGGCTTGTTCCATATCAATATTGGCTCAGTTGAATGTTTGGTGATATAGTCCTCCTGAATAAACAGATCTCCTCAATCAAGTGTTCCACAGGCCATATGGTCCTGCCAAAAACGTTGATTAAGTACAAAGGCTCTGTTCTTCACTTAAAAAAAAACATGTTGGCTCTCTATAGATTAGGTGGTTATTATTCATATTGAAAGAACATTCTGGAAATAAAACTGACAAAACAGTAATGACTGGCAATTGCTGTTAAAATGCACAGCCAGCTGATGTTTCCGTTTGTTCATAAATCACAGGCAATTTACAAAATGGTGTCATCTGTGATGAAGATGCCAGAGGATGAGTCAACCCCTGAGAAACGCACTGACAAAATCTTCAGGCAGATGGACACAGACAATGACGGTACGCTGTCCTACACTGACTCTGTTTTTGTTACTGCTTAATGATTAAGTTGAGTTTCTGAGACTTTGAAGTAAACTTTGGGGTTACAGGGATTTAAAATTTTTGTGAATTTACCCTTCAGTCAGCAGTTAGTATCTGGGCAAAGTCACTAAGTGGTACCTACAGCCTACAGCTGAGATTCAGGCTGGAGTCCCAGCTGTGCTGCCATTTGCTGTCTATGGCTGCAGGCATTCAAGGGCATCACTAGTTGCAATTAAAAAAAAAAAAAAAAAAACCTCTGCAGTGAAATATTACTTAACCAATCTGGCATCTATGAGTCCAGTGCTCGATGTCCTTCAATGACACTTTGTTTTCCTCAGAACATCTTGATTCATCTGACCAAGCTGTGTGGGCAGTAGTCTAAAATGATTAGCTTCCACTTTCTTAGCTGCCACTTGTGTCCTCTTAGCAATCCAATTGGTCAGTATAGGAAACTGACTAAACTTCAGAGGGAAATACTATTGCAATCTCAGCCGAGAATTTTTTGTGGCATCACACATTTTTTTGGGAGTGTAAGAGTATGGTACTCTCTGGAACCATCATAGTTTCAGAAGCTGCCACAACTCGTTTAGCATACTGCGGGGTGCATGTTCCCAAAGGGCAATGAAATAAACCCAGATTGGTTATGAAATCACTGACCCTTAGTCTCCTTTCATATTGCAGGGAGGCTTTCCCTGGAGGAGTTCATCAAAGGTGCCAAGAGTGATCCCTCTATCGTCAGACTGCTGCAGTCTGACCAGAGCACTCCCCGCCAGTTCTGAAAGTAGCCAAGCAGCAGCGCTTGCAGGAAGCCCTGCCACATACTCTCACCCTCTGAGGAAGATCAGCTTATTGCTCAAGAACTACAGGAGGAAATTGGCTTACTGCTCCCAAGGCGTGTATTTGAGTAACAGATCACATGAACAGAGTACACAGAAAAATCATACAGTCTGCACAAAGTCTGTTACTCAGCTACACACTCTGTCATTTCAGGGTTCTAGCCTGCCCATAGTACTTCTTGAGATCATGATGAAAGTGGGACACCATTCCCTGGTCTGCATCTGTTGATTCTCAAAAAGCAAAAAGTGTATGAGCTGTAGTTTTGCAACCGACCTTTACCAGGCTTGATTTTTCAATTTCCTGAGTATTCTCACGTTATAAATACAGCCCTAAAAGCCTTTTTTCTACATTGTGAGATGAATGTCATATTTGATATTCGAAGTTAAAATGTCCTGTACTGGATATGCTACAGGTGCAAGGCAGTTGCACTTTTTCCATCATTTCCTTTATTTTTAACTCAATATGCAAACACATGGATAAGTAGCACTTAGTAAAGTACCACTTGCGTGACAGAGTAGCTTTGAGTCCAAAAATCCTGATGACATACAGGTGTGCAATCGATGGGGTTCTGGAAGTAGTACAGTAAGTCTTTCAGTGTTTAGTCTTGTATCAGACTTGTTTAAAACTCATCTTTGGACAATGAATGCTTTTTTTGCAAGCCTATGTATTTCATAGTTTAGACATTTGCCAATACACAATGCTTTGTCATGGATCAATTGCCAAAATTAGCATTTGTGTTGAATGTATACAATGGGATTGGTCATTGTCAGTAACTTTGTAATTATTTGTGGTAAGCAAGAGGTGTAGTTATAAAGGTTAAAGTGCTGTATCTCTGTGTAGCTATCTCTGGAGTAGCCAGTGATATCGGTGTCAGAAAAGTAAATCAGCTTTCACAGGGCTGTGTCTTCGAATTGAATGTTGCATATATATCTGAATTAATTGCATATATAGGATTCGTCATTAAGCCATTGTTTAACATAGTTTGGAGCACATTCACATGAGTGGAACTTGTTCTAAGCATGTTACCGCCGTAATAAAATCCAATTAATTCATTTGTGTTCCTTTATTTTCATAACAAAAACCACAAGTCAAAACAAAGTTGTGTAAGAAAAATCTACACGATTCCCACATTATTCCCTGTCCAACACAAACACAATGGAACGCTGGGAAACTTCTCAGAAACAGATCATTTTAAAAAGCAATAACCAGAAATGCATTTATCACATTGATGTGGGGCAT
Organism: Alestes dentex; assembly: GCA_037576975.1. Lineage (NCBI taxonomy): Eukaryota > Metazoa > Chordata > Actinopteri > Characiformes > Alestidae > Alestes > Alestes dentex. The sequence goes on along the minus strand of JBBIGA010000153.1, from coordinate 6,104,425 downwards.
GAAAATGAACAAAACTATCTGCAAACCTTGTACATGGTAGCAAGTTAACATTAAGGACAAAGGATGTAAACCATTAATGCTTACATCCGGCAAGGTCATATTGCTACCTGTTCTTGGATAATACTCCCTGAAGACAAAAAGTCCGTGCACCAGCTACCTTATTGTCGACTTTCATGAATTTACCAGTTGAAATCAATGTTCAGAGAAACATTGGTGTCCCTAGAGAAACACGGTGGTTAGGAAATACTCAGAACTAAGAAAATATGACCTTTATTTTGCAGCTGTATGTTTTGTGTTGGGGGGCAGTTGGACAAAGAAAAGTGACATTACATAATCCTGCTTGCCATCCTCGCTGGAAGATCCAATCAGCCAGCCAGTCAAATGAAAAGGAGGTATGTGAGAAAGCTGAGTTCAACCTTGTTTTAATTCCTGATCCCACCTTATTTCAGATTACTAGAGAGTTAAAAGCAACGAGTCTTTGTTTCAAGAGTGTACAGTAACTTAATGTCCCAGTTTTCCCCTCTTCCACGGGAGAGGAGAGGCGAGTCATGTGGTCTTGAGACCAAACCAGATCAGCCCTCCCAGGCAGTGAACTCATAATTCATCCTTCTCCAGATCATCCAGATCCACATCGCTCAAGTCAATGTCATCCTCCATAGGAAGCTGAGGGAGGGAAAGGGAGATTTATTTTTTTTTTTACCACTAAATCCAAATTTTGTATTTGTAAAACTAGATGTGATAAATAGCAAAAGTAGGAAAAAAGGATGTTCAAGCATCACTTGTGAGCAGTGCTTAACCACAAAAAAAAAAAAACAAACAAAAAAAACTTCTACTCACAACTCCATCCTTCCCATCCCAAGCTTCAACACTATAGATCTTTGGCAAAGCACCACCCCCCACTGTGGCGGTCGAACCACGTCCAACAGAGAGGTCCCTAGGGTGAGGAAAGAAAGGTGACTTAGTAAACCCCCCTAATACTGTTTAAAAACACGGATAATACTGCCAGATGAAGTAGCATCTGTTTATAAACAATGAATAAAATACCTTAGGAACTCATGGATTCCTGTCTCGCTGAACGAGCCCCTCAGAAGAGCAAACTTCATTTTGCGAGAGTTAATAGCTGCCATAGCAGGGTAGCCAAAACCACCGATCCCAAGAGAAGACTCCAGCTCCATCTGAGCTCCAGCTTCTGTCCACAGCCAGCTACAGAGTGGAGGGGACAAAATGAATTTACTTTTCCATTTCATGATCAAGCTGCTAACATACAATGTTAATCTTAATTTGTAAATAATCTAAAAAAGCCTAATCATTCTCTGACTTAAATGCAGAGCATGTACTGACCCCCACATCTTTTTCTTGTATTTCTCAGCCATCTTCATCATGACTTCAAGATAACCGTTTCTACCTGCTGCACCTATAAAGACAAGAAACAGTGGTACTGCAAGTTTTATTTCAAAAGTAATGCTGGGCAACGATTACATTTTTTAATTGCATGTTTTTCTGCGATTAATCACATTGTTATACGCAAAATTCAATAATTAATCCAAAAGTAGTGTATTGCACACTTATTTTTAAAGTACTGCTATATGAACAAAAGTGCAATAACATTTGGTTTGCAAACACTTTAAACAAGTAAGATGCTTTTTAACAGCAGTGTTCCCTTTAACACAGTTACACACTGCAGTTCAAATATTGTCTCTGTTGGTGTAATGGCCACTATAATATGGGATGCCTGACCCCTGCAAAAAACAGCCAAGACCTAGCAACGAATCCTTTTGTTTTGAAAGCAACGAACTTTCAAAATAAAAGGATTTTAAAAACAAACAAACAAACAAAAAAAAACACCTACCTTGTATCTACACTCATTGTCCATTTTTTACAGCTTTGGAGAGATATTTTTGGTTGGTGGACTGTGTATATCCCAGCAGATAAGATAAGCCTTTATTAGCCCACAAGTGGGAAATTTGCTCGGTACAGCAGAAAGTGGACAGTATAAAATTAAGACACAAGCAGTGACACAAAGGTATTTTTTAAATCTTCAGCAGTACTGGTCTGTGTGTGTGTGTGTGTGTGTGCGTGCGTGTGTGTGCGTGCGTGTGTGCGCGTGCATGTCAGTCCACTGCTGTACCATGTCAGTCACACTGCAGTACCAGTGATAAGTGGAGTAAAGGTGGCTAACAAAATGAAGACTACAAAACGGATGCTGAATGTAGACACAAGTGGCTCGCTTATGTATATACAATATTGTATTTCTTATTGTATTTCTTTAATTCTTCACATTTAATTTTCTAAAACTGCTTGAAAATGAAATCCCTCGCACCTGTGTCAAGAATATGAGGCAACACAGCAATCACACAAAGCTGATGGTCCTCACATGTCTTCTTCAAGATATCCTCATTCAGAATCTGAAAGCAGAATTGTTCGTAAGCAACCAGGTTTATATACATTATGGGTTGCTTTCATTTAATATCTTACTGTTCAAAAATTACATTAGTTATTCTAAGAGCAGAGATTAGCAGAAAACTGACCTCCAACAGCTCAGGAGGAGGGGCGTTGTCTGAGTAAAGTTCCAGGGCATGGGCAACAATGTCGGAGCGAGTGCGTCCACCCTGGTAATCCTCTGGCTCCTCTCCTTTACGGAAGATCTTAATGGTAGGGAATCCCCTGATCTACAAATAAAGCAAGTAATCATGAGTATCAACAAACCTAAAGGGGCAAAAATTTATCAGAAAGTGACGACTGTTCTTGTAAAGAAAACAAATGTAAAGATGTGGTAGGAAGGTGCTGGTGTTGACCAGACTTACCCCGTAGCGGCTTGCCAGGCCCTGGTGAACAGTGGCATCTACAGCTCCAAGCTTCACTCTGCCATTGGTTTGCTCTTTGACCTGCGTAGCAGCAGCTGTCCATTCAGGCTCAAGACTGAAAATATCAAATTAGAGATTAAAAACCTAAGATCAAGATAAATTCAATCCCTTGATCTTGACCCATGCTCTTTCTAGTAGCTGGTTATTTAAAAGCTACCTAAAAAGGGATCTTGTGCCAAAAACACTGAATATCCTTCTTTAAAAAACTCCATATAAATGTATACCATATAAATTCCATTAACTGGGAATGATGTCTCACAGCAGTATTGTGAATGGAACAAACGCCCATTATTTAACAGCCCTAATATCAATAAAATATACTGTAATCAATTAACCATTTCTTCATCAGTTTAACATTTAATACTAGGGATGCACCGAATATTTGGCCACCGAAATTTTTTTTAATGCGACAGAAACAGTGATGTTGATGCAACATGCAGCCTGCACGCGAATCAGATCGATTAGTCAGCATTTTTTGCGTATATGTGAACACGCCAAATGAACTGAGACCCTCTGAAATGAAACGAACTGAGACCATCTCGGGAGGTGGTCTCAGTTCGGTTCGCTTTGAGATCTTTGTGGAAAATGCAGAAGTTTGGTAGAGCTTTGAACCATCTACTCTTATGTGGAAAAAAAATCTTAAGAATGGTGGCAGGCTGGATGAGGAACTAAAGTGTGAACAGAAA
>JBBIGA010000153.1:6078411-6096297 GCA_037576975.1 Alestes dentex | reverse complement strand
TCTGAAACGGCACCGCTAGCTAACATGGCTAACGCTAGCTAACATGGCTAACGCTAGCACTGCAGAGAGTCGTCCTGTCGCGGCTTAAACTGCTCCCACTCTCAGTTGTACACTTAAATTTACCAGAAAATTCAAGGTATTAATCATTGTTTTGTTTTGTTTAATTGTCACGTTGACAGTTAATGTTACAGAGAACTTTAATAAAAGTTGCTCAATGTTGGACGCCTGTTCCTCCGCTGCGTATGTGATGACGTTATCAAACGACTAGTCGACTCGACTTCGACTTTCATGACCGACTAGTCGACTTTAAAAAATCTGGAGTCGTTAATGCCCTAATACATATATATGCCCTAATATATGTGTGTGTGTGTGTGTGTGTGTGTATATGTACGTATATATATATATATATATTTTTTTTTTTCTAGATTGTATAGTGTACTTTTTATACTGATTGTATACTGTACTGTTGGTTTAGCTTTTATTATATTGTTTATAATTTTTGCTGCTCTCATCTTTGTACTGTTCACTTTCTGCCGTGACAATGCAAATTTGATGTTGAATTAAGACTGTGTAGTTACTTTATGCTTGTACTGTGTACACAGCCTTTTGGTGCACTAGTTTAGCCATTCATCAGTAAGTATTTTTTATTTTTATAAATTTGCTTCTGTTATATATACTCATTTGCATATTTTAGTAGCATTGCATTAACATCCAAAAACACTGAACATAGCAAAAATGTATGATGTATGCTAAATGTGGCCTAGACCTAAAGGCAGAGACCAAAAACAACACACTTTAGAATGATGGATTCTGAGTCTGAAAACAGCTTTATTCAAACAGGTTTACTGACAGTTGAGTGCAAACCTTGCAGATCAGTTAACCTAGAAAGTTTATAATCTTCTGACTGAGTGCAGAAGGTATAGAGAAGATGAGCAGACCCAGGAATATCAGCCCTGCCACAATGAGAAGGACCACCACACACACACCCTTATACTGTCTCCAGGCCAGGATACACACCGCCCGCGCCGGACTCAACAGCCATGACAAGCTGGTGGAGGGACGGCTGTGGGGTCAAAAATGACAGAGGATTACACACAGACGCACACACACACACACACACACACACACACACACTCACACACAAACTGCATCACAGGCATAAACACAAAACACCACAAACATGAGGACAGCACTCAGGTGTCTTTATTTTAACAAGTTCATTTTATTCAATCATCATACAGACAAAAATAAATTAATAAATACTCAATTCTCCACACTGATAAACAGGAATTATAAATACACCTTCAAAGATATAAGTTAGATTCAGTGCAATCAGGTGAGTTATCAAATTTGATCAGTAAACACAATCACATGAAACACCAAGCCGTCCCAGTAAAAGAGCAAGCAGGTACAAAACTATAATGCTATGCACGGCAAACAATGTAAACCAACAGCAGGGGGGGGGGGTAATTAATATACAGCTTTGCTGAGACAAGACAGCCATGCTGGAAAAAGAAACCCGTCTCCTTCTCTCTCTTAACATTCCTGATGATATGTCATCGATTCAAAGTGCAATCGTCAGGGCCAGCGCAACATCAAATTGTCATGGACGTGAAAAGCTTGCAACTCAGATTTCAGCCTTTTTTCTGTTTGTAAGTAATGATAAACCACTAAGACATCACTGCATGCTCACTGTTGTGTTATCAGTTTGTACATTAGTTGCATTCAAGTTTGTACATTAGCAATAAAGACAGGCCATACGTATCCTTAAAGTATGAATGATCTGGCTTTTTCTTTAATCTCTTAATGGGTGAAATCTCATGTAGGTCAAGGGTCATCAATTCCGATGATAAAAGCCTGGAATTGAACACATTTTCCAGCTAAAACACACCCAATACATGTAATCTGTTAATGACCATGTGTAGTTGGTGTGTTTGAGCAGGCAAATTCCAGCCCTCCAGGACGGCGACTGCTTAATGCCTCTGACAGAGGTAGATCTACAGAAAAGTTTGCCTGACTGCAGAGATGAAGAACTTTCTAAAAAAGTTTTCAGGAATGTCTTAAAAATAACGGTGCCAAAAAGGGTATGAATAAATCCTTGAAGAGGTGATACATAAGAACCACCTTTGGTTCCCCAAAGAACCTTTCAATGGAGCCATTTTTGTAAATGTGATGTGTGTATGAAGAACCTCTCTAAAATTTTAACCCTTAGAATGTGAGTGGCATGGATCTGTTCTGGAGGAGCAACAAATGGTAACCTGTTATCATACAATAAAACAACTCTTTATAAGGAAGTTCCCTCTATTTGACTAGATGCTCAAGGAACCAGACAGCTTTGTTTGGTGTTCCTATGTCACGTAGAACCAAAATTATTGCCATTTCAAACAATTACCGCTACTTGGGTTTGAAAAATGGCATCACATGCAAATACCCAAATTTCTTTTGGGATCTGGGATCTTTCTGGGATCTTTCTGGGATCTTTGAAACCAGAAGAACTATCAGGATAGTCTCTGCCCACAAGTGGGTGGGGAAAACCCGCAGAGGGAGGGGTTCCGGAGTGTGGCTGAGTGGCGGCGAGCCGAGAGAAAGAGCAGCAAACGGCGAGAGTGTAGGAGAAGAAACACCAGTTTTAGATTGTTTTACACCTGTTTTTACTTGTTGCAATCAGATTTTACTAAAGTGCTTAGAGTTCTAAGGGTTAAAAACCTTCACACGATTCTACAGCATTTAATTTAATCAAGTATAAACACCTACTTGACCTGACTTGACTAAATATCTAACCTAAGAACCACTTAGGAACTTTTATTTTTAAGTGTGTTTAGTGTGCAACAGTATGAGTTAGTAGATCTTCTGAGAGGAGAATTTACAAAAGGCATCAAGCAGCATCAGTGTTGAAGGATGAAACAGAGGCTTTGTAGATGGACCATTCTGAGATGGAGGGGGTGATTAACTGCTGTTTTTTCATCCAGTTCAAGTGCTGGCCACCTCAGGCTCCCAGCAGCTTCTTGACCAGGTAGCCAGGCATGCTGTAGAGGAAGAGGCCCACCATGATGAGCAGCAGCAGGGCCAAGACAATCTTGATAATAAGCCATTTGTAGCGGTTGCACACCAGGTAGCGGATGGCCTTCAGCGGGCTCAGGAACCAGAGGAAGGTAGTGTCTGGCCGGCTGTGAGTAGGGGAGGTGGAGTGATGAGGTTACAGTGAAGGTGATGAGCAGGAAGGGTGAGGAAGGGTGGTGCGTGTTGGGGTAGGGGAGAGAAGTAAAGTAAAGCAAGTGTTAGTATCATTAATCAAAAGCTGAACAATTCTGATTTCTCATTATATTCTACTCTGCCCATGAGTGAGACAAGGAAATAGCCAGGCTTTCCCCTTTCATACACTTGTATGCAAAAGTTTGAATACTCCAGGTCAAATGACCTGTTTTGTTGATTTTCTAAGAGGAAATGCGTGAATGTTCTGCATATTTTGCATATCAAATGTGCAATACATTTCACCCAGGCCACATTTTATATTTGATATTTCCATCATGTTACAAACTGTCGTTCATTAAAATGTGCGGAAGAGTGTTCTCACTGGGAAAATCAACAAACCATCATTTGACCAGGGGTGCCCAACATTTTGCCTATGACTGTAGCCTACATTTTGAAATATTCTTAAAAGAATACTTCAGCATTTTTACAGTCCAATGTCTATCAACATGTGTAGCAGGACTAGATAGGTTACCATGGACAGCAGTTTCAGTATGTTTCTCTGTACTGAAAGCCTGTTGACTCTGAACACATTTATAACAGATGTCAATGGGCAGGTGCAGAAAAAAAAAATCATTTGAAAGAACAGGAAGAATACTGTCTGTGGCAGTCAACCATACAGTAAGCCAGTTCAGCAGAAAAAATGCTGGAGCACTCCTTTAATTGGAATGTAATGCTACAAAGCAAAAAAAATAATTGAAAAAGAGCATCTACATATTTTAAATAATCAAATGTCTAACTTTCAAAATGATCCTCCCCCCATTTGAGCATTAGATACATGTTAAGATGATATGCTGGTACTCAGTGAGAAAGAGGGTGATAAAGGATGCCTGAATGGTTCCAGGTAAGACTGAGATACTTAAGCTGAAAGAGACAGAGAGCAGCACTCAATCAGCTGTGCTCCCCATTTCCTGCATTGGACCACCATTTACATGTCAAAAGTAAGACTTTTTTAGCAGGCTTTGTAGTGGTTAAATGTTGCTCTCTTTACAAAGAGTGAAAGAGTGAAAAGAGAGAGAGAGAGAGAGAGAGAGAGGACAGAGGGGGGAATGAGAGAGGGCTACCGGTGGTCTTCCCCTCCCTCCTCATGCCCCCAGCAGCTTCTTGACCAGGTATCCCGGGATGGAGTACAGAAAGAGGCCGAGGAGCAGGAGGAGCAGCAGCAGCGCCAGGGTCTTCAGGATCAGCCAGCGGTAGTTGTGCCAAATGAAGTACCGAATGGACTTCAGAGGATTCATGAACCACATTAGACTGGTGTCCGGACGACTTGTTTTTCCAGAGTGGGAATGAGTTTGGGAATGGAGGAGATGAGTAGGTAGGGGTGGGTGGAGGGAGGGAACAGTCACATGAAGGAAGGAAGGAATTGACGAAGGAGAATGGAAGTGTTAGAAAGAGGAAAAGTTAACAGGATACCGGGGAGGCTTTTTTTTTTTTTTGTCTTGCACCCAAAACAGCATCTATGCTTAACCATCACTGACCTGTGTAGAGGACTTGGAAATGCCCATTTCTGGCCCAAAAATATTTACACACATATGTACTTAATATAGTTAAGTTTACTTAATATAGCTGGCAAAATAAGTGGTCTTTATAAACGAATGCTATTCGTTATAGTTTTATTACAGAATATCAGTGAAGTTTCTTAGCAGGTTGGCTACCTATGAGTTAGGGGAAGCCTGAATAATTTTCATTTGTCACCTGTTCTTCAACAAACCATGCAAAGCATTGTAAGACAGTGTCATTTTACTAGCATACCGTCATTTTATCTTTGTGTTTGTTTATGAAATACTATTTCTAAGATTTGTTGGAAGTGTGTGTGAGTGTAATTGTAAGCAATCGTCTTACTTTGGTTTCTCCAGTGGGTCTGGCTCATTCCTTCCAAGGCCAACAGGGTTTTTCTCTGCTTCCTCGGCCGTCATTAGATGGAGCTCTGCCTCCACTTTGCCCTGAGAGGAGAAATTATCACTGATGAAAATAACAGGGGCCACAGACAGTGATCCATCATTGTACAAGCAGCCGCTGCATGCATACCGTCCCCAAATGAAGGCTGCCAGGTCTTTCATGTGCAAAGCGTGTATTTTTGAAAGCAATTTCTTCTCACACAATATGACGAGTACTCATGTCTCACCGTGAGCTCCAGCTCATCATTTTCGTCTCGTGCTACAAAAGGCCACCAGCCCTTCACCCTTTTCTGTTTGAAGATTGAGATGGTTGGCAGCTCCTGCTCATTAAGCACCATGTCAATGGAGCACTGCTTCGCTGTTTTAGCGCCACGCGGAAACCGGTTCAGATCCAGCTCAATCGCACCTGAAGGGAACAGCTGAAGCTAAAATGCCTGAAACAACCCTGACGTTCTGCAGCTGAAAGCCACATGAAAGTAGGCATGGCGCCAAAATGAGGCCTTATTATTCACATCACATGACAATTATGTACAGTTGCAGCAATCCATAGTGTATGGCTGTGCTCTAAAACATCTGTACACCACTTTTAAACAAACACTGCCTATGAATTGGCACCACATTCACATATAAAACAAGTATCTTTTCAACTTTTGGTCCTCATGACACAACAAGTGGGATTATACACTGAAATAAAATGCTGCATCTGCAATTTGTTAAATCATTTCCGCAAGGAAATATATTGCATCGATGCAATGATTGCCAAAAAAGTAAAGTGCACTGATGTAATATGTTCAATTCATGTGGAAATGATGCATGTAGGCCAAAAAAAAAGAGTAAAAGAGTCCCTAAGTATAAGATAGCGCTCATCATACCCAGGAAGTCATCAGCAGAGAAGTGGTCAGCGTCCCACACTTGCATGGTTAGGCGGGCAGGGATCTTGTACTCAGTCTCATCCCAGGAGAACAATGACTCTTTCTTGGAGATCACAATTTTCTCCTCGGCCATGAGATAGTCGAAGGGAAACACGAAGCGCCAGTTAAAGTTTCCCTCTCCGGTCAGAGAGTGGTAGTGAACATCTGTGTCCTGCTTATCTTCCTGTTGTCCTTTCAGCCAGCTGGACGAGAAAGCCATTGTGAGTAATTATCCACACTCATTGCTTTAAGACAGTTCTGCCGGGATGATTCAAGTACACTTACAGGCATGAATCACTTATTCTGAGCTTTTGTCACTTGGATATGCAAGACACAGGCCAACTGTAGCAGCGAGCCAGTTCACTTGCTTCACTTGATACACACACTTTCTGCAAGCACCCAATCCAGTAATGCTAAGGTCTTGTGATTCATGCTTGCACAGAATGTAAATAATGAAATTAGTCACATGCTTCTATTCCAACATGACTGGAAGTCAATTTAATAAAATATCAGTGTTGTTTATCATGGTACTTATAAGAAATGAAGAAAAAAAAAAGATATCCTAAAAGTTGAAAAACATAAATAAATACACATATTTATTACATAACAAAAAACTGAACTGAGAATTGCATTGAAGTGAGCCCGCAAAACTAAATCAAGAATCTGACAGTAAATGTTGTCAGTATAGAAGTCCAAACGAGGCATAATTGAACTGATTTTTTACAATTTAGACATTTTTAATATGCCAAGTTACTGTTTAGTTCTGATTCAGTCTTAGTGGGCTACATATCAAATGCCATGCAATAAGTGCTTTCAGCAGGAATATTTGTGTTTACAGTGCATGAGCAATGTCCAGGAAATATATGCTCATCAGTTATAAGTTTAAAATGAAGTTGAGATGATACTAATACTTAGTTATTATCGTTATTAAGGACGTTAAAATATATACACCCTGGATGGAACTGGATGGAAAAAATAAATCTAAGGGCCAGTGCCAGCATGTGACATTTTGCCGCCCCGAGCTTCAGTCCAGTTAGTCATTTTTGGTTTGCTTGGGTAAGCTTTGTCACCCTTTCTGAAGTGCCACCCTTGTGGGCCTATATAGACGTGCCAACACTGCTCATGGCCTGTAGTCTTTGTAAATGGATGTCAGTAAATTTCCTCTCTCAGCTACAGAAACCGTGCACTTGATCATTACCAAAAGTCATGATTCATAAAAAATTCACATTTAAGTCAACTGACATACTGTATCTTTCTTTCATGACTTGGATGAGTAATCCACTTAATAGCCGTTCATGAGTCACCCTGAGCATCTGTTCATTTGAGGGATGCAGTAACCTGCATCTGAATATGTGCACCTTTGTTACAGAACACCTGAACACACTTGAACTAGCCACTGACCACTTATCCTTGGTGCTCTGAAACTGAGAAGTGTGAGACAGCAGGGCTGAGTTGAGTGTCTGAAATGCTTTATTAGAAACAACTACTCTGTGCTGCTGCTGCTGTATTTGCACAGTTATTATTTACTGCTCTCTACCTCCATTCTGCATTTTTGCCCACTTAATGATTTCGCTGCGAGGATACAGTGTCTGTCACAATACTGTGCTCATTCAAACTACTACTGCAGCTGAACTAAATGTCATCTTGTGCTGTTGGTTTGTTGGTCTTATGTTTTTTAACACTCTCCTTCTCTTTGCTCTCTGTGTATTTTGTCCTGTCTGTACTTATGTAGTCTTTTTTTTCTGTTTTTGTTCTTGTGTTGCATCATGGTCCAGGAGGAATGTCGTTTTTTTTCACTGTCTATTGTGTATATAGCAGAAATGACAATAAACCTACTTGACACTCTTGACTTCAGCTGACATTGGGACGCATAACCATTATACCAAATGGCACCCTAATGACATTGCATTCAAATACATAGACTTTAACATGGAGTTGGTTCCCCGGTTGCAGCTATAACAGCTTTCACTCTACTTGGAAGCCTTTCTGCAAGATTTTGGAGTTTCTGTGTGAATTTGTGGTATGTCCCAATACTTTTGTCTACATAGTGTACTTTACAGCTTCCTCTTTGACTGTGTACCATTTCAAATGTAGCATATTTGGCTAATTCTTTTCCTTTTCCTAATCCTTTTCATCACTGGTGAGTTTCTGACTACAGAACAGTTCATGGCTGGATAGTTTTGGATGATAAACCAGTTTTACCTAGCAGTGACAAAGGCGTGTACAAAATCTGCTCTGTCTGATACACCAAAGCCACTAAAGCTACCATGCCAGCACTATGTCAGTGTCACCGTAGGAACAGCCCAGCACCCAAAATATCCAGCCCAGAGTAGATCTTTGGGCAAAAACTGGATAAGCTGACCACGGGTGAAGACCTATAGACTCTGAGGATGAGACAGAGAAACTGACGACAGAGGAGGAGTTAGAAATGAGTCTAGGCAGGGTCGAGAAACGCCTGATAGATCTACATATCTGACACAGGCATGAGAAACTGCCTAGTAAAAATTCTCAACATAGTCCCACAGCAACCCTGACATTGATAAGCAAGGAGCTCAAAGAGGGAAGCAGGGCACACACTGCTTGCCAAAGCTTTGACAACACCTAGTAGTTTAAATAAAAATTTTAATAAAGCATTATTTTCTGTTTGCAATAATTTAACAAGTGAGGTTTATTCTTAAGAAGGTGAATACTGATGACGACTAAATAACACATTGATCAATTTCAACAGCTCATTTCTATAGTCAGCAATCCCTGAAATAACCCATGAATGCACTGTGTGCAACTTATTCAGTTATTGTCACCAATATTTAAAAAACAAATGAACATTTTTTTTTGTAAAAAAAAATGAAGAATGAAACTTATTACTAAGGCAACTCAACTTTAGGACACTAGTGTCCTAGCTGTGTCCACCACGTAAACCCTTGAAGTTACTTAGATTTCTCTAGTCACTCTTTAGAATGATTAAAACATTATAAAGTATTTGTTCTTTCAACTTTTAAAAACAATCACCATTACAAATCCAGCTTAAATTTGGTGGCTTATATTGAGTTTTATTTTACAAGAATTTTAGAAGCACTTGTCTAAAAAGTTCATTTCAGTTACTCCAAAATAATCTACCTCAGTACAAGGAATACATAAAGCACTATAAAAGTATATTTGTGTTTCATAATTTAATTTTAATGAAGTTTAAAGTGATGTGTGTCTGGCCTCAAGTTATATACCAGAATAACTGCTACTAGAATAGTTAACAAAAACAGCCTGTGCTTTACATTTTGTGTTACATGTGTTGTATAAGTTCAATAAAGTTCAATAAAGCCAGATGTGAATTGGTTTAAAGATAAAAATATATATATTTTATAGAGTGCACAGGATATCCTAAGTAAAGTTACTTAATCTTTAAAATACTAAATTATTGCAGACAAACTTATTAAAATATTTTTTTGGAAAGCTAGTTGTCTCCACACTTTTGAAGGTCAGTCTATATGAGTGAGATTTACATGAGAGAGCACTGATAAGAAAACTGCACTCCAAAATAATGTAATAATCATAGAAAATTGTTTCGTTTTACACTCGATTGGTGGGGCACATTTTATAAAATGCTTATAACCTTGCTAGCAATAAAAGCAGCTTATGCAGTTGTTGCCATGCAATCATGTTTACGCTTTCATGCACTATCAGAGGGATATCCACAAATCCCAAAGCATTTTTGGTGCTGCTGAGTTTTAAGGAGAGACCAAGACCATACCATTTAATCAAATATCCTCAAGGTAAAATTCATACGCTATTAAACAGTCAGTTGGAGCTTAAGACTCAAGAGTATTTAGAGTTATTTCAATATTAATCTGAATATTGCGGTAGCTGCTTAAATGCTATGGTCCTGGAAGGCCAATTTCTATCATTTGCAGTGATCGGAAGAGGAGGGGAAGGGAGGGCTTGGATACTCTCGTGCTTTTTAGCAGGGGCTACAGGTGAAAGGTGGGCAGAAGAGTCGAGCCATGCGATGGAATCGTCTTTACCCCCTGACATAGATGTCAGACATCTTCTCTCCTGTCATGAAAGCATCGTCTTCTAGAACTACGTCATCAGTGTTCCAAATAATAACACGAAGCTCAAAGCTAGACAGCACAGCAATAACGCAGGGGTGGGGGAGGACAGACACAAACGAGAGCGAACGAAACATACAGACAAAAGAAAAGAAAGAAAAGAAAAGAAAACAACAGGAAAGGAAACAAACAAACAAAACAGTAATAAATGATTAACAAGAACAACCACACGTCTGCCACACACCTGCCCATACCTACCCCCTGACAAAAATGTCACTGGACTTTTCCCCTGTGAAGTAATCATCGTCTTCCAGAATTACCTCGTCAGTATTCCATATAATCACCCTGAGCTCATATCTGGTGAGGTGGTGGAGGGAGGGGGGAAGAAGGGGGGGGACATGTGGTCACCTCATGAGCTCCTCTGACTAAACTATAACAGTTTAAAACAATATAATGGGTTATAAGAGAGAGAGAGGGAGAGAGAGAGAGAGAGAGAGAGAGAGAGAGACAGAGAGAGAGAGAGAGAGAGAGCGAGAGAGAAAGGGAGAGAGAGAGAAGGAGGGAGGGAGAGGGAGGGAGGGAGGGAGGGAGGGAGAGGGAGGGAGGGAGACAGAGAGAGAGAGAGGGAGAGAGAGAGAAAGAGAGAGAAAGAGAGACAGGGAGAGAGAGTGTGGAAAAAAGAGGTGAATATTGCTGGATTCCTCTTGGCAGGAAAAAAAATCAGAGGGAAAATAGATAAAGTATAATATAATATCATACTATATATAGTATAGTATTAGAAAAATATATATTGGATAGTAATACTACCTTATTCCACTTTCCGGATGTAGTCAATCAACCAAGACATGTTTGGTATCCAAATTTTGCTTCTTGGGTTTAGAACTAGAGCTATGAAGCTAACATTGCTAACAAACACTGGAAGTCAATAGCCCCCAAATCTTTTTTCCATAAATACATCGCCAAAACTGCTCGAATTGCATTCAGGTCTTCATGAAGGTGGAGCAGACTTGTGGATGTGTTGTAGGACACAGTCTGACTTATTGTGAGACTAAGAAAAATGTACAGAACAGTGAAGAGAGGACTGATATTGGATCAGATCTCTTCGTATTTATGATGGCCACTGTTATAAAAACTGACTCTAGATCAGGACTCCTACGCCTGAGTTGATCTGTGAAAACAGACCTTATTGTCTACGACAGTGGTCCCCAACCTTTCTGCGCCATGGACCAGTTTCATGTAAAACAATATTTTCACAGACCCGAACCAAAAATAAAGTCCATAAAAATATGAAGAAGCTCTCCAAAGACTTTTTTTTACTCATTTTTGCTAGCTTGTGGGCTAAATGTTGATGTACTGTATCATGTGACTGAGACAAGTATTTTTTTTTTATAAAAGATCTTTCAGACTCTGATAATCAATAAAATATTTTTTATTCTGTCTTTCTGTGCAGCCTGGTACCAAATGACTCACAGACCGATACCGGTCTGTGGCCCAGTGGCTGGGGACCTCTGGTCTATGGCATCCTCCCCTAGTGTTAGGCTACATGGGGAAGCGTTGCTCATTCTTCTATCCTTTGAAGGAGTAAGATCACAAGTATGCCCTGAATTCTGGCTGGTCCCTGGGGGAGTATCATCAAAAATTTGTGATTAGAACATTAAGAGAACAGAGAGTTTGGTATTATGATGTACCATTCACCCTCAGAGACTTTAAGGGAAAAAAATGACATTCAAGGATTCTACAAGGACAGGAAAACATGCGTCATGGCATTGTTTTAAAGAACTCATTCCTTATGAGTTAAGTGACACCAAACAAGTCTTGGCTGATTGACCAAAAAAGGTAAATATGTTAGTAATTCATTGCACAACCAGGACCTCTAAAAAGGATAGCACATACCTCTTTGGTTTTCGTGGTGATATGTCTATGGCTGGTCCTGGTGCAGGTACGTCCATTGGGAACATGTCCACCCACATCTCAATCCGACCCTGTAGAGTTTGGATGGGTCAGAGTAGAGTAGCATAGAATATTCATAGTAATCATGACATTCTTGAGAATCTACTGTTGTTTTACATTTTTGTGAGCAATTCTGCTTCAATGGGGGTGTGATTAAGGGTTGTAATGTCTGTAAAGCCTGTACTTTTTTCAGCTAAATATGAGGCATTCATGTAATTAATTGTGAAACGTTCAAACTGCATGAATTTCCCCTGGGTGTATAAACAGTAGGAGCGATATTACTACACCTGCTCTATGCCTGGTTTATCTGGGTTGAGAAGTGGTCTGGTCTCGACATGTTCTGGGATAAGTTTGCAGCCCACTCGAGGAATCTCCTCCCAGTGCTTCAGCACAGTAAGAGCCAAATGCTCTTCTGTTTGCTTCTTCAGACCTACAGAGCATGCACAGACACACACACACACACACACACACACACACACACACACACACAAGTAGACACATATCACTTAATTCAGATTTTTATCAGGGTCGTAGCAATGTTCGAAAAAAAAATTACTCAAATTCACAGTTGAGACAAATGGTCGTAATTAGCTTCAAATTAACTCATAAACTGAACTGGACTGCAAGAGTTCCCTTAAGAGTTCCCCTACTTTTTTGTATTTTATTTTTCCCCCTAAATGTATATTTGCATGGCCATTTTCAAATTGCTCTTTATCCATTACATTTAAACACATTCAATTTTACTTTACTTTAAAAACTGTTCTCAGGGGCTGCCCTGTATTGGGCCTCCTTCAAAATTACCCCAGGCTAAAACACTCTTCATAAGTTGATTATGAATGAGTAGGGCTAAACTGCTGCAGGCTAAATAGATCAGTATATGTCAATGTGTGGGTCTTTAATAAAAAAAAAATAGAATGAGCTTTTTCATGATATGGGCCCTTGAAACTTACCATTTTCATCCTCGATTTCTGTCGGCCCCAGAAAAATGCGGTTTGCGACTTTGACCTTTCCACTTGGGCCATAATGTGGACCGTCCAATTTGCCTTCCTTACATAACCTTGCAAGGATCTGTGTGGGCTTCTGAGGGTCTCGCCACACATTGTAACCATGGCTGAGAACAGCAACAACAACAAAACGGGTTAAAAGTCAACAGTTAACCAGTGATGAGATGTGGGGAACAGGCTACAGATGTACGGAGAACTGCGGCAGGCAGTGTGTTTATAACAGGATGGGCTCACAGAGAGTAGTTGGAGGCGATGCCGCAGGTAGCTCTGTGTTTGCTGTAGTAACGGTTCTCAAGATCTATCTTAGTCTCTCCAATCAGGTCATCAGTGCCAACCAGATCCCAGTCGTACACCGAGACTGTCAACATGGACTCCATTGGAAATGTGGCCTCTATGTCGAATGACCTTTAAAAAATCCACATCTTTTATTAGATGATTATTAAGACCAAATGAACAACTTATAGAACTGAATAATATTTTTAGGCTAAAAATGTAACCATTTTTTTTTACATAATTTGGAATCACCAACTTTTCATTTTGTGGAAAAAATGGTTTAAAAACTAAGTGGAAAAATGGCCCTACTGATATATCCTTTTCTTTTTTCAGGTGTTACACTAGTGGTGGGTGATCTGGCAAAAATATAATATCACAATACTTTTTAATGATACGTGATATGCCATGATATTTATTTTATCAGACATCCAACACATTGGAGTGAATTAAAAATCCAATAAAATAACTGAGTAAAAATTATGTTTATTAAACATTTCGCACACTAAGCTGCAATAATCCAATTAAACAGGACTTATTATGCACTGTTTGTAATAAAACAAGCAGTTGTTCAGTGTTCTTTAAGTACAGTGATTTAACAATATCCTCAGAAAAGCTTATTGAGATGTACAGTGACATCATCATGATAATGATAAATATGGTCATATCTCTACTCATTTTAGAACCCACTCACTTCCCAAAGACAGGATTCAGCTGCTTAGAGATGTAGTTTTCCTTGTCCTTGATCTCTGACTTTCCCAGCTTGATAACAATATAGGGGTCAGCTTTCCCGTTTATGTCTGCAGGGTGAAGGTCTGTTGCCTGGAAAATAACAGCAGATTCTATAATGTATAAAGCTGCCATGATTATTCATTAAAACATGAATGAAACAAAAAAAGGTAAAATGATTATGTATAAGCTAAATTCCACTTCTGGCCCCTTTTCAAGTAAGAATAGTGATAGAGAACTATAACCTTCCCCAACTATAATATTTGAGTTTTCCTTTTTGCTTTTTCTTCTTTCATTTCTTCAGTCTTCAGTCTTTGGAAGGCTGTGTAGGTTTGGTTTTGTTCTGTCAATTCATTTTTATTTGTAAAAACCATGACAGTCAGATTTTTATGTTTTATTTTTCCCTAAATGTTAAACTCAGTATATAAACAGACAATGTGGTATCATCAAAACATTGGCAAATTCCTGGTTTATCAATACAATCAACAATGACAGCCCAGATACAGTGATGGCTCCAGTGATGAAGTGAAAGAGGTAGTAGGTAAAGCTTTGGGCGGTCTAAGTAAATACCTACTCAGATATGGATGGACTTACCCTAACAACATAAACTCTCACAAGAACATTGATGGGATCGTTGTGTGGAATGCTCTGAAACATGCCCATATTGGGATCGAATCCTACTTCTCTGGTGATCTCCTCCGACAGAGGCAGCTTGTACATGCACAGTGACCCCTAGGTTAAAAGTCATAAAACAAGGTAAAAGATAGAACACAAACAAAACACTGGATGAAAATACCCAGTTAACTCTATGTTCATGATGTACATACATACTGTCAAACTGTTAAAATCACAATAATGGAGTGCTGACATAAACTACAATCTGTCTTAAGCTGTAGTAAATACATGGTTTTTCCAACAACACCACCATAAAAATAAAATTGTTTAAATTCATTTGAATGTAAATAGACATTTTTCTTTGATAGTTTGGAACCACGTAACATATTAAAGCATAAGTGAGAAAAAAATATCATGTGTGTAAATTAGGGGTGTTGAATTAATTAATCCCAGAAAAAATAACGCGTTAAAAAAATTAACGCTGACTAATCGCACCACGTGATTTTAACCCAGTCCGGTGTTCTGTCAAAACATGCTACCCATCGAGATGTGCTACTGTGCCCTTCCGCGCATGTGCAGTTTCGCAGTCTTGGGATTCAGTGCCACACCCGTAAATCTGTGCTACCTTGGGACACTGGCAGCTGTTTAAGCTTCAAGGGAGCATTTTTCCACAGGGTAGCATGAATCGACAGAGCACCCTGCTTCACAGTAGCATTTCTCATCTCTCTAGGCTCTTCTCATTCAAATAAAATATATTTTTCTCAGATTATGCATATTATTTGCCTATTTCTCATCATTATCATTGTTCTTGCTGAAGCATTTTTTTCCATCAGCATATTAGTCGAAAGTCTGTAATGTTGATTATTCATTCACTCATATGCCAAAATTCATTTACATTTTTAAATACTTTTCAAACTAAAATGTGTGTGATTAATTTAGATTAATTCATCAGAGACATTTGAGACTCTAAGCGATACTTTTAAGAATAACAGCATTCAAACTACTTACACCATCATTGGGCCAAAAAAAGCTATCAGAATGTACAAGCCAGTACACAAATAACAGAGACCATTATAAAATGTCATCAATAAATTGTGTGAAGTAATGCAGCATTATTTGTGCTGAATGTTATTTGATCTTCTTTATAAATTATTAGAAATTAGATCAATATCCAATGACACTTTAGGCCAGATTTATGTGGAAATTTGTAAGAGGATCCTACTTTGAAACGGCCCACAATCCTGTCGTCATCCACCATGTTGTGGTCATCGTCATCTATTGCCTTTCCTCTGTACAGGCTGAAAGTATGAAGCCAGTCCTCAAAGTGATCAAACTCACTCTCCAGCTCCTTGTGGTACACCTGAGCACAAACAAAACATTCAGAACTGCTTGTCTTGCTCATTCGGGACCTGGGTACACTTTAAACACAGTCACGGCAAACATCAAACGAGTAAATCAATACCTTGTGCATGAAAGTGCTCTCCCTAAGCAAGGATTCCCTACTCCAGTCCTGGAGTCACACACAAACCTTTAAGAATCCATACTTAAGCTGCTATTTACTCTTGGTTATACTGGTTATACTGTCTATACGGTTTATACTCTTTGCACAATTCTTTAAGAAGGCACTTATTTTAAGAATGGATACTAAAGCTGCTATTTAAACAGTCCACCCCTGAAATTCGCAGGAAAAAATGCCTATAAATGCCTATTTTTATAGTGTAAACCCTAAATATACCCCCAAATATGTTCCCAAAACACTTTAATTTCACCTTAAACTCAGCTTAATACATTACCCTTAAAAAAATTAAATAAAGGTAAACTCAAGCTTCACGTGGGAAACTGTTATGATCCGGGAATGCCGGACTACATCTGTCAGACATGCGTCGCAGTGCAGCAGCCAATCAGCAGCAAGGAGAAATGAATAACGCTCTCGGATTGGCTACTTTCAAACTTCCCGCCTCTGAGTACAGGGGTATTTCACTGTCCAAAGATGCCTTTTCATATACGGTTGCTTTGTGTTCTCTCAACAGTAAAAAAATGTATACAGTTATATTTTATATGGAAATGTATCTGATTTACGTTAATATTTATGTTACAAAATTTTTTTTTTCTTAATAATTTAGCCATAAAATGCATGAAAAATGATATTTTGTCTCTCTGTATACTTGTAAATGGTTGAGATAACAATAAAGTTCACTGTGACTTGACTTTTTTGCTCATACACACCTGATTCCACTCACCTATTAATTACCAGGTTCAGTGAGTGTCTTTGAGGAAGGGAACTGTTCCCTCCAGTACTGGAGTTGAGGATCCATGCCCTAAGCAAACGTATTTTCAGAGAGCATAACAGATACTGACCATTAGCTCATCCACTTTGGGTTTAGGCACTTTTTTCTCCATCCCGTCACTGCCCTGGTTCTTCTTCTTGTCTTTGGAGATCTTGGTCTTGCTCTTCTCTTTGGGCTTGGTGCCTTTTATATGAGATTCATCACCTTTGATTTCTGAGGTTAGGATTGTGGAGGGAATGGAGTGGGTAAGAGTGGAAGAGATGTGTGGACACAACACTGGGAATGTCAGAGACCATCTAACACATAGATGACATTTCCAAGCCAAGAGATAAAACATAAAAATCTGCATCAGTGCAGGCACTTCAATAGTTAACCCTCACAGCAAGAAGCAAAGACATTAACATGAAATAATGGGCACACTTTAATGTGATGACCACAAAAACTATGGATATGGGATGGGTAACAGTAATAATGGTGGGGATTATGATAGCTTACACATAGTTTCTCTGGCTTGAACACTGTCTGTGTTAAGATCCTTCCTCACTATTGAGTTGCACAGTAACTCAATAATTAATAGTAGGTTACTAGATATGCCATTAGATTCGTTACTGAATAATAAACCTAAAAGAGTCCTGAGAAGTGTTGACTAAAAAATTCCACGGACACAAACATTACTACAATACACATTTACACATAGGATTTTGTCTTCTCAAAATAAACCTTATTACCTGTTTATATACACTATATGGACAAAAGTATTGGGACACACCTGTTTTTCAGGGTTTGGGCTAGGCCAAATGCTTTAGCATACCAAGACATTTTGGACAACGCCATGCTTCAGACTTTGTGGGAACAGTTTGGGGAAGAACCTTTTCTGTTCCAGCATGACTGTGCCCCAGTGCACAAAGCAAGCTCCATAAAGACATGGC
>JBBIGA010000153.1:6055546-6071084 GCA_037576975.1 Alestes dentex | reverse complement strand
GGGGGCGGTAATGGTCAGAATTTCGGCGGGAGCGGGATTAAAAAAATAGTTTTGCGCAGAGCTCTATTGTGGATCATGTAAAGCATTCATTAGGCCTTATTCACATCAATAGATTTTTCAGAAACACACCTCTGTGACCTGGCTGTGGGTGGAAAAGAAGACTCTGGCAAAAGGGTCGGAAAGACCACTGCTGTCTGCAGCAAACAGACTCCGAGCCTGATACATGTGAGCTCTCAGCTGGAACACCTGCTTCACTAAAGGGGGAGATGGAGGACTCATTAGAACAGTACCAACAGGTTCCAGAGAGGAACGAACAGATGACATGACACTGATACTATTAAAATTCATATGATATCCACTTCTGTGCTACTGTATTACTCACAGCAGATAAATAGCGTTTGAAAACATCTTAGTCAATGTTTCAGAACATGCTGACTGACATGATATTTCTGGTTCTCAGACCCTTACTTGCACAAGGAATTATTTAAAAACCACAGCTTGGCATGGTTACTTACTGTTATACATGAGACTGATTGGAGGCACCGCTTGCAGCCCTGTACCCTTCACCGCCTTATTTTCCTCAAAGCCACTCGGCAAGCCACTCAGAAAGTCCTTTCTTTGTTTGTTTAGACCCAGCCACAGGTATATCTCCAGTTTAGCCTGGACCGTCCAGCCAGCTGGACCAAAGCCCTTCTTTCCAGGCAACTGCATATGAAGATAAAAACTATTATTTTTAGAAAGTCTGAGAAAATTTATTAGAATAGAATGAATAGTATGAAAGAATATCCAGAAAAAGTCTCAAATTGTCCACTTTTTATTTATTTAATTATTTATTTGATCATTTATTTGGAAATGCCAGCTACCTTTTACATTGTGTCAAACTTTCATGATGAACAGACTAAGAAAGTTTTACATGAACTTACAAGTATATTTTTCTTTCTCCTGTATAGTTTATTTTCTTGGAGATACAGGGCCATGACTTTCAGCTGTAAAGATATACAGGACAAGCGCAAATCAGGAGCATAAAGGGAGACATGGAGGGACTTACCCGGAGGAAGACAGCTTTGACTTTTCCACAGTCTTTGCCCATCTCCTCATCTACGATAGAGTAGAGGATGTCTTTGGAAGGGACGCGGGCGTACGCTATACGCTTATTGTTACTCATCATCCATATGAACACATCCGGAATGCTGTGCTGGGGCTGGACGAACAGAATCCACTTAGTCAGAAGCGAATATTTTCACAGCATCATGTTCTAATGCACTTGGGTAGCTCAACTAACCTCATCAGCCAAGAAACGGAGCCTGTGCAAGAAGTTCCAAGCCAGTTTGAGTTTGTCTCTCACAGTGTTCCTCTTCACTTGGGAGCGAATTGTCTTGGCCTGCTGGCCCATACTCTCCTACCAACATCACAGATAGACGCCTCAGCCAAAATGATTTACTACAATAACAGTTGATGTCTCAAAGTCTGAAATATTATACTATATTATAGTAATATTATACTATACCATTTCTCTCATGCAGGACTTTAGCCTTTCCCGGTCTAGTTTGGTCCTGCCTGCCTGGTTATGATCTTTGTTGGCCAGAGTGACAAATCGGCTGTCAGGTAAAAATATATCAAAACTGTTAATAATTGTTCATAGTACTTTATGAAACACAGATAGCAGTAACTGGCTGCAGCTTGGGGACACAAACTATTGCGGACTCATTTTTAACTTTATGCATTCAATTTAATTGCACCATTGTGTTCTAATTAAACCGATTCTTAAAACACTGGTCTGGTAAAGGGTCTCCCAGGTTCTTTTTGTCATAGGCCTTTTCAGCACTATATTAGCATCACAGTAGCTCACCCACCTGCAGCAAGTGCTCAGCTCCTCCAGAACACCCCTCAGTCTACGTTCAGGATAAGCCTTCTCTGTCTTTATGATCTCCTGAACATCATTCAGACCCTCCTCCTGTCAAGCACCCATACATTTTTCAGAAAAAGTCATCAGGTCCAACTCATGCCATTTTCTTTTGAAAAACTTCTACTAAACGTGAGTCAAATGGTCTAACCAGCTTATCTGCAATCTTGTCCATAATGTTTGAGTTGTAGAGGCGTCTCCTCTGATCCTGCCACCAGCTCTTAATGTAGATGCATGGCTTCTTCTCAAAATACGGCAAGTGAAAGTAGTTCCTAAACAAGTAGAAATGTACAGCGTTCTTGAAAATGGCTGTACCAGCAAATGAATAAACAAATGAATGAGACTGAAAGGCAAAAACAGTTGTATTTTTATGGGACTGAAACACTATACAGGTCAGTGCCTTTTACTGTGAAAAATATCTTCAATTTAGAACTCATCAAACAGAGTCTGATTTGCGACCTCATTTGTGATCCAAGATTACATTTTCTTTGTGTCTGCTCTAAACCTTTCATTTGAAACACAATGGAATCTGCCCATTTTCTATCTCAAGTGTTCTAGAACAGGATTTGCAGCCTTGGTCCTGAAGGCCCACCGCCCACTGCACATTTTAAAGCTTATCTCGCTTTAACACTCAAGGTGTTAACTTTTAAGTTGAACGGCTGGCTGGTGCTGAGAACAGGGAAGCGAAATGTACAGGGCAGCAGACCTTCGCGAGCAGGTTTGGAGAACATTTCAGTGGATAATTCTTTAAAGAACAGTTTTTGTAAATGATGTGTGTGAGTAAGAAGAACCTCTTGAACAATCTCCACATAATGGAGACTCATTTTTGTAATAATCTATGACAATTGACAACAATGAACAATTCTAGAACAGTATGTCCACTCTAAGAACCCGTGATTTTGAGAGTGTAGTTTCATTGTTTCTAAATAACAAGTCTATGATACAACCTCTAAGTAGAGAACTCTGTTTGGTGGGGTCTGACCTGTCTGTGATTACGGGTTTCATGGGAGGGCTCGAGGACACTGATGTCAGATCCCCATCATCCTCTGCCTCTTCATCGCTGGAGTTCTGGATCAGCTCCGATTCCTCTTCATCACTTTCCCCTCCGCCCTCTCTCTTCTTCTTCCTCCCTGCCGCTGGCTTGCTAACTCCATCTATTTGGTTGCCATAGTTGCCTGGAAAAGGTGAAGCAGAATAGTAAAAGTTGTTCAGTTCAGAAATCACTTGGTCATTTTAAATGGTGTTGAAGTAAACATACATTCAAGCTCTAATGGAATTTCTCTGCTTTTCCTTTAATACCCACCGATAGTGACTTCAAAGTTGATTGGTTTATCTCCAATCTTCCTGTCAATCATAGTGGCCTCTAGGAACGATCCAAAGAGGAAGAACTCCTCCACTTTACCTGTAGCACTCTGAATAAAGAGGATAGAGTATGCATATCATTAGAAGGGGTCCTCGGTGGAGCACTGAGATTTGATTTGGAACTGTTTAAGCTCTTACAACTTCCAAAATGGTTTCTTGCGTTCTGTAGGAGTCTGCAAGAATAACAATTATATATTGCCCTGACTGCCTTCTTCTCCAAAACTCCAGACTTTTCTTTTTTGACCCTGTTCAAGTTTGTGCTACACTCCAAACAGTCTTTAGTCATTCCAAACCACTCTCACTGGCAGTGGGATGAGTGTGACTTTGAGCTGAATCTGAATTAAGTTGACAAAAGCAAAGCCCTGTAGTAACGTCTCAAAGGGAACTCTTCTGGAACAAAGCTTTGATTTCTCTTATCATTTCTCAGTACTCGCAACTGCTAATCCCTAGAGCCCCTATCTGTCTCTCTCTCGCCACTTTATATGACATTAGAAATGTCAACAGTGTCAAAAGTGAACTGTATTTGAAATCGATGATCATCCTCAGGACTAAGGTATGTCTTTACATGCCCACTCCTTACAAAATGGACATCAACAGATGGACTTTTGCACCATCCCTAAAACTCTGACCAATAACATCATGAACAGCATTGCACAGGCATGCCTTTAAATCCAGTGCAACAACCAATCCTGACCTCTTGTAAAAAGATCAATTTTAAGATCCCATGAGCCAAGTACAGCCCAGAGGTGATAGGATTTAGCACTCTTGTCAATAGTAATTCTGTTCCCTAAGAGCACTGTACTAATAATAGTGATTCCCCTCTTGGCCTGTTAACATTTGCTAAAATGCAGACATCAGCCTTAGGCTCTGATTATTTAGTCCATGCAATAACGACTCTGTACTCTATAGGGTAAATCCCTCTCAAACAAGCCGGCTTGGTGAGGCAGGTCGTATCTAATGGGAATGTTGTTTTATTATTTTATTTAATGACTTTGGAAATGTCTGACAAACAAATCTACTATAATTTTCATTGGATGATACTGAATTGTTTTTATTACCAGACATTACATACTACACACTAAAAAGCCTTAATGATGATAAAAGACTAAACTGTCATAATATTTGAGTATCTGAGTGTTTAAATATTTTCATATCTTAGTACATTTCTCTTTTTAAATTTCTTTTTGTGTTATATTTATGATTAACAACAGTCCATTCACAACTGACCCACAGTGAATGGTGCATTACCTCTGAAATGTTAGAGACTGGCTCCACTTGCACCTCAGTGGAACTCATTATTTCTGAAGAGGTGGTATCCAAGATCTCCACAGCAACACTTATGAGGAGGCGGGCTCTGAAAGACACACCCTCTCCAAGTCCCTCGTTCAGGTCCTGGTGCTCGTCCATCAGGGTGTAGTTACGAGTAGAGCCATACATGTTTACCCAGGCTGGTCCCAGAGTGGGCAGGAACCCTGAGAGGAATATTTCATTATACAATCATGAACATGTGCAAACATAATACAGCATAGCAGTGCTTAATGTGGACACTTAACCTTAAAAGTACCATTTGTTAACCAAATTATCACCACTAAGATAATGATAATTTAGCTCATCTGGAGCCTTCCACTGGAACTTTCAGTATTAATTGGCAGATGGTCCTGGGGACACATTTTGTTTCACTGTGTACTGTTGAAATGACAGTAAACCTTTATGACTTGACTTGACGATCATCATGGTATTCATTCACTTCAACACGTTAGGTTTCAAAACTACTAATACAGATATACCAACAACAGACATTCAAGTGACACATTCCTGACATTGTATTTTTCAGTTTTACAGTGAATCTTTCAGTAAATTCTTCAGTTCCAACATTAGTAATGGACCTAGCCTTTAAGCTATCCAAGTTGATTTGTCTAGTTCTAGAATTAGTATTTAATATTAGTATTTAACATTAATACCATTAATGCAGAATTCAGTTACTGTAAAACAAATCTGTAACTAATGTTTCATAATCATTTTTTAAGTTTGATTTGAACTGCTTCTACAGGTTAAGCACACTGCTTTGCTACTGATAAGCATTTTAAACCAACTGAATGCAAAAGAGAAAAGGAAGTGCAAAATTGTATTGTTATGCTGTTTGATTCTGGTTGTATACTTCTGGAGAAATAACCTTTGTTTTACACTTTTATCTATGGGACCTAAACGTATATTTCTTGTACTCACGTCACAAATGGTCACACTGGAGAAGATACTGCTATTTTTGTACCTTTGTCTCCATCATTTGAAATCTTGCGTAGGTCAATAAAATGAGTTCCTATGGCGACGTCGTTGACCTTGTCTGAGTCACGGATCTGAACTTTCACGCGTTTACAGAGGGGCGGGAACATCTCGGTGAAGATGATCTGCTCATTCCAGATAGGCTCATAACTGCTCTTCTGAACTGAAGTCTTCCCCTGTTTACAATAGAGTAGGTTAAGGGTTTAACAGAAATGGGAAATTACTCTGAGGCAATTAACAGCCATACCAAGGAAGTGTAATGCGTTGTGAAAGGGACATCAGGGCTAATTAGCATGGAGCACGCCAGCAAATTATCTGCTGCGAAGCTATTAAAGTAGCACTGAACAGCATCGGGCAGAGTTGTCTTACTTTCTGGCCTGCAAATTGCACTTGAACATAAGGGTCCACCAAGTCCCTGTTCTCTCCAATGAAAGCTTTCTTCACATTGGCCATGATGCTGGTGTTCATTTTAGGGAGGCCCTCGGCTCGGTAGATCTTCACATAGAAGCGGGCCCACTGCCTCTCAGACGGAACACCCTCAGGCAGCAGAAGGTTTCTGAATTCATCCACAGCAAAGAAAAAAGTGTGTTCATCTTATGTAAAGATGGAGCATGATGGACCTAATAATTATGGTAATATTCATCACATGGTAAATGCACAACTTATTATGCTGAAGTTATGTAAGCTTGATCAGCTTCTTTCACTGAGTCTGATGTAAGAAGCAATTACATGTACAGCTCTGTATGAAAGAACTAGTTGGGTAATCTGTTTTTTCTTACCCTTCTATGTCATCTTCGTCTGTCTCGTTGACTTTGTGTGGAGTCTTGATGTTGTCACCTTTCCCCACCACTGCTATGTCACATTTAATGTAGCCTTTGCAGCCTGCTGTGATGTCATCGGGGTCGGAGAGCATGGCCCACTTGTGGTAAAACTGATGCTCTGCAACAAATAACCACCAGAGAATCAATAGCAGCACATCGATTACACTGTCAGTAGAAACCATTGACGTTTTTTGCAGTATTTCTTAAACTGGCACTCAAGAACCTCCAGAAAAGTTTAATAACTATCAATTTGTTAATCACTATGTGGATTATTTTGCTATAATGTGGAACAGTCTACAATGTCCAATATTGTGCAATGTTCTCATCAGATGCTAAAACATTATCATTTTGTCAAAAATGTTATTGTGTGCAATTGTCTTATATGTGCAGTATCATGTGAAGTTTTCTAATAAGGTGCTAAATCATTTCATTATGTGCAAAATCTTTTTATGTGCAATAGTCTTACCATGTGAATATCACTACTTATGTCCATTGTAATTATGCACTACTGCTCTCTACTAAGTGCAATAAATCTCTTTATGTCACATGCTAATTTAAAGTCATGACACCAAACGCTGAAATACCTGGCATGACAATTACCAGTAATGATAACACGACACTGTTATATTAAGAGACACAATCTTTCATGACAACTCATGATAGCATATCTGTTAACAATATTGACACTGTCAGCTCAAGAATTATTGGTACCCCTCAAGACCCTCAACTGGGTCAAAACAACAATATATAATAGGCAATAATGATTTAAATGTGCCTCTATATTTTTGAGAAGGTTATGTTTCTGAAACCAAAGAAACATTTGTCTTTGAAGAAGAAAATCTGTTCATTTTTATTGCTCCTAGTCTCCAGGAACTCTGCTGTTATGATGACCTTTTCCTGTTTCCCTGAGGTATACGTATAATGTGATAAACACTTAAAATCCCTTTGTCATCCATCAACAGGGATAAAACAAAAGGTTGTCAACTCAAATGAGACAAATATTATGCACCTGCACAAATAAGGAAAAGGTTAAAAAATGTCACTGTCTGATGCTGCCTGTCCACTGTCTGATGCCACAAAACTGTACTGTCTGAGCACTGCAAAATGTGATTGCAACTACTAATGGAAGCTTGTGATGTGGAAAGATGAGACAAAAATGTGACTATTGTATAGAAGTATACTATTGTTACATTTGGTAAATAAAAACCTGAAATGTGGTGGTGGACCATTGCTTCTTTGTGGTTGTTCAACTGCAAGTGGTCTAGGGGCTCATGTAAAAATGAATGACGTAATGAATGAATTACAAGGTGATCTGTCTCAAAATCTGACTGTCTCTCACAGAAGGCTGAAACCGGGCAGTGGGTGGACCTTTTAACAACATAATGATCTTTAAACACAATGGCCACTGGAACACACAAATTTAAGAGTCTTGCAGTCACCATCTTAGTCTCCGTATTTGAACACGGCTGAAAATCTGCGGCATGTACTGAAGATGACAGTTCACAAGGGAAGATTCAAGAACATCTTTTAATGTTCTGCATGGAGGAGTGCTCCAAGATCCCTCAACCTTGTTAAGCATTAGAAAAACATCTCAATGCTGTTATTCTCACGGGGGCTTTACTAAATATTAATAATGAGTTACAATATTTTTGTAACTCCTTTGAAAAAATAAAGAAAAAAACATTAATGAGGGAGTGCCAATAATTCACATGTACATTAAATCACCAACTTTTCGCTCATAAGAAATTATTTTTAAAAAGAAAGGTGTGGCATTTGCGCCATGTGGGGCCAATGAAGGATCTGTTCAGCTCTATTTAGATTTATTTAGTAGAACAACAGTAAGGTATCTATGCAGTCTTTCTGCTCATTATCAATGTTTTGGTCACTCACCAGGTTGTGAATAGACCGTT
The DNA here is from genome assembly GCA_037576975.1 of Alestes dentex. Taxonomy (NCBI): domain Eukaryota; kingdom Metazoa; phylum Chordata; class Actinopteri; order Characiformes; family Alestidae; genus Alestes; species Alestes dentex. The sequence continues at coordinate 6,062,808 of JBBIGA010000153.1, read as the reverse complement.
CCTACATCTAGTTTAAAGGTGCCAACCAAGGTGCCACTGCGCAGGAGGTTTTTAGAGTGGATTACCTACAAAGGAAACACATCACAACTTTAGAACTGCAAGCAAGCAAAGATAACATGTGCTGTATAGCTTTTATTTCATTGTTTTTGCTGCTGCTTCCAAGTGTACTGTCCACTTTCTGTCATAACAATGCAAATTTCCCACCTGTGGGACTAATAAAGATTAATCTTATCTTATGCCATCTTTTCACAAAAAAATGGAACGAGTCAGAGTGTACTTACAGACAGCTTTAGAATCTTGTCAAACATGACGTCAGGTGGGACATGGAAGTCAAACACGAAGTACTAGGGGAGCAATAAAAACGCAGAGTGTCAAAATGACTGAACAGCAGTACAAAATGAAGCATGCACCATCATCATAGGTAATGTATAGCTTAAACTAAAAACAAGGGCAGAGAAGATGAATCAACAGTGCCATCCTCCACGTACACACTACACATTTATGCCAATAACACTTGGCCAAATTCTCTAAGAGTGATTGATGCACAAATACAAGTAGTTTTAAAGAGCATAAACAAACTACTTGTCCTCATAAACCATTAACTACAAAAAAGATCCATCTCCAGTGAATCCTCAGACCAACTGAGTAGAGCTGGAGGTGGACATGAAGCTGAAGAGGAAGCTCAGAAGAAAAGAGAAGAGCAAAAGGAACACTACAAGGAAATTATAAGACAACTGAAATCCCAGCAACTGCATTCTGTAAGTACAAAGAAATGAAAGGAGTCAGTCAAGTCCTGAATCTCATTGGGGGAAACTGAGGCCGGCACTTGCATAACTTTCACTGACAGGGCCTTGTTCATTTTCAAATGAGTCTCTGTGCCTGAAAGAAGGGGCGATCCTGGGGAGCAGTTTGTGGAGCTGGCTTTTATTCTAGACCTCCTTCAGGACTATGTAATGAAGTCAGGATAATGACCGAGAGCTTACAGGCTCACCAGCGCAGGAACTACTGGCATCTCTCCAGTGCCTAATTTGGAACAATGCAAGGCACATTAAAGATGAAACACAGTTTTAAAGGAACTCAGTGTATCCAATCAAAAAGATAGGAGGTATTTTTATATTAGAACAAGGAACAATACTATTATCTCCACTTTAGCGTGGTCCTGCAACACACTGCACTAATACAAGGTACTAGCAGTACACTCTTTTAAGGTGTTAGGTAAGTTATTTAGACAGAAGAACCATCTAAAGTGTTCTAAAATCCTTTTGATAAATGTTTTTTAAAGCATCACCCCGGGATTTTGCGGTCTGCATATTATGTAGCTTACATTCACTTACAACAAACCATAATTTACAGGCTTTTTATTTGGAAAAGAAAATAAAATGCTGACTCAAGGCACATTTACAATGTAAGTTCTTGAAGTAATTTCTTAAGTCATTTCTTAAAAAACAATCCGCTGAAAGGTTCTTTAGATAAGATAAAGTAATATAAGACAAATCTTTATTGTCACTTTTCAAGGGAACAACAGAATTTAAGGTGCAGTCAACCCAGTGTGAGGCATAGAGTTAAAAGACAGGAAATAAAATAAGACGCGTTAAATACCAAAACGAATAGTATTTAATAGTAGGGGCCCGTTAAAAATATATACAAATTGCACTGATGAAATAAATACAAATTGCACTGGATGGCTCCAGTCAATTGCACATTGTGAGCAATGTGCAATTCTTTATTTCTTCTATTGCATCACTTTTAATATCTTTGAGGGTATAATAACATCTTAAGGCAATGAATACATCATAATCCAATAGCTAATGGTTACATAATGTGGGGACACTGAGTAATATCAGCCTCTTAAGCATAATGATTCATTTAGTCGACAGTATTGATCATAGAAGAAAGGATGCTCCATCAGACGTCACCATTAGAGGCATAGTACTGATTTCTCACCTCATTGTAGTAAGGACAGTTTGTCGACTCTTTCATGGATGTGTACTTCTTTTCTTCTCCGATCTCAACACACACCACAGGATCCATGTTCAAGCCCACTAACTGACGGGCCTCGATCACGGTGACACTAATCTGCAAGGCAAATCGTGTTTTTAATGACAGGAATGATTAAAATCTCTATTACCCACAACTCTACAACCGAGCCCATTCTGATCCACTGAACAATCTGATAACTGGATGTGCTATGCATTCATAACTAATTAATTCCTGGACAGGCCTACGGCTGCTTTAGACACACTCTATGTCTTATCACAGCGTCAAACAAAATGTTAGTAGATCAGATGATCTAGTATGATCTAGTTCTGTAGGCTTCACTTGTTTATGCTGCATAAAGAACAAATGACTAAACAGATTATAGAGCGTAATGAAAGCAACATTCTCCGCAGGCAAAAGCTCTGGCTGATTTATGTTCTCAGTCAGTATATGAAATTACATTATTAACTGAGCCATTCACTGGTCAAATTCATTCATCCATTTGTCTTTCATTCTATTGTGCTGTTGTCTAGGCCTCAGGCAACAACAGCAGAACAAACATCAGTAAAATCAGCCATTCATTCAAAAAATCCTGTGAAAGAACAACTAGCTGTAAAAGCGTAGCTCCAAAAGGAAATAAAGCCACTCAACTTATGACTGCAATGAATTTTGCTCCAAAAGACTCTTAAAAGCTAGAACAATTGAAAGATGGAAATAGGAGCTTCCGTTCTCTGTACAACCCATTCCAGATAATTTGGTGAAGAAAGAAAAAATACATGAAAGCTGCGAGATGTGTTGAAATGCACCTCTGCAGCTGCATAAAAATGAATTTGGTTCTGAGGGTATGGAACACAGAAGCCCTGCTGAGCACAATTAGCCTGTAAACATCAAAGGGTTCGGTTTAATGTAGTGTCTCAGGGCTCATTTGAGAGAGCTCATGAATACTGTAATAAACAAATGAAATGTTCTCACATCATGGATGTGCTCAGCTCAAGTGTCTGAAATCCTATATGCAAACATGCTGATATCCACAGCCTTCAGTCCTATACGTCCAAGACTGGCAGGTGCATTTTTCAGCCCCATTTAACAGTTTTTGTACGCTTCTGTTCTCACTGCTTTGTTTCTTTCCATACCTGGTAATCCACAGGCCTTCCTGCACTGGGCTCCATCTTAATATCAGGCTTTGATCTGTAAAAGATTAAAAGACTTCATAGTAAACTTCTCCTTGAATAAGAATGGAAATGTTCAGAAAGTAAAACAGAAGTTACACTACATGTCCAAAAGTTTGTCCGTACCTGCTCAAATCATGTTTCTTCTTAAAACAAAAGTATTAACAGTGAATTTGTCCTACCTTCGCTGCAGTAGCAGCATCTTCTCTTCTGGGAAGGATTTATACTAGATGTTGGAACATCTAAGGATTTTATTTAATGTGGGAAGGTTTACATCCCTTTCCCACTTAACTGTTACATTGCTGTATTGTCTACTCACTGTATTGTCTCTCTGTCACGTTGCAGTATTGTGTATCTATTGTATTGTTTCAGATTTCCATTTACATTCACACTAACGTTACATTGTGGTATTGTCTAGTTATTGTATTGTTGTTTCTGTCATTCCTTGCACTTTGTTTCATGCTGATAACTGCCTCCTGTACAATAATCGCACTTCTGGTTCAGTACTAGCCACTATGGAAGGTTTACAAAGCTTTCACATTATATTGTTAAATTATGTTGCTGTATATTGTTGTGATGTCTATTTATTTTGTTGTTTGTATTGTTTCTGTCATAATTTGCACTCTGTTGAACGTTGTCTCATATCATTATGTACGTGTTCACAGCTGCTGATGACAATAGAGTAACCTTGAACCTTGTAGGATTTGACTGCACTAAAGTGAGAGCATTAGTGAGGTCAGTTACAGATGCGGGATGATTCGTTTTGGATCACAAATGGCATTTCAGCTCATCCCAGAGGTACTGTATGGAGCTCCATCACACCAGAGAACGCAGTTATACTATTCCACCACTTAAGCCCCTCAGCAAGGCCTTAGGTAGGGTGAAATTAGGCCTCATGACCTCATCCTGCTCCATATTCCATTCTATTAAAAACAGTACAAAGTGTGTGTGTGTGTGTGTGTGTGTGTAATTTAACACCTGTGCCAATAATGGGTGCACCCTAAAGGAGCTGATTTCACTATTTAGAAGGGGAGTCCAAATACTTTTGGACATAGAGTATAGATAACACCTGAGCTATGAAAGTGGATACTCACCTCTTATTGGAGACATTAGTGGTCACTGCAGTGACGGAGGCCAATGAGATGGTGTCAGGGTCGAGCCCGCCCCCTAGACGCATGGCTTTACGATCAAGATCCTCTGTTTCTAAAATAGCAGGATCATCTACATACAAAAAGAAAATAATGTAGAAGCATTTAACTCATTTTTGCCCCTGCTGCATTGCTATATTAATCAAGGCAGGTATGAAACCCAGCAGATGCACAATGTTCCTGTATCTCTAAAACTAGATTGCTTACGCCTTGAGCATTGGTGGTGGATTGTCTGAAAACTGCTGACATGATCTTTCTCTCAACTGAGCTGATGGGAAAAAAAATCTCATTTCATGCTTTGGGGAAGCGGTTTTGGGTTTAGAGCAAAAACATGGACCGATTTGGGGGGCCCTGAGGACCAGTCTGAAGACTATTGCTTCGGGGGATCCAGTGTGAAGATTCTTCTATATTTTTTGCCAGCCTTTGTGCAACTTTGAGCAAACTATTTTGAAAAACATTACCAAGTGTCTCAGAAAAGATGTTTACCTCCTTTCTTGTGGTCATCTTTGGAGCTGCGTACTTTTCCAAGCTTCATGGCTGAAAACACGCCTTTTCCTGCTCTGAAATTTGAGACACATTTCAAGCAGATGTGATGTAAAGCATTATGACAACCTCGGCATTAATGTCTATTTTTGTTGCTTATTACTGTGTGTTCTACTGTGAAGAGTTGACAAAGTGTGAAATCAATTCTTCACTTAAAATGCAGAGACTGTATTTAACACAGCAGCTCAGACACATTCAATATTCTGTGCCTATGTCCTGGAATTACATCATATTCATACTGTGTAAGACGGTATGCAGTAATACATATATAATAAACGTGCTTATTGATTACTGTGGGAAATAAATGTACACTTTAAGTGCACTGTACATCAATAACACGCATATAATTTTATGCCTATACACAAGCTTATAGATTTTCACACTGTCCATGAAAGTGACAAAGGTTCAACCTTTGCAACAACGTCAGACTCCATTCACGTTATTTCTGCGTCTGGTTGTCAGCCCTCATTAACACTCAAACCTTACAGGTTTCTAAACACCGTTGGCAAAAGGTTTTCAACATGCACTTTAAAAATAATCTGGACTTTAAAATTATGGTATATATTAACATATCAAGATGATTTTGGATTTAAGCACTTTTAAAAAGAATAGCAGGTAATGTATAATGAAAAAAAAAAACCATGTTATTATCATTCTAATAATTAATAATTACTCATAGCATGGTTAAAATAATCATAAAATAGCATTGACATGTCTTGTATGTGTCCCAACAACATAAATCATGAATATGACTGAAAATGGTATACAATGCATTTTGGGATGCAATCCTTCTAATGCAAACAACAAACAGCTGTTTCATGTTAACACAATAGATTTTCTGCCGTTCTACTGTTTCATGCAGAATTGCTTTCTTACCAAAGCAACCAAGAAAGTCAAAGCATAAATTGTAAAAGTCCTATTTCCCATTATTATTTTCAAAGGGTTTAGAACATTTTACATTCAGTACTTCACGATGGAAAGTTTTGGAGATGTTTATCACCTTGACGAGACAAGCATTTCACCAGCGCAAAAGTTACAATAGAACCAGCAGTATCCAGTAACACTGCACTGATATTATGCCGATCGGGTGTCAGCAAGACTACAAAAGGCTGGTGATGTCACAGCCTGGCTCGACAAATGCCGGCTTTTAATAATTTAACAAGAGGGGCACGATTGACCAATTAGCTGTGGATAGAGATCCCTGTCCAAGAACAGATGAAAGCGACCTAGAATGCTTTGTTCCTTGATTGTCTTTTTTTGCAAAGTCTGAAACAGAGCAAAAATACCAGAAATGTGAACTCAGTTACTCTAAAACTTAAATCCATGAATAAGATGAACAATTTACCTCACAAAGTGCAGAGGTGTAATTTTACAATGGCAATCACTTATAATGGCTAATTATGGCCCATTAAGAGTTAAAGAAGTAAAAGGGAACCATTGTGTCACTGGAATAGTGTAGAAAGTGCTCAGAAGCTCATCCTTCTAGACAAACTGATGAATGTCATGCAAATGTATATCGCAGTAGAGGCTTAGGTCACTGGGTTCTAAGTGAAGGTGAACTTTTCAGACTGAAATTAGTTATATCCCACACATATACATTAGAAACATATTCCCAAGCAACAATTCCCTCACCCAGTTACAACTCAAACGCACATCCACATTTTAATAAAAATTGAGATGATTACTGATAAGGCATCCTTCATTAATGCACACAAGCAACCCAACAGCATGACACTTTACGAGCGAATAAAGCAAAATGGAATTCAGGATCACATAAATAGGATGTCCCTGTAAAACAATGATTAATCAACCAATTAACTGGTGTAAGGGTACATACCATACACACTGGGTACTCTCCCAAGGACCTCCCAAGTGACTGATAAAAAGGTACCACTGAGCCAGGTAGTCTTGGGCAGCTGGCTACCTGAGTGTCTGCTTCAACTGGCTAATCTAAGTGGAGTCAAGGGGCAGAGCCACTTCTGGGAGAAAAGGGGAAGGGGTGGGGGGGGTGCAGGGAACCTGAGATGACATTAGTGGAAACCAGTATGTGTGCACAAACGCAATCAAGAACACAGTTTAATTAAGAAACTGTAACCCACAATTTAACACCAAAGCCGTTTTAGTGTAAGTGTAGTGCATGAAACAGTACATGAAAAGTGCATGAAAAACATTTAACAGCCTTAAACATTTCCAAACTAAATGAGATAAAGAAGTCAAGGTCTAGGTGTTCTGCATGTTAAAATAATTTTCACAAATGTCCAACAAACTGAACACACTTGCATAGCTAGTGAGTTAAGCTCCGACTGAAGATAGCAAGCGTAATTAAATTGGGATGATGCTGAAATACGAGACTATAGAGCATGAAGAGATCAGATGTGTTTAATTAAATACGGCACTCCACCCAAACTGACACAGAGAAACTGAA
>JBBIGA010000153.1:6038611-6052848 GCA_037576975.1 Alestes dentex | reverse complement strand
TGTCTGGAAAAATTCCATCAGTGACATTGTGTGTGTGTGTGTGTGTGTGTGCAATTGATTAGAATTCTGTCCTCACCTTCTTAGTAGAAAATAACACACACACACACACACACACACACACACACACACTGATGTGCATATAAATGCATATCTGGGATTACTATATTTGTGAAGACTTACAGTGAATGGTGTTGTACTGTGTTTGTTTGTGCATGTGTATGTGTATCAACACTGATGCGCATATAGATGAATGTTTGGTATTACTGTACTGGTGAGGACATCCAGTGAGTGGTGTTATACCATAGCTGAGCAACACTACACCTACGCCAAAAGACTTTGTACTTTTAGTTTTCCCAGAAAAGTTGGTCAAGGCCCCTGCAAGGCTAGTTACATACACAAAAACACACATACACACATTCACCTACAAACACACTCTGACAAACACACACTAGCATACACATGCGCCCCCACACACACCGTGTGATTTTATTCTGCCTCTTACCTGAATAGCTGTGTTGTTGTCATCTATAAGTGTATCAGACACCTCCAAGTGACCCTCTTCCACCACTTTCTGCAGCACCATCTGGAAGGTGCCAATCAACCTGTGAAGAGAAACCAAAACACTCACTTTTCAATAAGCTCCTCCGTCTCCCTTCAGCTTTCCACTGCCCACGCCAGCGTGTCGGGCCCACAGCTGGTGATGATGATACACAGTGGCAGCCATGGGGAAGAACATCAGCCTTTACATCTGTATCACAGCAACAGTCCACACAGACCAAACACGAAAGGTCATCTCCAAGAATATCTTTTTTCTACAGGATGTATTCATTTCAGCCACTTTCTGCTTCGAAGATTTAATGAAAAAGATTGCTTTTTTCCCGCATGTGATTCTACAACAAATGCAGCTACAGTACAAGTCCAGATGTGGTTCAAGAGTTTTATTCAAGTTTAAGAGTTTTATTTGTCACACGCAGTCCTACTTAGCAGCATACAGTGAAATGCTTTTCCAGGAATACCCCCCAGCTGTGCTACACAGAACTGACAAGACAATATCAACCTAACCAAGACAATATTAATCTAACAAAACAGAAATATGATCAAATTTCATTTCATTATAATTTAATCTAATTACGGTTTTGCGAAATCATGTTTCCCAATACTGAAACCACTTTTTCAAACCTCTTAACACAATGAGCACAACAGTGCTTCAAGATGACTAAACTGTGGTGCCTTGGATTTACACAAAATGGAGGTTGTAACTACAAGCTCCAAAATTAATGGATACATTTCTCACTCAAACTCCACTAGCAGTAAAACTTTACATATTTAGAGACCATTTTGCACAAGCTTACAAATTTTGTTTAACACTGTTAACCATAGGGTCACTGATTTGCTGTGACTTTGTACATTGACATATTTATTGACATATGCTGATATACTGTATATATGGCAAGTAAATAAATGTGTAAATAAACAATGGCTGGTTCCTATTTTAGCTGAAGCAACAGTGCAAGTTCCAGGCCAGAGTGGGGCATAAATAAATATCACAATGTTTGTGACGATGGTGTTCTGTTGCATAAATCAATCACTTTTGAAGATGACAAAGAGTACCTCGTCTTACACCTAGATGACCTGTATAGGATACTGGTACCAGGAGGTAAATGCCAATTTTTTTGTGATGGGGATGCAGTCGCAGTGCGACTTACCACACGCCCAAGGATGTCTGCAATGTTTATATGGTATAAAATAGTTTGTGAAATCATGTTTTTGTTTCATTGTTGCAAAAATAAAATCACAAATTATTTGAAATCCAGTTATTATTTGTAATGTTTGTGTGTGTGCTTTTTCTTATTGTCATCCATCCACATACACAGTATATGGCTGAACAAAATTGCGTTTCTTACAGTCCCAAGTGCACGGAGAGCACAAAAAACATACAACATGAAGACAAAAAAAAAAAAAACAAGACAGTGTAACAAGTGTCAGTGCAACCAACATTTAGGAGGACAAGCAGGAGATATATTTTAAGGTAGAATATATTGAGGTAGTATAGTGCAGTGCACAGATGACAAGGATGTGTATTTATGTTCAGTGCAAAAAATGTGCAAAAAGGTTCAGTGCAAACAATGCTAATGTCCATAGCAGGGTAAAAATTACAAAGTGGCAGTGCAGTCCTGTGTGAAACACAGATTGACTGTTTGTTGTGCGTTTTGGAGGTTAGATGCATAGTGAGACCAAACTGTGCACTGGTAAGGCAAACTGTGTAAAGTGTTTTGAACAAAAAGTGCTGATAGATATGACTTAGCAATTGTAAAAACTGTAGTGAGTTCAGCTGCTTTAAGATGCACCCACTGTTGAAATGGGTCCACACACACAGCTCCAGAAAAGCACTGCCAACAGAACAGGCTGCTCTGGAGCAGCCCAACATGCGGCTGAGGGCACCACGTCCAGTGCCATGCACTAACTACAGGAGAATAGATCTGGGGTCAGTTGATGTGGTGTTTGTGATGCAGAACTAATAATCCAACATCAGTATCTGACCCCACTAATGCATTTGTGACTGATTGCAATCAAATCTTCACAGCAATGCTCCAGTATCTAGTGTAAAGCCTTCCCAGAAGAGTAAAGGCTGCTACTGCAGCAAAAGAAGGACACAAACCTTAATATTCTTGATTTCAGAACAAATGTTAGACAAGCAGAGGTCTACAAACATTTGGACATTTAGAATATTTTGGTCAACCCGGATAGTTGTGATAAAGAGGGAGAACAAAACACGTCACAGATCAAAGTACCAAAGTGCGTCACGATTTCAGTGAGGGATAATTACAGTGATGAAAAATTGAAATCTACTACTTCACATAACTCTAAACTGAACACGACCCTCTCCTTGTTTAGAGGAAATTATACGCTGAATAATTTAGACCTTCATGCCGTGAAATGCTCATAAAATGCTTTTTCACTTAGGAAAGGGGGAGTGTGTGGGAGGCAACTACATATGCAGTTCCTTAAACAGAAATACAGTACATTACTGATATTTCCACCACAACACTATACTGGCCAACTCACTCCTCAAAAGATGGAGCCCCTCAAAGCAGACAGCCTGATCAAACACAGGAATCAAACCATCCCTGCAGATCCCATCAGAGATCAAACAACAAACAGAACAACCCAGCTGGCTGCAATACCAGACTGTCCCACAACCACCATACATCAAACTGTTACATTCATAAGCACAGAAGACAGCACATCCTTTGCCCACAGTACAGACAGTACATGTATTTGTTCCAAAATAAAATACAAAGGCAATGACCAAAGCTTAATAATACATGTTCTACCTATCATAGCTACACACAAGAATGAGAAAAGCTACCATCTTCTTACACTTGTGCAGATAAAACAGAAACGAATGAGCACTCAAAGAGGGCTTCACATCATCTCTTATTTTTACGCTGGGCATAGAATTGCACATATACAGAAAGAGAAAAGGACTAATTCGAGCTTTATATTTGTTCCTTGTTATTTTTCATGTAAACCAACCACCTCAAACTTCAAATGTCATTATTTTTAAGGGAACTCAGGTCCGTTTTGGGAAGCTAAGCTCCTGCTGTCTCCACCATAATTCAAACACTGATCACTCTCGTAAAAAATATTGCTGCTGTCCAAATAACTAATTTGGTCACTTTACAAAAAAACATTAGTTATTTTTAATGAAAGTTTACATAAAAGGAGCTTTTATTATTTTACAAGAAGTTTCAAATCTAAAGAGGCAGAAAAGGATCATTAAAAAAATGGAGATTCATGTTTTATTTGGTTAGTGATGATATACATACATCAATACATCTTCACATTCTAAATATTCTCCTTTAACCCACAGCCTAGGAGTTTTAGGCCAAAGGCCTTTTACATTTTCACAAGCCCTGAAAAAAAGTTAACATATTTCTACAATTTGTCCCAAGACTAAGTAAATTGGGATTGTGCATACATATAAGTGTGAAAATATGAATGCATCTTAACAAAATCCTGTTAAATCATTTATGTTGAATGTAAAAGGTTTCAGACATAGATTTGTGTATTTGAAGTTTCCTTTTTTTGTTTCAATGAAAGACATCTGAGTGAAGTTTCCTCCTTCATGAGACGAATCTATCTTATATGGTGTAATGGCGGTGAGGAAATCAGCAAACTGACAAGAAGTCTTTGCTCAGAAACAAAGGGAGAACAGAATTAAGTCTTTCACTTCAGGGCAGTCCTGGAGTGGAGATCCTTTCTGCTTCGCAAATGTCCTTCAGAACCAGAGGTACTTATACTGTTTTCTAACGTGGAGCCTCTGTGAGTCGTACATCATGGGGACACTCTAGGCACCAGTGACTACAGGACAGTTCTAGCATATTCGCTGAGCGACCCTGATGTTACGGCTAGGAAACCTGTGACTCGACCGCTCCCATGGCAACGACCTCGTGCTGGCTCAGGATGCAGATAACTGTTAGACAATTTTACTTAAAAACACAAGGTACGTGCAAAAAAAACAAGTTCCCAAATCAAGTCTCGTGCTCTAACAGCCTTCAAGACTGGCCTCGACCATTAATGATGAAATCTTCTCTACGCATGCAAATGTTAACGTATACGTGGCTTTATGTGACACAAGTCTAGGCCTTATACAAGACCACCATCCAGCCTCACATGAAGAACACGCAAAATAAAGAACAATCAGCTACATGATCATACACTGAATATATTGATTTTTGCCTCCTAGGAAAGAACAATCAGATGGACGATCAAATACATAATCATATACTAAATATACTGATTTTTCCCTTAGGATACAATATGTACACTGATTACATTGATTACCTTTAAGTATATGCTTAATTTCCGTTTCGATTACATTGATTACCTGATTACCTTTAAGTGTATGCTTAATTTCCATTACAATGATAAAAGGTAAATGTTTGCTTCAACTTTTGTTTCCATCATCACAATCTCCGTAAATGCAAAACTTTTCTTTCAGAGTAATTATTATTATAAAGCTGCCAGCACCACACGGACCTGTTTCCATCGCACTCAGAGGCCACAAGACTGGACTGGCGACCTGTGTGGTTCTACAGTGAAGTGGCTTCTTTGTCATAAGCTGTGGACTGGCATGCACGCTTGCATGGGTGAATAATTCACTGATCTGGGATCAGGTTCTGGCTGCTGATGCCCTTTTCAAAAGACCGTTTATGCATTATTGATCTAGCATACGACAAACAATCGACTTTCATCTGCTTCATAATTTACTTCATCCTCCCTTTTCAAGACACATCCTTTTGTTGTCTGAGTCAAACCCAGGAAATTTACGGCCCCAGGCCTGCGCCTGATGAGTTTGTTCATTCCGTGCTTGGTTGAGAACAGACGTTCTTTAGGAGGATCACCAAACCAAGATCCATGCGAGCTTCATTCTCCAGGCAACATCCTTGCCTGGATCTATTGTAGCTTAATGGAGGCACCGTCCCTCGTCTTCAGTAGGCCTATTCAGTTACAGGTCAAATCCAATTCTCCAGGTGCCAGAAAGCAAATTACATCCCTCAACACATCTTGTAAGGCTTCCAATTTGCCAGAGTATCACCAGCTTTGTCTCTAAGAATCAAGTACTCCCATCTGTAGCTCCTGATAGATCCTGATATATATTGTACTTGAACGGAAAGCAGTGTTAATCAGAAGGTCGGACTTTCTCAAGTGTACCAGAGCAAACAATGAACCTGATGACCTGATGCAAAACTGATGACCACTGGAATCAGATACGAATGTGATACTTTACATTCAGAAAGGGATACTTTACATTCAGAAAGGGATACTTTACAGTCAGAAAGGTTCCATCAGAAAGGATGGAAAATACATGAGTGTCCAGTCTGGTTATTCGTGTTTGCTCTTAAAGTCTTTTAAAGACTGACACTGTAGAGACCGTACAGTAGGGACTGTATTTATTTCTTGTGCTTGCATCATACTATCCATATCACAGTCTAACTTTCTGATCATGTTGTAGGCAGTATAAACTCATCTGCAATGCTTCATGCTTTAGAGTGACTGATCTTTGTTCAGAGCGACTGCTGCGAAAGCTGCTACAGCGCCACCAGCTGGTCATTCAGAAACCCTGGACTAAAGTCACCCGCAGCGCAGATGCATCATCAGTGTCTAAGATGTGTATCTCCAGAACAGTCACTTTACAGGAGAAGGCAATAAATTCTTAATTCTATGTTAATGTCTAACATTTTATGTGAAAAAAATTTGACCATTTCCGTTGGTACTTTGGTCCTTAAATGTTCACACAATGATATAAATAGCTGTTATATTGAAATGAAGTAGAAACATGAAATTAGAAGGAAAAATATAACAAACCTAATGGTGCAAAAGCTAATCCCCTCAAGCTGCTCCAAGGCCTGTCTAGTACATGAGTAGGACTGCATGTCATATAATCTGTTCATCTCTATCATGGTCCCTGCAATACTGGTATCACAGAATGAACCTCTAACCAGTCACAGTGTTCTTGGCCCGGTGACCTATCACAGCTCCAGGTGAGTGTTTTAATTCATTGATTAAATGTGCATGTAACTCAAAATTAAAATGATTTTGGCCAGTTTTCAACCATTTGCCAACACATTCTACATTTTTCCTCTTTTCATTTTTACCATGATGTTTTTTTTTTTTCATTTGAAAATGGGCAGTATTGCAATGTTAATGACATTAATGACATAAATTGACTGTATGGCTGACAGTGTGATAATGGGAAAAGTGAAGGGTGTGACGGTTCTCCAAATCCATGGATCGGTTCATTTCATACCTTTTTTGGTGGATTAAAAAGTGGGGAAAATATTTATGGCTTTTATTACAGTTTGGAACAATAAGTATACCACGAGCATGGCAGATGAACGTGGCCACTTAACAACGATCTTGGCTTTGTCAAATTTCCACTCCGCTAGTATTTCTGATAAACAGTCACTTCTGAAGAACGGGGTTTGCAATTCCCCAGTTGTCAGCAATGTGTTGTGCTGTGAATATAATGAAGCCTTCTGCTGCACAGTAGATCCACCCATCTGTAGTTGAAGCAATGAATTTTGCATTTTGCAAGTCCTTAACCATTGCCTTACATCATAAAGTTTAGGCAACACATTTAGACTGGGACGGGGCAGACTGTGGTTTAGTATTGCCGAATCGCAACCTGTGGACTGTGGACGCTCATATCACGGCTTTCGGTTCAGTTTCAGAACCATTACACCCCTATTAAACACATACAGCTCCGTAAAAAAAATACCACTGAAAAATTTTCAGTTTCTCAGGTTTTATCTTTTAAAGTTCAAACATTAAACTGAACAGCTTTGATTTACATGATTTAGCAGTCGTAACAAAATGTGATATTTCTTACTTTTTAAATTATAAATTATATAAATTATTAAATTATAATTACATTCAATTATATTCCTATATTGTTACATTAATATTGTCTTGTTTAGACTGATATTAGATAGATAGATAGATAGATAGATAGATAGATAGATAGATAGATAGATAGATAGATAGATACTTTATTCATCCCAGAGGGAAATTCACAGTCTTGTAAAGTCTTGTTTAGACTGATATTGTCTTGTCAATTCTGTGTAGCACAGCTGGTGGGTAATGCTGGAAAAGCACTTCACTGTACAGTCTAAAGACATCATGCTCGCAATATGTAGCAAAATAATCGGCAAGCAATATTTTGTCAATATTGTGCAGCCCAGCACATAATGTCACATGGTTTGTCACCTTTGTCACAGCATGGAGGGGGTCTCTGGAAGTACTGAGAGTTAGAAAGACAAAGTGTTCTTTATAGTATGCTTACAACAGTACAGTGGTTCGATTTTGTTAACTCCTTTCACTGGTTTGTTTTTACTTCTCGTATAACTGCATACCTGATTGTGTAAATAACTATGTATTTGAATGATGTTGTGACTTCCATGGGTTAAATAAGCCTTCATGTACTGTATAGATAGTAAGGAGACACCTAAGGAGGTGGAAGAGCGACATGTGCTGTACTGACATTTTAATTATTCAGTAGGATCCTCTTCTTCCTCTGCGACCCATTCAAAGACACGCCACCGAAGACACCAAAAGTCCGCTCTGTCCCACTGTGACACTGTGATTCGATATGGTCACAGATAAGAGAGGCAGAAGGCATTGATAATTAATTAGATAAGCAACTGACAAGCTCATCAATTTTGTACAAAAACAAACAGTGGCCCGATGGAATTTGCATTTAAGGTGTTATCTACTTAGTACATTATTTCTTAATTAGTACTTTAGTTTATAAGTATATAAGTACTCTCTCTCTCTCTCTCTCTCTCTCTATTTCTCTCTCTCTCTCTCTCTCTCTCTCTATTTCTCTCTCTCTCTCTCTCTCTCTCTCTCTCTCTCTCTCTCTCTATCTATCTACACATATCTCTCTTTCACACATACATACCCACACTTAACTGCCTAGCACAGGGGATGTGTCACGCCTTGTCAGGACAGAGGATTTAGCCGTCATTCAGCTGAAGGATGTAAGGCTAATGGTGACAACCATCTCCCGCCACTATTAGAGGAAAGAACGTTTCTGCAGAGGCTTCAGCTGGTTCAGAATTCTTCAGTGTTTTTACCAGAGCCTCCTCCATAGAACACATCACTCTTTTGATTTAAAAAATGTTAAGCTCTTCATAACCTAGCACATAATAATAATAATAATAATAATAATTATTATTATTATTATTATTATTATTATTATTATTATTATAAAATAAGGAAACATTTAATGGGCTTTGTCATCTTTGCTCCACCCATAAACGCATCATTTTCACCCATCGTTTTGAGGGCAATAATTCCCATTCTACATAAATGAGGAAGTGCAGTTTACAACCGTTTGCAAAAATGTGCAAACGTAGAGTACATCAATTATGTATCAAATATTTTTATTTCATGCTGTAGGCATGCACTGATATAAAAACATTTTCATCATGGTTTGTGACATTGCCCCAGTATTATATTTAGATCAAAAGACATGTATAAAGGGATCTGAATATCATTTATAGCAGCAGAACTTATTAGGACGGTTGGTAGTAACTAGAATCCTGTTAGACAGTCTAATAGGCACCATGCCTTTGGATTTTTGTTTTTTGTCCTGGTGGTTCACGCTGGTATTCTAGCCTGGTATCTGGCACAACGAGCAAGAAAGCATAGCACAGCAGGCTTTACCACAAGGTCCCCTTTTTTAATCAGCCATAAAAACAAGTTCTAGATCAGTGGTGAGCTGGAATCTCAACACTGACATTTGCTGACATTAGCAGATACTTCTGAAGCACAGTCAAAAGAAAAAAATGTAAATGGGAGGCAGCTTTGTGGGGAGAATTGTGTACTGCCCTTCACAGGTGGAAAATGTTTTTTTGGTTTTGAATACGCATTCAGACTCCCAAAAATAACTTTTATAAAGAGGCAGGAGTGATATATGAAAGTTGTGAGTGGAGTGCATATACTGTTAGACCGACATACACACATACACATACCCCCCCACACGCACACGCACACACACACACACACACACACACATGGACCTTCATCACACAGTTTAATCATAAGCACGGTTATACTTGTCTAGTAAATTTGTATAAGGACATCCAAATTAGAGATGCATTTTAAAGCCACACCAAGTGTAAACAGGACAAAAACATTATAGTGGTCCAATATGAAAAGCTATTTTGACAAAACAGGACAGTGAATGGGACTGGGCCATCATTCTATAAAATATCTAAATTGGGATCAGGAAATATGAAAGAATGTGTTTGTGAGTGGGGTAAAGAGAGGTCAGTATTATTTAGCCTCAGACAAACCGTTTAGGCCTTTTTACAGTGTACTGACACATTACCTTGAGCTCAAAGAAAACCAAGTTCTGACTTCAAAAACTGGTGCATGGTGGGCATGTGTGGCGTGATGACAAATTAAATGCTTATATGTTAATAAAGAATAGTTAAAAACTACAGCATGTTTAAAGGGGACATATTATGCAAAACTCACTTTAGTTATGATAGGTCTATGGGCTATACAAAACATGTTCATAAAGTTCTTTGCACAAAATCACTCTCACATGAAGAGATCTCACCAGCTCTATTCTTCACAGTTTCAGTCCCTTTCAAAATGAGCCGTTTAAGCCTCACCCATCCCATGGTAACGTTGCGCGTTTACCACACGTGAAAATGGCAGAAAACAGAGGCGCTATCCAGCCCTAAGTGTAGGGATTTGTGCTGTTTTTTGCAGCCAACAACACAACACTTCACGAGTGACTTGCCTTTGCCTGTAGCCGTAGCGCTCAGCGTCTTATGCGTGCTCATAAAACCAGCAGACAAAAATGACGGATCTTCAGCTAATCTAGTGGGTGGGGCTCGACAGATGAGGGGTGGTTCTATGCAAATTTCTTCATCCTGACGTCAAAATAAGGGAGCTGTCAAAACGGCTTGTAGAAGCATATGATTCCTGACACCAAAATCTTTTAGTTGACTCACAGAAAACAGATGGATGGGTTTATTTTCGCACTTCGTGTTTATAGGAGCAGTAGAGACCCAAATGGAAATACAAAAGGATGCAAAAAGTGAGTTTTGCATAATATGTCCCCTTTCAAGTACCATATTTTAACATCTTAAAGTCATCTTTAAAGTAAAATACACCTTAAAATAACATCTTAAAGTAATTTACCAGGCATCAGAGGTAAACCAGTCAGCTTTATATACCTGTTGGTGAAGACTTTGCTGTAGTTGTACACATGGATCTCCAGCATCTCGTTGCCATCCACTTTACTGGCAATTGGCCATCGAAAAGCCTGCAAGGACAAAACAAAATTTATTACAGCCATTATTTGTTAAGACTGGAAGTCAATGAATGTGCAAGTTCAGATGAGGTGAGGTGTCTCTTTTCTAAATTACAAATACTTTCATTAAAATGACATTAAATAAATTTGCATTTAACATGACAAAAAGCACGGCGTTTTGTAATTATGTTTTACATCATAAAAAAGGAACACTATGACCAAAATTATACCAGCAGCTGAAAGCTCCATAAACCTCTAATTAAATCCTCTAATGATAAGCTGGAGGACAAATTAGTGTTACCGACACAACAGGAAATAAATACAGAGCTTGATAATGTTTCTGTTCATTCGGCTTGCGTGGCTTTGTCAGATGAGAAACTGCACCATTTGTGACCTGACAAGTCTGTGTCATTATTGGTGTTGCCAGACAGAACAATCCATAAACATTTGTTCTACAAGAATAACTGTAATGTCACTCATTAAGCTAAACAAGTAACAATGCTATATAAGTTAACAACTCCACACAGTTAAGAAATTCACCATCAAGTAAGTAAGCAAGTAAGTAAGGCTTTATTGTCATCCAAGCCATACACATATAGTACACAGTAAGACCAAATAAAGCCTTGATACTGCAAGTTGACCTTTACGCTGTATGAATATGTGATGAATGAAGCCATGATAGTGGCCCAAAATGACTTAAACGAAACCTTGTGTCATGATAACATACATCAGAAGTTGAGGATGTTTTACTCTTTCTCTTGTTACCATTCAAAGACTCAAGGGTTTTGACTTTCTCTGCTCAGTCTGGTTTAATGAAAGATGTTGGCAGAATAACTGAGTTTAGTTTATATTCCTATAACTTCTCTAACTCTGCGGGACTTCCCCTCTGGTGCTGGAGAGCCTGCCAGTGGTGTCGATCCATCAGTATCCTCTTGCTTCCTGGACCAGGAGCTCCCATCTGCCACACGCATCCATACAGCCAAAGCAGCAGCCCTGAGGGCTGTGGAGATGTGCCATTTCACACAGTGATAATGAGAAGCAGAAGCCCCCCAGCACTACACTGCGGGACAGAGTCATCATTCAAGGCCATAGAGAGAGAGGATAGGGCATTCTAACAATAGGTATAATGTGAGCATGGGTGGAAAGGGTACAGAAGCTCTATTTAAAGGGAAGATCCACCAATGTTTCATAAAGTTTTTGAATAATTCAGCTGTAAACAATTACAGTTATTTGATGTAAAACGGTGAACTGTAGAAAAAAACAAAACATTACTGATCTCGTTGATAGGTGATAAGAAGCAGTGATAATAGAACTAGTGATAGGAACCAGCGATCAAAATGTCTACAATGCAAATATAGCCATGTAATTACTATCAGTAGTGAAATTACTTGTGTCTTCTGAGTTTTAATATGTGTTATTTTGATGGTAAAAAAAAAAAAACGCTCTGAAAACCGCACATTAAATGATTAAATGATAAACAGCTTATATACTCAAAATACTCAAAGACTCAAAAATTGTAAAACAATATTTTAGGCATTTTTGAAATCATTGCATACAACAACACTCTGTGAAGTAGCTTTCAGAGGCACTAAACACTTTGGACACCTAGTTCCTATCACCACCGCTGTGAGCAATTCAACATTTCACATCAACCACTCCGAATGAATTGGTTTCTGTAAGGAATGGCAGAAAATGGACTCAGTTGCAGTTAAAACTCTCATATGATGAACAGATCCAGGTCATAGTTCCAAGTTAAACAGGGGTAGAAAGATTTGTGAAGCCCTGGCAGGGCACACAATCCATAATAAACAGAGCAAAACTGAACTGAACTGAAAACAGGAATAGGACGGCTATGGGAATTGGTCAAAAACAAATCAGATCTGAAAACACAGGGCCAAAAAGGGCAATGAATACAAACACTCAGTAAACCATGAAAGGCAATTTTGAGAAGTCCTCCAGTAATCTCAGTCCTTAAATGGTGCTAGAACAGGTAGTTCTCTATTAAGTCAGTCCTTAGCTCATTAGCTCCCCTAGCAGTCAAAGGGTAGACATCACAGTTTACATCTTAACAATTTAATTAAAATCTGTTGAATTCTCATTTAAGTAATGCTGTAGAAATTCAAACTGCTGTAGAAATAACTTAGTTTAAAGAAATACAATCTAAGTTGCACAATTTACACTCCAAATAAGACTATTTTTGATGTCCAACTTTTGCTCTGTCAGTTTAGAACTGGAGCAAAGAGGCTAATATTGCTAACGTTAGAAGTCACTTGTCACCCAGATCATTTCCATAACTACATACGAAAAACTTTCTCATCTGACAAACTGTCAATCTGCTCAAACCTTATTGAGCACTTCTTTAAGATGCCACAGACTTGATGATGTGAAATAGAAACTGACATGCTCAGTTCAAGAACAGTGGCTAAATCCGTTCAAAACAAGCACAGATCTCATGGTTCCTCCAAAGAAGGAGTGCAATCGATAAAGAAGGTCTGAGGGAGATAATGCAACAAGCATTTCAAGTGAAAGAGAAGACAGTCCCAAAACTCAGCTGTTCCAGCTGAGAGGTGCTGAATAGGATCACAATAATGAGCTGCATTGATCATTCAGGCATCCAAGGAGCACCTAATACCGAGCAAGTGGTGTTCAGACACACCCACACATACACACACACACACACTCATACACACACACTCAAGTACAGAAGCCGTATATTTTGAGCAATCATGACACTAACTACTCTCACCCTCACACAGGCACACTGGTACTGTATATACTGTATAGAATAGGATATAGGACCTTACATCCAGCATGTCCCATATGTATTATGTTCATTTAGCTATTTTAACAACCTTACTCTACTCAGCATGCAGCCTGTATAATATAAAGTATTCAGCTGTATGTATTCAGCTATTTACTGTATGTGATATTCAAAACTCTTCTGTTTGCTGCTTCTCAAAGGAATTGCATCTTGGCTTGAAGCAAAAATCTATAACAAACTGTTTTTGACTGAAAGCTAAGATATATTATTTAAAATCTCCACAAACATACTGCTTTACCCAGCTCTAGGTTATAAACTTCATAATCAAATAGAGGAGATATTCTGGTTTTATTTTGTAGTTTACACAGGCTGAATAATAGGGGAGACTAGAAACTTTGTTAGCATACTTCAGACAACTTTGTTGTATTCACCTTCAGGTCCAGAAGGTAACCAGTCCTCCCCAGGGTTTTGTTCCATTCACCTCAGCAGCTGCTTTGAGCTACTCAGAGCCAGTGACCTGGGGAGAATCATTACTTTCTGAACCTGCATTATCCACAACCTGAATTACCCCCTCCCCAACCACACACACACACACACACAGACACACACACAGACACACACACACACACACACACACAC
>JBBIGA010000153.1:6023441-6038511 GCA_037576975.1 Alestes dentex | reverse complement strand
CAAACTACACAACATCACACCGCGCGTGTGTGTGTGTGTGTGTGTATGTGTGTGTGTGTGTGTGCTGACATCCAGTATTAGTTTGATTTTATTTATTGAGTTAGGCATATATAGCACCTGCCTATACATTCAGATGGGTATGTAATTTTAACTATGTTCAACAAAATTTCAACAATCAGAAGGAAATTTTCATTCAGGGTAATGTTACGGGCATTACAGTAAAGTCTAATTTTCATTTCTGTAGAGTTACAAATGCAGCAACATTGATACTTATATGATTCTGATACTATTAGTAGGTAGTTTGTTCCTGCTTTGCCATAGGAAGAGCCTCTACTCTTCCCACAGCAGCTCCAGAGAATGCAGGTCCACTGCTTTTATACCCTTTCTTATACTTGGCATTGAGTTTGATGATCATAGGCTCATGTGCAGCTGCCTCAGAGCATCCTATAATATTAGTAGTGCTTTTTTATGGAGATTAGACATGCATAATTAGCAAGGGGCGTAACTTAAAGTAGTTGAATTGACTTATTAGAAGGTTTGTCTGGATACCTGTGGACACTGAAAATGAGAACAAATCGCAGTGCCTTGGTGGAAGCATGTATTCCTGAAGTCTCTATTAGTGC
This sequence comes from Alestes dentex, assembly GCA_037576975.1. NCBI lineage: Eukaryota > Metazoa > Chordata > Actinopteri > Characiformes > Alestidae > Alestes > Alestes dentex. The sequence continues at coordinate 6,037,888 of JBBIGA010000153.1, read as the reverse complement.
AGTGTATCCCAGTCCTTTCGCCCGTCCTGTTGAGTATGGCCCTTAACAGGAGTGACATTATGTAAAACAGAATAACAAACTAGATGCAAGCTGTGTTTATTCTATTCTGTAATATGGAAATACAGTTAACGGCACTTAGAAGTTCTTTCTGAAAGTGTTCCAGAGTGTTAGAATTATGATGCTGGAGGCTTAGCTAGTCTCTGTAAACTGTTTATTTAAGGGAGAAAGCGCTAACTCTTGTTTAGTTTTAGATGAGCCTGATCTAATTAAATTACTGACCCACCCAAATGTCATTCATTTTAAGTACATTCGGGCCAGATCATAGACTAATTATGTGTATTTGTGTGCGTGCGTGTGTGTGTGTTTGTGTGTGTTATTAGAAACAGTATTGACATGTGTAACAAACTGCCAGGCACTGACATCTGCATGAGCTGTGTAATTCAGCAGTGATTAAAGTGACTACGTCTCTGCCTGTACCACTTGCTGGGTTAGTTCACAGAGCATTACAGTAGCTGTTCAGCTTTGTGTTATGTGTTGCCACTTGCCATTTCAATCATTCATTCAATTATAATATACAGTGGAGATTTAAACATGGATGGACACCAGTATTTAGAACTTTAATCAATATGTCAAGTAGGCTGGGCACAATGAGAAGTTAATGTCAGTTTATGTGTCTCAAGATTTGATTATCACTTTTGAAATGTATTCTACTTTTGTTCTTGACCCTACCCCCCCCCGCCCCATTATAGAATAACCGTTTTCTCCATGTAGCATTCATAATTCAGTTTCCAACTAAAAAGGGCAAAATTATTCTTAGCATCTCTGAAATTTGTTCTCAGAAATGTCAACAAAATAAGTATAATATATAAGCTTTTAATGAATGTAGACATTATTTCAAGTAATTCTGGAGCATTTCTATTGGTCTATTCATTCTATTCATCATACAGTGCTTACGGTCCTGTCCTGCCCGCACTTGTACAGTCTTGAGATCTTTCTGTTTTTTATTCTTGTGTTGCACCATGGTCCTGGAGAACATTTCACTGTGTACTTTGCATATGGCTGAAATGACTTTAAACACATACGTGACTTGACTTTACATGATGCAGACAAAGGGGCATTGAATGAAAGTACATTTCTTTCTGTACTGTATACTAATATGTGTACGCTTAATATTTTTGAAAATATTGATTCCAATATTTTTAAACAGTAGTTTAAAATTGTGTGCCAACATTTGTGTGAGAGACTGTCCTTTTCTCACACAGTTCTGGTTGCCAGACATGTGTTGCTATATAGTAAGCAGACACAGTGATGAGAGGAAATTTCAGTCCCCACTTCAGTGCAGTTTCGGGAAAAAAAAACCCCACTTGCATTGCACTCCCAGACGCATGAGTGCTTCACTGACTTCATGAAGAAAAGTTATCATCACTGACTGAAGCTGACTGGATTTATGCATCAACATTGGTTCAGTGTCTGGCAACCACACTGTTCCTTGGCAACATATCTTGACTTTTCTAATATTAAATGATGATAAACTACACTGTAAAATACAATGGTAAGTTATTCGAATGATTTAACGGCTTTCAGACTGTACAGTTGTAGGTCATAATGCGGATCCAGGGCAAATATTAATCGACGTATGCTTTAAACATGGTCTAAAGAAGAAGCCACCAGAGTTTTTTTTTCCAACAAAAGGAAGTTTTTTTCCAACAAAAGGTTCAAAACCACAGAAGAACATGGCAAACACCATCAGAGATGTACACACTTGCCTCATTCCTACTTGTGTGTGCTGAAACCAAGCTGGGCTCACAGGACAAACACAGCCAATTTTTCCATCACCTGCTTCTGCAGACCCTGATTAGTACAACACTGGCCAACCCTGAAAAGTATTTGAAAATCTAGCTCAACTGGAGCTTTGGAGTATGTGGAAATAAATGAGCAGTCTAGAGTTATTAAGCTTTTGTGTTTCTTTCATGCTCCCAGTTAATGCATGTTTTAATCACCATTTTTAAAGACTTGGCTGACAATCGAGTTTAATCAATTGTGCTCTCACTTAATTGAGCTGTGTGATGTGCTAATTCATTTAGTTGTGTAACTGGAAGTCATTATGGTGAGTTGTGGAAATGAAGGTCAAACCAAAGTGAGCCAAAGGCCTTGATCATAAAAACCATGTGAATAAACACTTAATTTCACATTTCTCTTATTATGAACACATAGATTCATTGCTCTTTTGTAGTCATTCAGAATGGATATATGAGGCAAGTCTTAGTTTGCTGTTTTTCTCATAGTTTCCTTAAGATGTTCTCAGAGGATGTACATTTTGGGTTACAACTTTCATGGAATCTGACTAAGTGTAATATTTCATGCCTAGAATAGCCTATTCCATTTATTCTAGTAATTATGAATCTGGGAGTGGAGTGGAGTGGAGATTAGACTAGCTGTGGAGTCACACATTTCTCGTATCCTGTCCTGTCGTGTTTATATTTTATATTATTCACTGAAAAATCAGTGGAATTGTAATGCTTTTGACACATGTGGAATTAATGTTTTTCCAGCTTTACAATGAATTTCAAGTGGGTAACTGTAAAACTACATCAACAGTAGTGCTGCAAAATGTACACATAAAAATGAATGAATTAGGTTGAAGTATTTTCCAGTTTTTAAATAAAGTAGAGCTTCCATAGGTAGCAGTAAATCCAGTATGGGAAAAGTACCCCACTGCTAGTTTAGCTTACATAACATTTTAAATCCAATAGCATTATGAAAAGGTGGATAAACACTGCCTACCTATAATGTGAAGATGTCTTCATTAAAAAGTCCTCTATGATGGATGGCAAGCACATGTTCAGGCTTATATTATTGTGTCTTGAGACACCCCTCATTTCTTTATATCTTGCTCTGAATCACTTTGTCAGTGCAAAAATACTATTTTCTGCCTGTCTAACTGTGTTATCTTTGGCATATTTAGTAGATTAAAATGTAAAAAAAAAAGGACATAGATGTTTTACTGTCACAGGGTGCAAAGTGCCTAAAAATACAAGGTGCCTAGATAAAGGTGTTCCAACCACTCAGCATTCAGCACCACCAGCATACTGATCACTGCCTGATCATCTGAAATCATCTGTGCCTGTTTCTTCACTGGTTCAAGTCAGATGTGCTTTGTTAGGCATGAATGATTCATACGTAGGTCACTGTGTGTCTTAACAAACAAAAGACATTTCACTGAAACTGGTCAAGTGAGTCCTTCAAGATGCCTGGAGACCTATATAAATTAGAGCATTATAAAAATACTGAACATTTATCTCTGATGCTTGAAGGATTTTTACATAAATTAGTGTTTAATTATAGAATGACACTTTTTTCACTTTATTGATTTGCCCAAATGTGTGTAACAAGAATGAGTCAGAAATTCAGCAAGTTGCTTCAGTATCATTTGCAGGTTTGCAATTTGTCATGCAGATTTATTGCATTGGTGGCAATGACCATGTTAACACGGGCAAGTTCCTGCACATCTGAAAATACTGTGCCTCTCCCTTCTGTAAGAGACAACTGATGGATAATGTAAAACACAAAGCAATCAATATATAGCAGAATGTTAGTACATATAAAAATGTAAACATACTGTATTTTACCGTAACATGTTCAGCTGTCAAACAAGGAGGAACATCTCTCTTTCCTATTATTGATGCAGCTGCAGATGTTATTGCAGTCTTAAATGAGCCTTTCGCCAAGAAAGGTGATTTACAACATGGTCAATAATTGTGGCCCTTTCTCCTCAGAGACCACTGCTCTTAGTCTTTGTCGCCTTTGTCCTCCATGCATCCTCCCTCTCTCTGTCAAATTCTTTCCTAGTCATCCTGTCTTCCTTGATCACATGTTGCCAAACAACACAATTTCAAAGGAGCCTTCTTTTGTCTGTTCAGTAATGCGACTAAAAACAGGACTCCTGGGGATTTTGTATTAGTTTCAGATTAAATTAAGGTTAGAATTATTATTATTATTATTATTATTTCTCATTTGAACTATTCTACTATGGTTCTCTAGATTTAACATGGTTACTGCTGAGATGCATGAAATTTGCCATCATTCTGTTTTAAATGTGATTTTAAAAACAGTGTGGACACGTTTGGAAAATGTGGTCATTGAATGCATTTTGTGCAAAAAGCACTGAACATCTATTTAGAGTTTGGTCCACATTGACTTCTGTTAAGCTGACTGTGTGAGGGGCTTTGATAAAGTGACTTTAATTTTGGCCAATGCATGTTAACGATTGAAAAACTGTAATAGGTATTTTGACAAAAATTGAGTTTGTTTGCAACAGTTTTTATTCTGAATGGGATGATGTCCCATTATGTTGCTAAGAACATGCATTAGTGGGCGGAGCATGGATTTGGCAGCTGTTGTGTTCTGCTCTCTCTCAGCCTTTAAACCGATGCGCCCTCGCAATGTGATGCTAACGTCAGTGGACAAGGGCTTAAAGGTGACGTGGGAGCCACCTAGTGAGCTGGACGGTCGGCCAGTGGACCGCTACAGCATCGGCTATGGCAAGTCTATGAGGTCCCTCCGCTTCATCACAGTGGACAAGGACCGCCGCTCCGAGGTACTAGAGGACGTAGGTAAGAGGTGCAAAAGCTACTCCTGTCATTCAGCACTTCATACTAATTCTGTAAACCAGTGGACACTCAGTGGAAATGAATTACAGACACTGATTGCCTGATTATTTCAGAGTTGTGTGAATGAGTTGAGAAGCATGCAGCAGTTGTCTAATATGCATGATTTGTATTTGTGTGTGTGTGTGTGTGTGTGTGTGTGTGTGTGTGTGTGTGCTTGTGGTGTGTGTGTGTGTGTGTGTATGTGTGTTAGAGCCTGGAGTCCTGCACTTTCTCAAGATAAGTGCTGAGAATGAGGAAGGACTCAGTAGACCAGTCTACAAGGCAGAAACTCCAGGAGGTATGCTCTAGTTATTGTGTGTGTGTGTATATGTGTGTGTGTGTGTGTGTGTGTGTGTGTGTATGTGTGTGCGCCTGTGTATATGTGTACATCTGAGTATGAGATTTTTAATTTTTTAAATTCTAAAATTGCTATATTGGTTCCTGGCTTGATAATTAACCACCACATTTCTGCATGTTGAATTGGCTGCATATAGAATCTGACCACAAACGATTTCTTTTAAAAGCGCATGGCCAATGGATAGCACAGTCAACAATGGCTTTACACACCCGAGTGTCTTAGCAACATCAGTAATATCTCAGTACCACACTGTACCTCAAACACTTCAACAGATGGATCCTAACTGAGCTGTAAGTTATTTTTGATGCTTTACAAGGAACATATTTATAACTTTATAGCCTCCCTGCCTATTCCTCCTCTTGGCACATAAAACCATACTGAATGGCTAACAACATGACACGCGCTTGAGCTCAGCACAGAATTTAATCAGTCCCGTCTGCTTTTCTAATTTCTCCATTCTCATCCGCTGTTGGCGACCCCGGGAATTGTACTCCACCATAAACTCCACCATAGTCCATGGCCAAGCCCTGCTTTCATGCCCAACTCAAAACCCCCTCCACAAACCAAGAGCTTGTGTTGTGGCAGCCTGATGCTCGTCCAATGCACGTCACATAAATCTCCAGAATATTTCCTCTTCTGCCTTTGATAAACAAGGTTGGGGTATATCGCTGCATTTGCAGCACGTCTATACTATACAAGTTACAGCAAAAAAATACACAAATAATTCCGTTCACAGACATAAATTGATCTGCCGAAAGATTTCTTGCTTGGACATTGTCCTGCATATTTTTTTCAAAAAATGAAAAATTGATCCTGTGCTTTCCTTCAGGAGGGGAGTTGGTAAATTTGGACGGCTTTGCTGTTGAATCCTCCTCCAATAGTTCCTCAGCAGGTAGGCCCCTATTTTTATTTCAAGCACCTGTGAATGACTTTTATGTCTGTGTCAGTTACTCATTGCATTTCATGCAAAACTGCAAGAAAGAACTTTTAAGCAGAACAAGCAGCTATGTTCACTTTGCTGGTTTATTCGAGAGACAACGTCCTCCCCTTCTGCACATCTGTGGCAGAATCTGGGTTGGTAACGGCTAGCACACACAAAGGCTAGCACATCTTGATTCACTCGGGGGGGAAAAGTTTGAAAACATTACAGTGCTTGTTAGATTAACTAAGAAACTGTTAACTCTCTTTTATGAATTTGTGTTGAGCTGCTAGTGAGCAATGAGGGTGAAAAGGAAGACATGAGACCCCATGTAATGAAAAGAATTCACACCTCTTTACAAGATAAAACACACAGCACAAATGCACATTTTTGTCCACAATTTGTCCACAACTGTCACCAATAAAAAATCTTTTATTACTATCAAAACATAACTAGCAGATTAAAAAAATCTAATTAATAAAACCAGATTAACAAAATAAGGTATTAGCATAATATTCAATAAGCTGCTTGTTCAAGTTCATACAATTACAACACAAAGTTTGTCTTTTAATGAAACATTCGGTTTTCTGAAACATTCGGTTTTCTAGATCATCTGATAATACTCATGATATACCTGAGCATATTGTAACATACCCATATCATCGTTTTGCCAGCTCTTGTCACACAGACAGTATCAACGTTATTTTTCAACAGCAATGTCAACCTTCACAACAATACTTTTTTTTTTCCTTTTCCACTACTGAATAGTGGGTAATAGTTTGCAAAAATTACATCCTTCTAAAAGCTAGGTTTGGGAATAGTGTTCTCAATCCCTGGATTTACAGGGAAGACAGTGGCAGTCTGAATGTTGTTAATTTGTTAAATCATAGTTTTTCTATCCTTTTTATTAATCCACTGAGTGTGCCTGAAGCCAAGCTACGTGCACGTTACCTCTCCAAGGGGAAAATGGAAAGAATCTGTTGATATAAACCAAATGATGAGTACCTTCCTTCACGCCCAGGAGTAAATGTAGCAAAAGAGAAACAAATTAGATAGTTATAGAAGGCCTACTGATGTTCCCTGAGATAGAGTTACTGCCTTTATCAGTCTCCAGATTATAATTAGAGATGACAGTACGTAGATAAATTGTTTACTTTGACACATGCACCTGCACAACCTATTTAATTTAATTTATTTAATTAAAAAAAATTATTAACCCTTATGGTCACGTGTGAACACACCACAGCACAATGTAAACAATGTGAAATTCTATCTCTGCGTTTAACCCACTCACCAAGTGAAGCAGGGGGCTGCTGCCAATGAGGGGCGCCCGGGGAGCAGTGTGTGGGGACAGTACCTTGCTCAAGGGTACCTCAGTGGTGTACTACTGGGATATTAAAGATACTCCTGCGAATTCGCATGTCATGTTATCCACAGTATAACATTTCTCACATTGCAGGTATTTGAAAGGGCCTGTGTCATGTGAAACCAAATTGTTTTGTTTGTTTTAAACAAAAGGCATTGATGAGATACATAAGCACTGTTAAAGATAGTCAAAGCATTTATTTCCCAGACCAAACGGAACAAATTTAGCTGCAGAAACAGCCGTTTTGAATCCACTGTTTTCACGATGTCACAAAAAACAACGCATTTACATATCAACCTATTCAGCCCACAGCGGTTTCGCTCTGGAAAGTTTGTTAGTTAAAAGGAGTGTTTTAGATTAAACCACTTTTGCCTGGGGCAACCAATCGGAACAGAGCTCATTTACATATTATTTCTCAAAGCACAGTAACAAAAGCACCCTATTTAATTGTATGTATGTCCAAAAAGTGAGGGTTGGAGAAAAAAAATAAAATGCAGTAAAAATGTAGGATGTGGGCCCATTACAGATAAAGATAGGCTTGTTTAGCTGGGTCTGTTAGGAGGCTCTGCCAGGCATGGAGCTGGCACTGCTTGAACAATCCAAAAACGCTGACTGAGTAATTTTGGCTTTGCTTTAGTGATCCCACATTATAAACCCGCTTTCTAGCTCAGCCTTTGCTCTAATAAGAGGTATAGGTTAATGTTTCTCGGTCTCTGCAGTGGGCTCATTATATCGGCTGTGGCTCTAAAGAAATGTTTCACACGCATAATCAGTGCCGAAATATTCCTATTTGGATGTTCTATCAAAAACATTTATGCATCAGGTCCCATGTGTAATCTGTGCACTCTCCAGACATCCACTAGGGGTGACTAAAGGGTAATTTTTTGTACTGGATAAAATGTGTGTTGTTGCTTATGGCTGTTTTTGCAAACTGACATTACTGTTTTTGCTTTAGTTTTACAATATTTTTCATAGAGGTCACATGCTCTTCTTCACAGTATGATAAAGCTCCTGTTCACTGGACCACCAGGTTCTGAATGAAAGTTGAGTTTTAAAATTAAAGGTGCCTAAAGGATTCTTTGTGCCACAGAAGAACCACCTTTGGTTCGCCTGAAAAGACATTCAATAATGTTTTTTAGAAAATTATTTCTGTAAAATAGATGTGACTGAAAGGCTAAATAGCTGGAGATATGCAGCGCCTGACTTGAGAGGGGATGCCAAAATGCATCCCCTTGTTCACCTGGCTATACCAGGCTATGATGTTCTCTTTTCTTATGGAATTAATGTAGTAAAACAATATAAAGGGGTAATGTAACTTAAAATGGTATTGTGAGAAACATGAGAAAACCTTGCCTGAATAAAAATTAAACATAAGATTTTATTTTGATACACAGTTATACAAAGATAGGATGAGAAGGAAGATATCTGGATAAAAAGGAATTGTAGAATTAGAAATGTAACGGTTATGGTTGAGGCATCTTGCAGCAATGTCCTTTTGGAGGTGTACATGGGTGTGTATGTTAGTCGGTGGTGTGGGAAATGGGTACTGCTCCCACTGACCCACCTCCTGGTTACACAATATCAAATTGCCTACTGCATGTATGTAAATGTACAACCTGTTGTGACATCACTGGAGCAATGGACTGTTTTTGTTACGTAATTTCCATATGTGTACATTCTGTAACAGTGTTTACACTGAACATCTGTCTCTTATTTCAAAAAGAATAAGAACAATATGCCCATGATGTGCTCCCTTTAAACAGCAAGTATAAAGGAACCACTCCTTTGGCAACACCAACATCAAAAACGTCTTTGGAACATGTGTTATGTAGATGTCATTACGTGATACTCAAGTGTTTGCGTAGCATCATTCAAATTCAATAGATAATGGGCTCTTGCAGCTAGACCAGGTGCAAACATATTTTCAGAGCCAGGCCACGTAGAAACCCAGCTGAGTGCACACATAGCTGGGCTAAATCAGCTGCACTGGCCGCTGGAGCTGGTCCTTCTACTCAGAACCTGCCAGGATGGAAGACGGAGTGTTGGGAGACACATACCACAAAAACTCAAATGGGGGGGGGTGTAAAACAGATGGAGAGAGAGAGAGAGAGAGAGAGAGAGAGATGTTTGCTCCTTTAAAACCAATGATATGTGGGACTGTTTCAGCTGTGCTGGCTAGACTCTTTGAAAGGGAAGTAGGGGTATACTTGGTGTCTGTTTGTGTGCATAAGGGAAAAGGAGTAGCTGTTACTGTCATTTAACTTTGTGCACGATCAGACAGATCTCATTCACCGCTTTAGTCTCCATTTCACCAGTGACACTGCTGTACCCGGAGCAGTCGTGCCAGAGTGAACACGTTGAAGCACTGCCTCTTAGAATGTGCGAGAGAGTGGAAAAAGTAGCATGAGTTACGCCAAAGCTCTCTGGCCAGGACGAAGGGATGGTTCCTGCTCGCTCTCTCGCTCACTTTCACTCTCTTTTTCCTTCCTCCTCTCTCACTCCCTCTTCTCCTCCAAGAACCCAATCACCCCGGTAGCCACCGACAGTGCTAAAGTGTATAAATGTACTCTCAGCTCAAGTGTTTACTTTTTCTCGAGCACTTTCGGCGCGCTGTTCCACTCAACCATATTGTTGGACTTTAACCCTAAAGCTTACTCTCTTAAAAATAAAGGACCCCTAACATTTTTTATGTACAGTTCTTGGAAAAACGTTTGTTTTGTAGAGGGTCCTTAAACTTAAGTAGATTCTTCATACTCATGCATCTCATTGAATTGATCTTCCACTGAAATGTTCTTTGTGGAAAGTGATTTTGGCCACCTTGTACTGTAACTTAGTTCCAGGGGTGTAAAATGGAAAGAGACACTATACTGTAGAGTGATGCCATAGAAGAATCACATGTGGATGTTTCATGTTCATCATCATCAGCATCATCTTTTTCTAAGGGTTGTGGTGGTTGTAGTCTGAAGAAGGTAGCGCAGATCTTATTTTCCCTGGCCACATCCACCAGGTCCTGCTGGGGGGTCCCAATTCATTCCCAGGCCAGCTTAGATATGAAATCCTCCCAGCTTGTTCTGGATCTGCTCCAGTTGGTCTTGCTCAGAACAATTCCACAAGGAGGCGGCCAGGAGGAATCCTGACTAAATGCCTGAACCACCTCAACTGACTCTTTTTCATGTGCAAGAGCTTCTGTTCTACTCTGAGCTCCTCCTGGATGTCTGAATCCATGCACCCCTAAAGGTGCGCCCAGCCTCCCTGTGGAGGAAACTCATTTCAGCCCCTTGTATCCACGATCTCATTCTTTCAGTCACTACCCAGAGCTCATAACCATAGATGAGGATTGGAGCAAAGACTGACTGATAAATTGAGAGCTTTGCTTTCTGGCTCAGCTCCCTCCAGGTCTGGTGGAGGCCTGGTGGTTAGGGACTTGCCCTTGCCATCAGAAAGCCATGGGTTTGAATCCCAGGACTGCCAGCAGCACCACTTGTGCTGTGGTGTGTTCACATGTGACAAATGGTTCACTTCACTTTTCCACAATGGTCTGGTACTGAATGACTGTCATCGCCACCCCAGTCTGTCTGCCAGACTCCAGCTTCCTGAGAGATACAGTTGCAAGCCTTTCCCAGATCCACAGAACACATGTATATGGTCTTGGCATACTCTCAGGATCTCTCCAGTATCCATGCGAGGGTGAGGAGCTGGTCCACTGTTCCATAGCCAGGAAGAAATCTGCATCGTTCCTCCTTAATCTGAGGTTCATCAATCGTCCAGAGTCTACTTTCCAGGACTCTGGAGGAAGCTTTTCCAGGGAACCTGAGTAGTGTGATATCTTCATAAATGGAGCATACCATTGTATTTTAAAATTGGGAACCACCACCCTGTCTTCCAATTCACAGACACTGTCCCTGACCTCTAAGCAACACTGAAAACATGTGACAGCCATGACAGCCCAACATCATCCAGAGCTTTCAGTATTTGAGGGCAGGTCTCATCTGCTCGTAGAGCCTTGCCACTGAGAACTTTCCTAACTGCCTCAATGGCCAGGGAGATGGGTCACAGCATCCACTGAATCCCCTGGCCCTGCCTCTTGTTCATGTTTCATTGCTGAAAAAGAGATTTGTAAGCAATTTTAGGTTTTAAATACATATTGTAAAAGGTTTCTGCAGTGTCTTCATACAACTTAGTACTTACATTATGCAGAAATTATTTAAACCTTATTTCTCATTTACAAAAATGATTTTTTAAAAGAACTATTAATGGAAAGGTTCTTAGGGAAGCAAAAATAAATATTCTATCATATTCAATCCTTACATACATCTCTAAAATGATACAGGAGAACAAAAGGGCATTCTTAATTTAAGTTAATGTAATGAAATCCTTTTCCAAGCGATCATGGACCATGTCTATTGGTATATTCATTAGGAAATTTGGACACAATGTAAAGAATGGATTTGAGTCAGGACATAGCTGGCATAAATTTGACGGGATGTCTTGATAAACAAACAAACAATTGATAAATATGGAATGTGGAACGTGACTGATTGATTTTAATTGGCACTAAATGAAAAAGTGAGATGTAAAAAGTACGTTTTTCTTTTGGAAAGAGTAATTATGTAAGAGAGTTTTCCTTGTTCGAGCCCACACTTGTTTAATTCATCAGCTAATCATGAAATCACTCATGTGCTTAAAAAAGAAAATAAACTTCAAAAAAGAATGCTGTGGACTGAACGCTGGATCATTTCTGTGTACACCCCTGTCCTGCATAATTCTAATACAAAATGGTTTGGCAGCCCTTGGGATCGACTGGGGGTGGTGTTGTAGGAAACTCTGATTAATTCGCTTTTGAAAGCCACTGCGGCTGATCTGCTGCAATCAGGCCTTCACGTGAAGTGACATTGTGTCCAAGGAGGAAGTCAAACTGCAGTCTGTCATCTGAGAATGATTACAGAGAGAGAAAGGAGGGAGGGAACCTGCGGGGAGAATGGTTTTCATTACGCTGTCAGTGATATTAGCTTTCACTGCAATGAGCAGAGGAGGAAGAAATGGAGGGACAGAGGAATGAGAATAGAAATGGGTGTGAGACAGTTTTGAGAGAGGAAGACTGTCTGACTGTCTGAAGTGCGGGCCAAGTCCAGTCAGATGGGGGATTGTAGTTGAAAAACAGGGAGAAAGAAGTGAGAGAGCAGATGACTGGAAGACTGTGTGGTCCTCAATGGCTTTAAGCTCTGATAAACAAATCTCCACAGGGTTACTAAATCTCTAACACATGCTATGTGTCTTTGCTTTCTCGTTTGGAGAAAGTCATGCCCGGGGTCTAAGATTCCAATGAGGTGGTTTGGGCTTTGCTGCAATGACTAATGAACATTTTTTCAGGCCATGTACTGACATAGTGAAGCTATGCTGATAACCATTTCCAGAACAGTTACTGAAAGTCTCATTATGGTCTTAAAATTTAATAATCAATATCATGATGTCACTGTTGTTACACTGTGCTGCACTGTTGTACACTTTCCCCCTGATATTTGTTTTAGCCAGTTTCCAGATTAAGATGTGACTGAGAGAAAAAAAAACAAAAACTCGATGCTCTGCTTATCTGTCCCTTTATTTCCGTATAAAATTGAATTTTATTTCTTATTAAAACAATGAAGGACCTCAGGGTCACTAACGTCTATATCTCTGTCATTAGGGAGAAGGACAACCTCTCACACGAACCCTCACGCTTCAGTTCAGAGGTCCGCACAGCAGCAGAGAGCGCCTCAGTCCTCCTCGGGCCATGAGGCTCCGCACAGAGGAGGATACCTCCCCATCCGCCCACAGTCTAAACACAGAGTGGACCTCAGCCAGCCCCAGGCTGACCAGCGCAATGCTAAGCCCAAACTCGGTGAGGACATGACCAGGTTTACGTATTTTGACTTTTTTTTTACCTCTGGGGGTATTGTCTGTTGATTAATTGTGTTCTAGTTTTGAGTGTTCCCTTTTTGTGTTGGTTGACCTGTCCTTTTGTGCCTATTTTATTTTTCTCATTATTATTATTGAATTTCCATATTTGAATATTAATAGTGGTGGTGTTGACATCTTAATGTACTTTATGTAAAGCACCTTGAGCTGCATTCAAATGTATGAAAGGTGCTACATAAATCAAATGTATTATTATCATTATTGTTCTCCTAAGGATATTATGTTACCTGAAAACACACTGAGATTTCTTTAAACATTTGTGTGATGCAAAGCCTTTCCTCATCTTTCACTTTACCCTTTCCTCATCTTTCACTTTACCCATCTCATTGCTGGATCCAATCTTTCGTCTTAAATATATTCATATAAGATAACACTATCGTTTCGCGTCTGATCACAGTTTTGCCAACAATATGGCAGAAGGAGCATCTAATCAGAGTTTGTATGCTTAAAACATTTATTAGTGTTGCTTGTACTGGATGTATAGTTGAGATGTGTGTTCAGTATGTGAACAGCATGGTATATGTAATGATAAGTGGCCATATCTGGTATCCCCCTCTGTTCGTAGCATCTGAGTCCGTCTATGTGGTATCACTACAGGCACAGAAAGGCCTACGAAGGAGTCCACCAGCCAACAGGGCCATGACCATGACCAAAAATCCTCCTCCAGGTTTGGAGCACTTCATACTATTCAAATCATCTTCTCCGTTCAAAGTCATACTCATTCTTAAACCGTAAGATCTCAGCATCCCAAACCTTGGAAAATAGATGTAAAAAGGTCTTAATCATGAACCCTGTTTATCAGAGCCTGAGGAGGTGGAAGAGGTGAAGGACATCACAGTGAGAGTTGTGTCCCCACAATCTGTTGTCATTGCGTGGGTGGATCCACTTGTGGAGAAGCAAAAGAGCATCCCTGAAGGTACCAGGTAAGAAATTATTCTAGATAAGATAAGATAAGATAAGCCTTTATTAGTCCCACAAGTGGGAAATTTGCTCGTTACAGCAGAAAGTGGACAGTATAAAATTAAGAGCAGCAAAAATAAGTGGAACAGTAGAATAGGAAAAAATAAAGATAATAATAAATAAGAATGAAAAAATAAGAATAATGAAATAACAATAAAAGATAAAAAATAAACTAAGTATAAAGATATAGAAATGTTCTATACATATATGAATGTAGAAGTAGCAGACAAGATTGCACAT
>JBBIGA010000153.1:6003771-6022057 GCA_037576975.1 Alestes dentex | reverse complement strand
ACTTCTTCAACAGGTTTGATTCATCCAGGGTTCAGTCTTTGACATCGGCTGCAGACGTCCCCACCCCCACTGCTGTTGTTCCACCTCTGACACCTCAGACACTTTACACCTCCTCCACACACCTCCTCCACACAGTCCTCCAGGCCCACAATTTCATTTATTCATGCTATGAAAGTACTGATGTCTTTAAGGTTGTAGATTTTTGCAGCTTGTCCAGGTACTTTCTATTGATCAGTGTGGATGAATCAGAAAACTTTATTGATCCCAGGGGAAACTGCTTAACAGGAATAAATGTAGGAATAAATGTAAATGTAATACTATGCCTAATGGAATAAATGTAAATGTAATGTAATGCTGTGCCAAAAGGAATAAATGTAAATGTAATGCCATGCCTTTAATGTAATTCTTGTGTAGGCAATACACTGTGAGATACAGAGAGAAAGGAGAGTCGGCTCGGTGGGAGTATAAGGAGACCACTCAGCGGCGGATCGTCATTGAATCTCTCTCTGCTGATGGAATGTATGAGTTCTCCGTTAGAATCTCCCAGGGAGACCAGCAAGGAAAATGGAGTGCGTCTGTCTTCCAGAGGACTCCTGAGTCAGGTATCTTTGAATCAGGGATCATGTTGATTTGGCACTGTTTGTTAGGAGTTTAAGTATGTGCTATATGTGCTTTTTCTGATTCATTTCACACAGTGGTAATGAAAAGTGAACTGGCTTGATAAACTACGTAGGGGAATACAGAAAATTTAGACACATTTAGATATGCAAATGAGATTTTACCTAGTGTGGGTCAAGCTAAGCCTTCATTAAAGTTGTTAAAGGCTGGGAAATACAGTTAGACAGGAGTGGATGTGAATAGACTAAATAAGTTGAAGTTAATACATTTATGTTGGCTTTGGACATTTTAATACTACGAATTTAAGAGAAACCTGGAAAAATGGTTGTCATGTCTGCCTTTTATGTAATGTTTCTGTACCAGCGGCGTGTTTCTCCAGGTTTATGTACTCAGATTAAATACTGTTGGGCTAATACTTTCCATGGTATTTTTAAAATCAGAATAATTTAGTTTTACTCAAGTATGTGTTAAGAAATGTTTTTTTCTCAGTTACATTTTAATCTTTTAGTTTCAAATTCTTCATTGCATTTTGTTAGTGACATGTTTGTGATTACTCGTGCCATCTATTAAGCATTTTAGTGTAGACTAAAATGACCTCAAAAGAGAGAATAATGACACACAGTTCCTATGCTGATATATGTTGGATGCATTAAGAAGAATTTCATACATTTCTCAGGACTTGAGTGGTACCCGTTATTTTTTTTCTTCAACACATGTAATTTGTATGACAGTTCTTTTACAAAGAAAAACATTTTTCCTCATTTAAGATGCTTTTGATTGTTATAATTCTCACTGAAACCAATGCTTTCATACCAAAACTTCGAAACAACAGAGCAAAACCAATGAAACGCATTTTCTTTAAACCAAAATGTAACACACATACTCAAGTAAGCCTTGCCTCAGAATTTTGTAATTCATGCAGCATGTTATAACTGCCTGTAGCGGTTCATTGGGGTGTCACGGTTTAGTGCCTGTTGGCCTGTTTGGAAGGCTAACGATGACTTCATTACTCATTTCCTGGAAAACCTATAGCTGTGTTTTGTTTCCACTTGAAAATCTTCTGGTAAGAAAGACATTAAATGTCTAGACCATAGGCTCTATAGTGCTGTTGTATATACCTCCTTCTGTTTGGCAGTGTTGACCTTCCCCTGCAAAATGTCTATAACTCTGCAGTTCCCTCTGGACCTCCAGAAAACTTCCAGGTGAAACCACTTAAAGGAAAAGGCACTGCTGTGACAGCAACATGGTATCCACCTGAGGAACCCAATGGTAAAATAAGAGGTGAGACCTCCTGCTGTATGCTATTCTTTTTTGTTATTGTTAACACATAGAGTAACTCCATTGTGTATTTAGTAAAAGCTATGAGTAACTGTCTTCTGAAGAAACTGATCCTGGAAACTGCCCTTTTGGAGTGAATTAAGGTCTAAAAGATTGAATCTCCACCAACTTATAGATACAAATAAATCACATTTTCTGCTTCTCCACACAGAACACCTTGTATGAGTCAAAGCACTACTGGCAAATGCTTCATATTCTACTTTCCAGTCTGTTTTGTTGTCTTTGGCATTCCCTTTTGTGGTCTAGGCTTGAATGTGGAAATTTTACAGCAAAAAGGTCCTGTCCAAATTAAATTGACCAGACATGCTGAACTGCGATTTTCTTCCAGAGTATATTCTCTCCTATGCTCCTGCCATGAAGCCCTTTGGAGCAAAGTCAGTCAAACACCGTGGCACCTCTGCAACCGTAGACGGACTGACCCCAGGTGACCGCTATATCTTCAAAATTAGGGCAGTGAACAGGAAAGGACAAGGACCGCAGTCTAAGGCCTTCATCGTTGCAATGCCTGGCAGTAAGTCCTGACGGGTGATACCTCAAATCCTTTTTCTGACCAACACAATAACTGATAAGAGAACTAGAACAAGCTCTAAAACTGAGCTTAGCCAAAAATAAATCACAAATTATGTCTAGAGCCAAGTATTTAACCAAATGAACTGTGAAAACAGGATTCCGAAATGCTTCTGTTTGAAATATACATCCGCTTGTCTTCTGTTTTCTGTCATGCTTGTCTGTTGCTGTTGCTCAGCATCAAACACTAGAGTGTGTGCAATTAATTAGCCTTTAACAACCCATTGATCATCACTGCTCATGAGAGATCAGGCGACAAATTAAAGGAAAAACTTTAATTAATGAGTGCAGATGCTTCCAGACAGGTGTACTGTAAGATACAATCATATAATTAACATCCTACTCTGTTCTGTGGCATATATGAAATGAAGAGCTGACCATGAATACTGGTCTACAGAGATGCTAGAAAAAATGAAACAGTGATCAATAGTCTTCCCAAGTGAATGCATGACACACACCAACGGACTAGTATAGGCCCATCGGCTAGACCCTAGTTGGTGGTGCTGGGGGTGGGGGTCTATTGCAGTGAGAGGCATTTTGCTGGCACAGTTTAGGTCAGCCTTGGTACAGTTCGATTATTCTGAGTGAGCAACTTTAAAATGAAACTTTTTTTATCGTTATGGGAGTCGTATCCTCCAGAATAACAATGGCTCACTAATTGAGAATGAAAATCATGATAATTGAATGCTAACACCTTTGCAGTCACCATATTTCAATTCAACTAAACACCATTGGGAGACTTTGGACCAGTATGTGAGACAGAGCTCTCTATCAGCACCGTCAAAATCATTATTGAGTGAGCATCTTCAGGAAAAATAGTGTTCCGTCTGTCTAATGAAGTCACAGAGACTTGTAGCATCTATGCCAAGGTGTACTTAAGCTGTTCTGCTAATGGTGGCCCAACACATTTCTTGTTGAGTTCTCCACAAATTTGGCACTTGTCTGTAGGTTACTGGGAACAACAGTAAGTTGAATGAGGTCTGAAAGTATGGACAATTACAACAAATATGTAATGTCACTTTTGATTTATTTCATCTAAATTTAATGGAATGGATTTGCTGTTATGCTGTGTGCATTTATGGTATCAATACCAACAGAAGTAATCCTGCTGTCTTTGTTACCAGCTAGCACTACTGCTTCAAGATCTTCCACTTCCTCCAAGATTCCTTCCAGGACGCCACATGATGACTTGGATCACCATGATGCAGAAGAAATAGAAGAATCTGATACCCAAAGCACTACTGCACCACCAACAACCAGGAAATCTAGGCCCCTCTTTCGGACACGGTCTTATCACAGCGTTTTCTCTATGAGGGGCTCTGTTAGAAATTCCAGCTCAAGGACTGTCTCAGCTTCAAGAGTATCTCAGTCTAGAAACAGCAATAAAGAATTAGATGAGGAAGAAACACGAGCAGGCAGTTCAAAAGAAGATGAAGCAAATGAAGCTGTTGAGGATATACAACCAGAAAATACTAACAATGTTCTTTCAAAGGTTGAGGAGGAAACACCCAAAAAATCTTTACCTGAAGTCAAGGAATTAAGTCCTGTAATTAAGAGTTCACAAAACAACACACCAACTTCACCTCCAAAACCTTCCTCATTCGACTCCCTCCCTAAAACGTCAGAGGGTCTTCGTCATACCCAGCTTCTGAAACCTCAGTTAAAACAACCAACAACTTACACCCCTGGCTCACGGTCCGGTGCTCAGAATGGAGTGAGTCAAGAGTCTGCAGCCACGAGAAAAGAGTACATGGCCAGGTCTTACCTAGAGAGAAAGGGTTTGAGTAGCAAGATGAACATTACAAAAGACAAATCATCTACCCCATCTCCCCAGGAAACCAGGACTGAAACAGACAGAGAGTCGACATCATCATCTTCAGCTTCTGGGTCTTCATCATCATCATCATCATCATCATCATCAGCCTCATTACCATCACCTGGGAAAAGAAGTAATGGTAGTAGTACAGGATCTGGTTCTGTTGTCAATCCCAAAAGCAGAAAAGTTGGAACCTCAACAAGGCCTGAAAGGAAATTTCAACCCAAACGCAGCTCATCCTCATCTACTTCATCGCAGTCCTCAGCTGCAACAGGATCTAGAACTTCTGACAAAAGTGGAACCCACTCCACAACTATGCAGGATACAAAAGAAGGTAAAGAAAGTTATCATGAACATGAAGTGGAGACTAAAAATAAAGAATCTCCCACCCATCAACCTACCACTACTGATTCCTCACCCAGTAGAAATCCCAGTATAAAAATGGGTAGTCGAATATCAGACGGCCGGATCCCACAGAGCAGGACTGCTTCTTCTATAGGTGCAGGGAGGCCAATTCTGAGAGGAACTCCATCCCATCCACCTGTTTTAGGGGTGGACAGTAGCGATAAAACCAAAGCTCCCCCCACAACTTCCCCCTCAAAACATAAGGTAGATCCTACAGCTGCACCTACTGTGATCAGTAGACAGACATATTCAACCAGTGAACTGACATCCTCAAATGATCATGAAGATGATTACCTTTATGAGGGCAGTAAAGAAATTAGCAATAAAGATATTATCCCAGCTGCACCTTCTAAAACTACAGCCTCTGATGTTGAGATCCAGCAACCTGTACAGACCTCTAAGGATGTTTCTAGGTCTGTCCCCACCGTCCCCCGCAGACCTGTTATTGGTTCAAATGGAAGGTTTCGTTCTCCTGTCGTAGTAAGACGTCAAAATGGGACACAGTTCACTGGTAGGTGGCAACCAGGACAGCATACACGGTTGGGCTCCCCTGCTAAACAAAACACGTCTTCTACATCCGTTTCAACTTCTTCATCCTCTTCTGCCTCCAAGACCAGGCAACCAGACCATATTTCACATCGAAACACAAGTACAAGCAGTAGTCCTAATGGTGGGTCAACTCTGGGATCAGGGTCACGCTTACCTCCGAGAAAATCCCCCACTGAAAACTCAAATGGCAACATAGAGGCTGATTCCAAGACCTCAGCCCCATCACGCAATCCAGTGGTTGGTTCAAGACTGCGCTATCCAAGCAGATCTGATACCATTTCAAGAGGGAAATCCCCTGTTAGTGGCTACAAACCCTTTTATGAGCAAGGTAAGCTTAATATTCTGCACAAAGTATTGCAAAAATCTCATGTAAATGTTTATCAGTTGAGGAAGATCCAGTATCCTATACTTTCTTTTTTCTGCATACATAGGAAAAAACGGACGACCAAATCTTACAGCTACAAATGGCAAAATGCCCTCTACAGCAGATGAAAATACAAAAGCAAATGGAATGAAACATATCACAGGCCCTGATGGAACCAAATGGGTGTGTTAACCTAGCTAAGTGATAAATTACGAAGCTTGCTCAGCCAAACAAAAAAACCTTACTACAGTCATGAGACACTGTGTGATGTGGTATGTGTTCCTGCCATGTGTGTTGTTTAATTTTTCTCATGTATTTACAGTGAATGTACCCTCCCTTAGGTTGTAGATCTGGATAAAGGGGTGTTAATGAATGAAGATGGGAGAGTTTTACAGGATACTAGGGGTCGACCCAGGAAAGTTGTCCTCGGAGAAGATGGAAAAACTATTTTTGGTGGGATTCCTCATTCATGGTTCTGTTTTCACGACATATTTATATTCATTGTCTTAAGATGACAATGCTGACAATGTAAAGCAATTCACCTTTATGCCACTTTCCTATAGATGAACAAGGAACCCCATTAGTAAACCAGGAGGGCGTGGCTCTTTTTGGTCATGGGAGGGACAGTCGGCCTGTGGTGAATCCCAAAGAGAAGTACCTTACTGTGGGAGGGAAACCAGTGGTGGGCCTGGATCGTCCTAAAGCCAGTACTACAACTACAACTACAACTACAACTACACCACCCACAACTACTACTACAACTACAACTACAACCACAACTACCACCACCACTACTACCACAACCACTCCTGAACCTACCACAACAGAGATGACGACTCTGGAGCCCACAACCACTGAAGCTTTTCCTACCTGTCCCCCTGGAACATTTTCAAGGCTGGATGTAAATGGCCACCCTGTAATGGATATTGATGGTATACTGGACTGCTACCCAGATGGTGAGTACAAAAGCACATTTTTAAGATTTAACAAATAAAGAATAAATACAAAATGGGA
Organism: Alestes dentex; assembly: GCA_037576975.1. Lineage (NCBI taxonomy): Eukaryota > Metazoa > Chordata > Actinopteri > Characiformes > Alestidae > Alestes > Alestes dentex. Next base: position 6,015,386 of record JBBIGA010000153.1, on the reverse strand, counting down.
AGAAATCAATCTTTTCCATGACAAAATAGTCAGTGGTTTAAACTGGACTTGCATCTGAAACATGGCTTGAAAATGTTTTAGTCTTTGACCACAGATGTCCTGGGAATGCGAGGCAAATTAGTGGTATGATAATCTCAAGGGTTAAGATTATATTAAAGTGGGTTTGGCTCACCATTAATACCACATAATTCCCTGTTGTGAAACATGATTTATCATTGGCATCTAGTTAGTATCCACAATTTCTTAGCCTCTGTAATTTGGGAAAGCTTTACCAAATAGAAATGTGCACAAGGAAGGTAAGCCGCTTGTTGTCATTCTAGAGTAGCCACTCTCTGTAGCTGAGAGGGCCTCTGATTAACTTAATTTCCCATAGAAATGATGTGTACAACAGACATGCCAGAAAACCTTTTGGTCTAGTGGGTAATCCAAGAGGCGAGTATAAGCAAGCCAGAAACCAACTCAAACCAGTGCAAACGTGAGCTTTTGACATGTTACTGATTGTCACAAGTGTTTGTTCCTAGCAAAAACAAAACTAAACTCAACTTAAAACCAACTGTTATGGACTCAACATATGTATGTATTTCCATGTTGCACTAGAGCCCCCTGCCCATCCAAGTGTTGTTTTTTTTTTTTTTTAATGAAACCCAGGGTATTTATACCAAACATTTGTTGACCTTCATCTCCAAATGTATATGCACTATCCTTACACAGGTCCCTGTCCATTGTGGTATCTGTTCTGGAGCAGAGGGACTAAGTGCGAGTGATTGCTGGTTTAATGTTGTGGTGCATTGTTGGGTGTGATGTATAGAAAACCTATTAACTGACATTTTATGTTAAAAACAAAACCTATTTAAAAAGCCATGAGATAACTGAAATTTGAAAGATGGGGCATGCCTGAACCTCCATCTCCTTTTAATCTTACATCCTTAAAAAATTCCATCTCTCCCATGATAAGGTCTTTCACACCTTACCGACCCTCATATCCTCTCTGTTCCTCAGTCCCCTCACAGTCTCCATCTCTAGTCATAAAAGGGGAGGTCTGGCCACCCACTTCAAACAGGAGGGAACCAGAGTTCTGGGGTGCTTCTGCTTGAGGTAGATGTCTAGACAACCTCCATTTTTATGATGAGAGACTTGGATCATTTATTGAAGGCATGGTCCAAAATGAAATACATTCAGTAGATCAACTGGTTTCTTTCAACAGTGTCATATCTCCCCCAACCTCTTTTTTCAGTCACCCAGCCTCTTTTACCGTAAGCATCTCTGAAACAATGCTGTTTGTGGCCAGTGCTATGTGAAAGTGCTTTCTATTCTGCACAGATCACCTGAGAGTTTATGATATGAACAGAGAATGCTGTGCGTATTGTGGAGTGGTTTGAGCTGCATTGTGAGTTTTGCTTGGTAATGTATAGTGATGAATATGCTGTGCATTTGAGAACGTGCTCCAGTGTCTCTTGCTCCACCTACAGAAGCTGGCTCAGGGATGGGAGTAGACTCCATGGTTATGATCACCATTGCACCTGACGATGCTTTTGCTAGAGAGGAAGGTATTGGCTGAGTCTGGCTGTGACTGGCTGTCGAGCTTTGCCTTTTTTCTGTTCTCGTTTGTGTTGTCTGTGCATTGACTTCAGGCCGTACTCTGTTTCTTGTGCTATGTGCTTGTTTACTGCTGTGGTTTGGGTTCATTTTTCGTTCGTTGTCTTTTCCAAAGCAAAGTCAGTTCGTGTGCTGCATGACTAACAGAGGGAGAATGTCCCAGCTGCCTGGTGCTGAGAATGAGTCGACTTGGATGATTTTTGGGAATTACTTGCTTCATCAGTAAACGGACCTCATTGTGTAATTGTTTATGTAATTTTATTCTTTTGAACACATTAGCCACATCAACGGCCCCAAAAGGCTACAAGGACTAACTTGCATACATTATAACTTTTTCTTATACTCACTTTGCATGTATAATTTCCAAACAATTGCTGTCTAGATGTGTTGGGAACATGGGTAATGTTGATCAGTTGATGATACCGTTATTCTAATGGGTTGATTGTATATACTTTTAAAGTTATGCTTCATAATAACTTCATATTTGCTGTATAAAAGAATATCACTGCGACTACTTTTCTGAAGGATGTAGAAAAGGCTTTGTAATCACATAAGACACAGTCATATGCAAAAGTTCCAAAGACCTTCTGAGTATTGATCTTCTAAGTAAAAAATAGGTACACATCCTATTTTTTACTTACTAATTTTTTACTCTACTTTTTCTACAGAAAACACATTTTTAGAAATTCTGCAAATTGTAGCAGACAATGTGTGTTTATTTACCATGGAGGTAAATAAGACAAGATTAGAACAATTTAAAAAAAAATCAGTTGCAAATAACGTAGTATAGAAAATGATATAATGAAACAAATAAAACATCAAATATAGAATGTGCCAAAATGTTTGTACAAGCTACTTTATTTATTTTATTTTATTTTATTTTATTTTTATTTTTATTTTTTTCCAGTTAGGCAAATTCGTGAAACAGTCATTCAGTTACACTGTCTCATTTACACTTATCCAGAGTGGCAGTTTAATCAGATGTAGGCGACTGTAATGTTAGGAGCCCTGCCCAAGGACTGGTGTAGTGTACTGTCCTGGCCTGGATGGCAAGTGTTGCCCAATATGCTACATCAACCTCATCTTTAAATTAACTGCGCATTAAGTGTGGTCCCTGTAGAAAATGTGAACTTATTTTCACTTTAAACCAACATGGAAATTGACCGATGTTACCCTAACTTTAATATACATTAGGCAACAGGGCAAGAGCATCCCTAAGTCCTGTGCTGTGATTTGTAATGTATTTTTACTTTACAGATGACTTTTTGATAGACACCACGGCTGTTCAGCTTCCCACCACCACTCAGCCCCCCACTCCTGAGACTCCACGCCCACTCAACAACACCCCGTCCTCAGAGTTTGACATCACTGGCAAGAAACGCTTCACAGGTAATGCATCTGGTTGCATGGAGCTAAAAAAAAGGTTCACCCAGTTGTTTCAAACTAGTGTAACTTTTTAAATCCAGCTCAGTCTAAAGTGACTCAGCCCTGCTTTACGTTAGAATGGCACCGCCTGAGATATTAAGCCATTGTCCTAACTTCTGTCCTGGGTACCATTTCATCTTGGTCTGTTGCAGAAGGCCATTGGCAACAGTCTCTAAAGGCCTCAGGTTGTTTCATGTGGGCAGCTTCTGTAGGAAATATCTCTGACTGCTTGAGTGAAAGCATTTAAACGTAACATTATAAATAATCATAAAGTATGTGGGATATGGCTTCCTGCCCAAAGAGAGAGAGAGAGGGCTAGAACGAGAGGGAGAGAGAAACATAGCTTTCTAAATAATGGCAGAGCTTTGAGTATTCTGCTCCAGATAAAACAGAAAAAGTGTATGAAAGTGGGTTCCACTCAACACTGTAAATGATAGCCAAAAGTCTGGGTGCAGCCCAATCCTGCCGTGTTCAGAGTGCCTTCTTACCTGACCCTACATTTTACTTTGGCTTCTCATAAAGGCACATCATGAATAAGTTTGACTGAAAAGCACGCACTAATTATTATGTGGAAAATTCCAAATATCCTCATTGTAAGCTGAGCATGAGTGTTTCTGTGTCCCATCATAATAATGTATCAGATACTTCAGTTCAAAGATAAAGCGGACAGATGTGGCCTCCAAGGTTCTGAAAATGAAGAACATTGTTCAAACTGTACTGGCTGATAACTTCTTGTAGATTTGTGTTTGTTTTCTCAAGTTCAGCTATTACACATGGCCTTGGATAGATCATCTGTGCTCATAGACGTCTATATTCCTACATAGTTTAATTACAATCAAGATTTATCACGGCTAATCAAGGTCTCCTGGAAGCTGGATAGGGCAGGGTAGAGCTAGAAATAAGTTTGTAGGAGAACTGGTGGATGCTGAGGTAACTCCAAGTATGCAGTACAGATAATTGTACTTAAATTCCCAATATGAATGCCAAATAATCAAATAAAGCATAGCGAATTGTGAAATGTGATTCTGTCTTTGCAGGACTCACGTCCAAAGACATTAATATGTTCACTATTGCTCATTGTTCCTTGTCCAGTGCTTTGTATACAGAAACACTGGCGCAGATGTTGAGTGCATCTGACAGATGGTTGTGCGGGGCTGGGGCTTGGCTGGAGAGGTAGCCCGAGGTGACTGTAAACATTATCCCACCCCTCACTTCCTGTCCAGCACAGCCTGTAGAGATACAGTATGTTGTTACCATAACAGCTCTGTGTCTGCTGTGCCCATCTACATTAGCTATGCTCATGCTTCTGATCTAAGACCAGCTAAAGGCATGTGACAGGAAGCAGAATGAACACTGACAGTCAGAGCAATGCCCCTGCTTTCTGAAATTTAACATGGTAGCATGAGCTGAAATTGCAGTTTGGAAATGAGTTGATGACAACATAACTGCAGAAAAGAGACTGAAATGACAGCATGGCCAGTAAACGAACTCTAGACAAGTTACTGTGACTATTGAATCAACTGCTTTGATGAACTTCAGGTTTAACCATATTTGTAGGTGTCAACCTTGTCATAAACAGTGGTCGTGCTGACCTGGAGACCCTTTTCTGATCCTTTGCCAGTATCCTGAGAGCTCACACCATCTTGCAGCTCCGCTAATGTGCTTTTCTTGGCAGAAGCTTGACATGAGCTGTTTTGGCTGGAAAAAAAGAGCATGCGAAAACACCCTAAGAATGAGTGTACCATAACAAGCCAGCTCCTCATTGTTTTATGAAGTAGCCCGTCAATTACTTGCAAGGGTGATGTGTGCATGCTGAGCCATCAGGGAGTGAGAGAGAGAGCAAGCACGTGGGTCAACACCGCAGACACCAGAGGAGCCAGTAGCACCAGGAAAAGAAAAAGCTTTAGTAACGTTCAAGCAAGAGCTGAACGTCCAGATGAACTCCGTATGAGCTTTAGCACGGTTAAACTTGCACTAATGGCAGCTAGAGTTTAAGGCAGTTATATAACTCTTGTTATGAACACCAAGGGAGCAACATGAGAGATACTGGAAGTATTACTACAAGCAACAGTGGACTTGTAATGTCAGCATGTGAGATGTCTCTTAGTAACACAGAAAACAACGTGATACATTTACCTCACTTTGTTTCAAATTAGGGCCCAATTTTGACCGATATCAATTTGATCACATTTCAATAACATTATAATATCAGCCGATTTATTGGTCAAATTCTATTTTAAATTCAAATACATTAGTTCTACTTAAATAAAGTATATCAGCACTTCTTGTTACTTTGTTTTGCTTTTGAAAGATGGAAATTATGTCCACACTGAAATCAGGTCATTTCAGTGCAGTTTTACAGTGTAATAGTCCCAGTAACATGAAATTAATAGGAGCTTGCATTAATAGGCACCAGAAATGTAAGACTTGAGCTCATGAACATGGCTTAGCCTACAACCAATAAAAACCACTTACTGAGCAGGGAGACTGAACTACCTCAGTTGACCCAGGAGTGTCACAGTAACACGTTTTAAAGGTCTTGGGATCACCTCCAGTAGTACCCGTACCAAAGTGCACGAGCACATTCATGTACAGACAACGGGCCGATAAATCTTGACGCTCCGGAGAGTCAGAGCCGTCCTGCACATCTGAAAGACATTACTGTGAAGGAATGAAAAAAATAAAAGAAATTAAAAAACATTAAAAAAGAAAAACAGAAATAAAATGACTGGAGGTAAAAGTGCTGATATCAGCGCAGAGCTGCTTCCTTCTGGCTGGGGCCTAAGAGATCCCCAGAGCATTGAAGAGTTTAATAGTCTGGGTTCTCCGCTACTCCCTAGATCTCCAACACATCCGCTGTTTTTCACGCTGCTGCTGTTGTGTCTGTTCTCTCCCTCTGGTCATGAAAACCATGGCAGTGCGATCTGGATTGTCTGTGTTCATGTGAATGTCGGAGTATGATTAAAAACAAAGCTTTCCTTATCGCACACCGAACAGAAGCCTTTAACTCTTAGCTCGTAACTCAGTGCAGAGTGTATGTGTTTGTATCTGCAGCTGTAGACATTTGTTGGTTGGAAAATCAGGTGAACAACAACATGGCACGGAGTGTTTGATTGGCTCCAGGTGTGGGTCTTGTGGCCCAATCAAATAGAGACTTCTGAAAGTATTCCCAGATGTCAGGTTACAATAATAATGGTGAGCCGGTGAACCATTGCACGGAGACCACCAGACCACATAGGCCTGCTGATGGATAGGACTGCAAACTGTTATTGAGTCTACGACATAAACAAAACTACATTTTTACGCAAACCCCACAAAAGACAGAGAACATCTTCCAGCTAGACTATACTAAGCATCTAACGCATGCAGTCTAGACCCACAAAACCACAAAACCTAATTATAGCAATTTCCCCCAGAATCAATAATGTTTTCTGAATCTTATTTTGATTCTGATTCTAATAGCGTACTTATTAGCTAACCTTAAATGCCCAGGACCTGCTGGTAGATACAAAAATTTGTAAGTAATTACATCTGTCATTAGTGTGAACGAACCTGTGCCTTGAACTGACCTGCATGCACTCATCCTAATCAGTGAAATGCTTTAATTTTACGCCAGGCACTGGCAGCTTAAAATGTGCATGTGCTGTAGGAAAAAACACATCAGTCTGAATGTTCTTATTTAGATCACATGGCCCTAGATCAGATACACAGTCTAAGTATGAAGTTGACTCGGAGCTGATCTGAAAAGGTCAGGTTTGTACATCCACACAGTTCTGAACAGACCAGATTTGTGACACATCAAAGCAGACAGTTCGATTTGTAGCCCTTTGAACTGGTAATGTGAATGTAGCTAATAACCTAGCCAGCTTGTACATGTAGTTGCTGGCCAACAAGCTTTATGGTGTAATTAAACAGGTTTTAAGATGTAATGTGCAACAGAAATCCATGAGGTGACACACCAAAGAGGTAAAACATGACCACTCACAGATGAAGCATTAAATGTTGATTATCTTGTTACAGTGGTGCAAAGTCAATGTCTGGAATGTATTAGATGGTAAGCAAACAATCAGTTCTCACAACTGTCAGTAATACATCAACTACAGGGGAAATGGGCACCCATAAAACTTAGTGACTTTGACAAGGGCCAAATCGTTATGGCCAGATGACTGGGTTGGAACAGGATAATGCACTGGGTTGGAAAGGAATGGTTTGGAGGAACTTGACGAACAGTTCAAGGTGACTTGGCCTCCAAATTCCCCAGATCTCAGTCTGCCTGACCATCTGTGGGATGTGCTAGAAGTCGATTTATGGTGGTTCCATCTTGCAAAATACAAACTCCACAGGGTACCAAAGTCTCGTACAGTCCATGCCTTGGCAGGTCAGAGCTGTTTTACAAGCATGTTTCAGACCAACAGCAAATGAGGCAGGCGGTCATAATGTTCTGGCTGAACATGGACTTCTAGGTGGAGAGTAGTATCAGGTCTCTAGCTACCTCTGCGTTTTCACTCAATAACGGGTGGAAGTGGTAAGTGGGGAGGTGAGGCAAGAATTTTGCTTTTAAATTATTGATTCAATACTTAAAATGACCGGGGACAGGAAATAGCAAGGTTAAAGAAGTTAACTTCAAACTCCTGTTTCTCTCCTTTTCTCAGCTCCTTATGTGAACTACATCCGGAAGGACCCTGGAGCTCCATGCTCCCTGACAGAGGCTCTGGAGTACCTGCAGGTGGACGTCTTGGCTGATCTTATTGAGAAGGACAGCCTGACAGCCAAGGAGAAGCAACCACCCAAGTACAAACCTCAAAACATCACGGTGGTCGCCATGGAGGGCTGTCACTCATTTGTTATTTTGGATTGGGCACGCCCACTGAAGGATGACATGGTGTCAGGTACTGCACTTCAGTCCAAATCTTACATGGTTTGTTACAGAACGGTGCATATTAGTTCATATAAAATAAGCCTATGCTTCAGCCATGGTGTAAAAATGACAGGGATCATTCTGTAGCATATCGTTGCTGACCGGGGGCAGGGCTTGGGAGATTTATTGGGGGGAGCAGACAAAAACCACTTTTGGTAGAGACGAAAATTCCCCGCAGTATATATTAGAATTACAGCCCTACCGTAACTGTTCTCGCAACAGTGGACCATTACGGATATGTAGGCTTTTAGTCTCCTTTGGAATGTTTCCTTAAAGTTCAATCAACTCTGTTGATTTGCCTTTAGCTAATAGAAGGGTTTTTCTCTTGTGGTTCATCATGAGTCCAAGTTCACTCTCCAGCCAAAACTAAATGTCAAACATTTCTAACTGGGTGACAAAGTGTGAGACTGAGAAGAGACAATAATTCACACTGAGGCCTAAAGTGAAGTCTCTGGGGTTATCGGATTACTGTAGTCATAATTAATCTTTGAGTGTCTCTGTGCTTTTCTTGGCTAATGAACAGAAGGGACAGATGCAAAGGGTGCTGTGAAACTGCATGATGTCTAAAACAGATAGTAGTTGTTTTTCTCCGAATTTCCACTCTTATCCCCACGTCTCACTGCTCCTAATTTTCTCCCCCTTTTACTCCAAATATAGTCTTTTTCTACACCCCAGAGCTCTGTCTCCTTCAGTGCCATGCTATCTTAAATACACACACAAGCAATCAGACAGACTGGCTGCTACATCTCAGGAATATGAGGTCGTAGAAGTGTTGCTGGCATTAGTTTCAGCCTGGAAAGCATCTTAATTTTTTTTTTTTTTTCGTAACTTGCATAGGTTAAGCTTTCCATATCATAACGTGTTTTGTTGAGAAATACCTGCTGACAAGTTCAGAAGAATATAATTTAGCTATAGTATTACATACATTGAATGTCCAAAAGTTTGTAGACACCCGATCATCCAACATTTCTTCTGAAATCAAGAGTAATATTGTGAAGTTAAGAGCCTTTACTCTTCTGAGAAGCCCTGATTTGATTGAATTTAACCACAAGAGCATTAGTAGGTACTGAAATTAGATTATTAGCACTGGGTCACACTGATGGGGAGCCTAATAAACCTGCTTTAGAATTTCTCACTCTGTTAACAATGTTTTTGAATAGAGATTTTTCAAGCTGTCAGTTGAATGCTGGGTTATGAACATAGAGCACCTCGGTCTTCAGGAATGTAATTACAATAATGTTTCCATAGATTACACGCTATTTTATTATTACCGATCATGTCTCTCTGAAGGTTATATGGTGCATACTGCCTCCTATGATGATATCCTCAACAACAGATGGTCATCTCGTCTCTCATCTGGCACTCACTTACCTGTGGAGAACCTGAAGCCGAACTCCAGGTGAGCTACATTAATTTTGCAAACTGTGCTGTCGTTTAGTGTGTTGTTGGCTTTTTCGCCCTTGGAGTACAGCTCATGAGAGGAGTTAAGTCTTCCATAATGTGACAAGGAGGTAGGGATTTACTAAGAAGTGCCTGGGCCAAGTTTCTATAAAACATTGCAGTGTAAATCTCAAAACATTCACATACTTGAACTACGGTGTTGGGTGCACTTAGATGTTCAGTTAGGTAATATACACTACATCTGTAGCCTTTATATATGCCAACAATATACTTGTGCCAACGATGGACATATATAATTTAATTGCCGACTGAGGGCGCACGACTGAAGCCACTGCTCCAGAGACACATAGGGCCTGGAAATAAGTTCCTCACAGACTAGCACAGATTTTCTCATCCTTTAAGATATGCACCAAAATCAAATGTATTTCTTGTTTTCTGGTTCAGTACAGCATCTGAATGTTCATGACATAATGCATGTTTTTAAAAGACTTTTTGTTTTGTCATGTTTTATTCAATCACTTCAACAGCGCTAATTTTCTGTAGCGTTTGTATGAAAATCAATACGTAATGTAACATGAAGCGAAATGAGGCGTACTTTTATTTCTCCATCTGAACATAGTACCACTTACAGCATTAACAAGGATAGATTAGCATACAAGACATACATGTGACATCCTCTTGAATGTGATGAAACGCTATTATTGTGCATCCTGTTATATTTTGACATTTCATCACATTTTCTCACAAATACAACGCAAATGCAGTTCACTAAATAATTGTCCGATATATATTTTATTATATAATCAGTAACGCTAATCTAAAAAATAAAAATTAAAACTTGGAGTCAAGACAGGGTCTATGTAGTCAGTTCAACATTGATAAATGTAGCAGAATATGGTAAAAAAAAAATTATGTTTCCTTACAAACTGAAAGCTTACTTTTGAGGGAAACCCCCCCCCCATCCCAGTGCCAGTTTATCGCCTTTTTCTGAGAGAGTATAACAAAGTAATTATGTGCAAATAATTGAACAAAATAACATTCATAACCCCAGACCTGTAAGGGTTTAAGATAATAAACGTCTTCAATCAATGCCTCAATGAGGCAAATAAACTTTTGATTTGTGTGTGAATAAGCTCATGCGTAATGACTGTACAGTGCTAAAGCTCAGTCAGGATCCTCTATTCAGTGCCGAGCTGGAGAGCACTACAGAGCACGCTTAGATCATAATTACATCACGTCTGAGGGCCTTCTGAGCTCAGAACCTCCATGCAGGGAGTGTTTGTGTCTGCATGACCTTTGGACTCGCATCATAACACTACAGCCCCCCAAAAAACCTACCAGATGAGTGTCTTCTAGCTAGCAGGAGAACTTACTGTAAGGTGGGTTGCAACTTATGTGCAGACAGTTTATAGAGCACATGTTGATAACAGATGGATGTCAGCAGTAACAGCTCAGCTTTATGTGCTGATGTCAGCAATTCCGCATTCATACAAGAGCTATAAATCATATAAACAGTCCTTCTAAGGCTTAAGTAGCATGACAATTTCTAAATCTTCTTTATTTCTAATTTCTATTACATAGTGGATAAAATGACGCCCATCTTTCAGCACTCACTCCCTCAATTCCTCTTTCTCCATCCGTCCTTGTTTAAGTTTAAATCAAAAGCAGCAAGATTACTCATGTGATTCATTCTCACATGAGCTAAAGAAAACTGGCAGAATCACTAGGCCTCAGAAACAGCACCAGTGGAGGCTTGACTTTGGCTCAGTGGGATCCGGCTCCTCTCACACTCCCTAAGCTGTTTTATGACTTGCGTCTCTCCTATGATACACAGAATCGCACAGACAAAACATTGTTTACTGCTTCCAAGCAACCCTGCTACGCTCCTGTCAGAACTAAGGTTACCCACGCTGACTCTTTGTAGTCACGGTTACACTTCATCTGAAATATGTTATGGGCTGTCCGGACATTTCCCACAGATGTGGAACAATGAGGAGGCTACCGGATCTGACCGGACAGGCCTTATTCACTCAGACTGGATGCATATGTGCAACAGTCCTTCACATGCACACACTTAAGAGCTACTCATGCATCATAAAAACACACTTATCAGTCAGGCAGTTGACTCTCATAGACTCTTATAGACTAGGAACATGCAGACCATTCCACTGGTAGGTCATCAGTGATGCCATAATATGGCATCCCTGATGACATACCAGTGGAATGGTCTGCATGTTCCTAGTCTATAAGAGTCTATGAGTCATCAGTGATGCAA
>JBBIGA010000153.1:5990659-6003671 GCA_037576975.1 Alestes dentex | reverse complement strand
ATGCAGACCATTCCACTGGTAGGTCATCAGTGATGCCATAATATGGCATCACTGATGACCTACCAGTGGAATGGTCTGCATGTTCCTAGTCTATAAGAGTCTATGAGTCATCAGTGATGCCATCAGTGATGCCATAATATGGAGAATTCATAGGTTTTAAATGTTTGGCAATACCTTCAAGCATTTTTTGTTATTTTCACCCATGCTGCAGAATCTAGAGCCTCCTTTTTGTACACACCTCCAATGATCAGTCTTAGAAGTTGATTCCGTTTTCTGCTTGTCACGACACAAATACTCCCAGGTACAAATTCAGGTTCCTCAGTCCATACAACCTTACTCCACATCTCGGATGTTTGGGTGTGTAGTATGAATCTTTTTGGGCTCTTTCCCTTTCTCAGAAACAGCTTCTTGAACAGCTATACGTCCTTTCAGACACACAGTGTCGAGTTGTCCTCTCATGATGGTGGAATGATGGACAGAAACACCTGCTCATTTTTCAGATCTGAAGCAAGAGGGTTTGTTTTTCTCTTCTCTCTCAAAGATGAAAGTTCTGTTTTTCTGAAGGTGAAGGTGGTCTACCAGGTCCTGCATGGTAATCAAGGGTCCTATTTTCGCTACCTTTTAATCACGAGTTAGAACAGTTAACCTCCAATCATACGTCAAGATATAATCCAGATGTGAAATTTAATGTTCTAAAAAACTGGATTTCGGTATGTGAACATGTCTCAATTGTATACAGGTCTTCAGTATCAGGACAGGGTTGGTGTGTGCATTATTTTATCTGTTTTCTAAACCAGAGGCACTAGGGAAATGTGTATGTTGTGGATTGTCCAGTGTGAAAGATTTCAGTTAAAGCATCTAAACTCACACAGAACTCATACGATTTTATCTTTAAAGCGTGTAGCTACATTAGCTGGCTAGCCAGCCCAGATATGTCTTTCTTTGTTTTATTTACTGGATCTATGAAGTGGATTAAACACACAATGTGAGTTTTAGAGTGTAATCGAAACCAGTGACAGACTTGCTAATACAGGAAATATTTAAAAAGCTGCAGTGTGGCGTTCTTAGTCCATGATCACTTTCGAAATTCCAAATTCGTAAAGCCTGTAAGCAAGACTCCACATTGGTGTTCTCTGAGAACGCAGATCTTACTAATATCTTACTAATATCTTATGGCAGACACTTTTTGCAGCACTGACACACTACTGACAAATGTCTTGCAGCACTGACACACCATCACAACATCTTTAATCAATGAGACAAAACTGAGGTGTTAACAAACTCTTGTTCTTGTTTAATAAACTCTTGTCTTGTATGTGAATAAGCTCTGCTTGAACAGTTCTCCATGATCCATGATCACCTTGAACTGAAATGTAGCTGTGGGTTGGGACAGACACTTCCAGACACTGCAAATACCATATGGATACTTTCTCATAAAGCTTTCTCTTAAGTCCTCTTAGATCTGCTGTCTAGGGGGATAAGGGAAAAGGAAGCACACCCACTTCCTCTTCTCTCGCTGTGGCAATCTGTCTGGGATTGGCTTCGGAATGCTCTCTTTATTTTGGTCAGACTTTCCACGTGGCTTCTTTAATTTGATCCAGCCATGCTGGTTTTATGTCATTAATTGGGGCTCAAATAAAAACAAGCGAAGCGCGAAGGTTCACACATACACACACACACACACACACACACACAGCAATGAAAAGAGCTAATCTCTCTAATCCATTTACCTGTGTGCTTTAAACTGTGTCAAATAACCCATTTCTACAGTTGTATGCAAACATTTGAACACCCTGGTCAAATTAACATTCACCCTAGTCAAACTGACAAAATGAGTACACATCCTCTACAGAGAACACTCTTATTTCATTTTTCTGCATATTCTATTTCACAGTTCTATGTATTTGTTGACTTTAACATAGTGCAAGTAACACTGGAATGGAAAAAATATCATAAAATATAAAATATGTCATAACTGGTCACATTTTATGTTCCACGAATTCTGCAAATAAACAGTAATTGCGTGTTAAAATGTGCAGAAGTGCCTTCTCTGTAAAGGGCGTGTGCTTACATTCACTTATAAAACCAAGGACGCCCAAAATGTTGGACATGACTGTGTGTGTTTTAAACCTCCTCAGGCTTCTCTTCTCCAATTTCTTTTTTTCTTGTCCTTCTCTAATCGATCAAATGACGCAAAGTCTGCCAGGAAGTTGGGGGCTGAAAGCTTATATTTGTCTCACTGATGTTTGTAATAAAAGAAAATACTATAATCATAAAGTTTCCCTATTGAGTCATTGCCTTTTTCCTCTCGTTCACACTCCTATCTTCGCTCATTACGCTTCACCTTCTCTTTTTGGCTTTCTGTCTGTAATATCTGTTCTGCAAACGTAGTTTTTCTTCCTTAACATTAATCATTGGAGGGCGTTTGTGTGTTATTGTCTCTACACCACACATGTTTTGTTGGACATAACAGGTTTTAACTTTATCTTTCAGCCATCTGGATTAGTTACTAAGAATGGAATGACCTTCAGAATCTCACAAATTCTCAGAGTTTAAAGCTTTCAGTGAGTAATTCTTCTTTTTTCCACTGTTAGGTACTACTTCAGAGTTCAAGCAAAGAACATTTTTGGTCTGGGGCCGATCAGCGAGACATTAACGTATGTTACAGAATCAGGTCAGAATCTCTCTGGAGCGCTTTGTTTATTTACAGAATGGTTTATTAATTGATTGAAAATGGAGAAACTAATCAGTCCTCTAAATCAAAATATTGTCCTCTTTACAGATGACCCCCTACTTATAGAGAGACCTCCAGGTAAGATAAATTCATTGTACACAAAGGGCAATCAATATATACCTATTCTCTAAAAAATAAAATATCTGAAAAGACTGAATTGGAGCCATGCCATAGAACATCCTCTTCTGATTCCCTAAACATCCTTTTAACAGATCTTTTTAAAGGATCCCTTTGTTAGTGAGATATGTGAGTGCAGAACCTTTCTAACATCGAAAGGACGTAAACATTTTGTAAAAGTTCTGAGTGATTCCATGACTGAGGTGTCAGCTAGGCCTTCTAACTAAAAATTGCAATTTTATTCACTTTCAAATCTGAATTAAGAAAACATCCCTTTAACCACCCAATAAAAATGAACATTTTTGGAGACTTCATTTTCTGACAGCCCTGTTAGAAAAACACATGCTACTATTATCAAAACCTGCGTGTTCAGTAATGCTATTATTTCAAAAACATCTTTTTAAATTAGAAATTAATCAGACATTAAAAATGAATTGATTTATCAAATTAAGTCAAAAGATGTTACATTTGTATGAAGCAATGAAATATGTACTGTGGTGTAAGATGGATGTAAGATATTTTACTGTTATGATAGAAGACTAAGTTCGTATCCAGGTGTGAAGCTCTGAATAAAGAGGAGAAGTGTGGGAGAGCAGAGTAGCCAAAATTCAGACCTGTTAAAATGAGCATCTGGTGGTTCACAGACTCAAAGGCAGCTGACAGCATTAGCAGGATGAGGGCTGGGAACTTCTTTGAGAGACAAAAGACATTCTCTGCTGTTGTGTGTTCTGGTTTGTTTCTGGACTGGTTAATATTGAGATGGCTGTTCTGCTCATAATGGGGAGACAGCTGTGCCAGGGTAGTCCGTTCCCTAGTTCTGGACAGAAAAAAATGGGAAACGTGAAACATGACTGTTGTGTGTGCACTTTTTTTGGATCAGAGATTAGTGCCATGAGGTATTTTCATCCAAGTAATGTTGTCATTTGTTATTTTGAAGCCATAAAACAAAATAATAAAAAAAAAAACATATTTAAATCTAATTTATGAAGGGACTCTTTTGACGTGAACAATCAACAAAGCTGATCATTTTCCAGTTATTTCTGTGAAAATACATACAAACTGCTGACAGTAACATAAAGAAAGCAGATTCTACATGCCTACTAATGTTATATAACTACCTTGCTATTTAATTAGTAACAGGGTTTAGTTTTAGGCGTGAAATTAACAAATGCATAAAATATGGGTAATTAGCATATGACCACATGGCACCAGAGTTTATAAGGGAGTTATTTTTAAATAGAATTTTGAGATTCCTTAATGCTAATAAGAGTGTGTAAATTAAACACGCATTAATAAATACGCCTAAAACACATTTTGAACACGCTTATTACTGTTTCTCTTCCAGGTGGTGAGCCTATTTGGATTCCATTCACCTTCAGATACAACCCTGCCCACAGTTCCTGTAAAGGAAGTCAATTTGTCAAACGCACTTGGTACAGGAAGTTTGTGGGCGTGGTCCTCTGCAATTCACTGCGCTACAAGATCTTTATGGGAGATGGCCTAAAAGGTATCATCTTGTCTTCTTTCTTTTTCCATTATACACATTTTCTCCTCTTAAGTCCCAGTCTATATCGTTCCAAAGTCTTCAATGCAACGGTCTAATGTCCAGTATGTGATTTAACCAGAATGTGCCTAAACTCTGGCTCTCACAATTTCAGAACCTTTCTATAGCATTGCTGACTCCCTTGGCAATGGAGAGGATCACTGTCAGTTTGTAGATTCCTATCTAGAGGGAAGAACAGGACCACACAACCTCTCCCTCTACCTGCCCACAGCTCAAGGTACTTCATTCTTTGCACACTCTAAAAATACACTGCACTTTTCACTGACAAAAGTGATGCCTGGTTTAAACAAGTACAAAATCTGTGCATGAATAGAATGTATGAGCAGAATTACTGCCAAAAGACCATAAGAACCACTAAATATGATATTATTATATATGATATGATATTCAGCTCCAGAAAAAAAAGTTACGTTTTATAGGTGCGAGTATTGAACTGAACAGCTTTGCCTTACTGCTGACAATATTTCTCCTAATTTCCAAATAAAAATATTGTTCTTTAACGCAAACTTTTAAAGGTATAAGAGAAATGATGCAGTGTTTACAGAATTTTTACTACTTGTTCACTTTTAAACAAAATGGCAATAATTACCTTTGACATACTTCTAGTAGTGTTTTTTCCATCCAACTGGTCACATTGCGAGAGGAGAGTGTTGATTACAGCAGTGTTTTCATACTTTTCCTCATTAAATAAGATTTGTTTCGGGTGATCACTAATCAGTCCCTCATAAAGCAGAATGAGGTGTTTGTGTTGGAGTTTAACAGACACTGGCGCGGAATGGTTGTCTTACTAATAGAGATGCTAATTTAAAAATAAATTGCAGTGGTCTCTTATTTTTTTCTGGAGCTGTATATCATTCATGGTGCACAATGAATCAGGTATTGCTTGTCTTCATTTCACATCAGAGTACACAAGCAGCACCGTCATTAAGTTATTTCTATGCATTTCAGGTTACTATCGCTCATATAGGCAGGAGCCTGTAAATTTCGGACCCATAGGCAAGCGCACGCCTCATCCTTTCGTGGGCTGGTATGAATGTGGTGTCCCAATCCCTGGGAAATGGTAACGGAGGACTTTCTGAAAGCCAGACACCACTGGCATGTACATTCCATCCTTTCTCGCTCTCTCTCTCTGTTTGCCCAGTTCCATAAATGAACTTTTGCTCGCCATGGAAACTGAACCCAAAACAACATACTGTTTCTGACAGAGAGAATATAATGCTTAAAATAACACCTTCCTATATAATTATTCAAATATCAAGTACTTTTTTGAAGCAGTCTGTATATGATGGAAATTCAAGCATGTGTGCTCAAATTATTAATAACATTTCAGGGACATACTATCCTCAGTAATTCCCAATGATTGAGAATGGCTTCTGACGTTATTTCTGTCTGGAATAATTTATCTTACTATGACTCAATAAGTAGCTTAAATAGGACCTGTAATACGAAACACACGCCCGACTAAGCAGTGACTGGGGATTGCTTGAAGCCTTACAAATGCAATGACCTATACATTGATGATGTAACAAATTCTCCATGAATGATGTTTTTGTAGTTTTTTTAATGATTTTTGCTAGCTTTTGTACTCATTTTTGTATCATCTTACCTTCAACAACAGCTGGCTTGGGAGTATTGCCCATATTAGGGCAGATAAAAAGTTGTTTCCATTTGCTCAGGAAAGGTTGAGAACTGAATAAAGGTGCTATGGAGAACATGGAAACCACTTATGTGTAATGTTACATGGATTAGTGTGTTACTAGCATGGAAATTGTACAGTGCTTAAGACGACTGAAGTGTGAGACCAGCATCTAGACCAGACCTAATCAACAATGTGGGAAACTCTGACCCTAACCTTAACTCCAACCCAAAACCTAAACCTAAACCTAATCCTACAACTATCCTTAACTTCAACCCAAAACCTAAACCTAATCCTAAACTTAACCCTAACTCCAACCTAAAACCTAAACCCAAACCTTTACCTAATTTTAACCTAAACCTAAATCTAACCTTAACTTCAACCCAAAACCTAAACCCAATCCCAAACCTAATCCTAAATCTAACATCAACTTAAAACTAACAACTGATCTCAACTTCAACCACAAGCTGATACTTAATCACAAACCTAACCTCACCTTCAACCCAAAACCTAAACTTAATCTTAAACCTAACCCTAACTCCAGCACAAAACCTAAACCTAATCCTAAATCTAACCTCAACTTCAGCCCAAAATCTAAACCTGATCCAACACCTAATCTCAACTTCAACCCCAAATTTATACTTAATCACAAACCTAACCTTAACTTTAACTCAAAACTGAAACCCAATACTAAACCTAACCCTAACTCCAGCCCAAACCTAAACCTAATCCTAAACATCACCTGAACTCTGACATTGGTGATCATCAGCTTTGTTTGAACAGATTTTTACATAATATTTAGGTGACTTTTAAAATAATGCGTGACCAATCAAAATGTGTCTTAAAATTTTCGAAGTAGCCTATTCGGTGCTAATACAGTTTTGGAGAGAATTACATTAGAGAGCAGCAGACTAATATATGCAAAGAAAGGTCATTTTAGAGCCGTAAGTGAACAAGAAGACTTTTTCAAATACTAAAGACAATTAGTTAAGTCTCCCTTTCATTCAAAATACATTTAAAAATGGACTGGAAATATTGTAGTTAAAATAGTGGTCATGTGAGTTACAATTCTAGTTCTAATTCTAAAACTCTTTAAGGTAAGACCAGCACCATTTTGTAGAATATTAACTTAATTTAGGTTTTTAGTTGGCTGCTGCCAGAGAAGAGTATTTCCAAGCTCCAAAGGTTTGGATTAATGTTTCAGGACTTTCTAAACCAGTAATTATGAAAAAAAAAAGTAAGAAAATGTCACTTATTATATTAATGCAATTTATGCCCCAAAGGTCAGAGAGGTGTTATAGTTTACACCCAGGTTTGTAGTAATGGTGAATGGATTGTTGCTAAACCAATGTCAACTGGTATTTCAAAACTCTTAAGACTGTTCATGGATTACTGGTTTTGTTTTTGGTTTTTTTAAGAAATTGTATATTATTGCCACAAATATGAAATTAAATGCCACATTGACTAACTGTCTGTCCAATGGGAGGCATGTACATTAAAAGCAAAACGGGTACTAGAACCGATCCTTGAAGAACCCCACAATTGACTCTTATATCTAGCTTCACCAGAAAAAATCTAATTTTCTTCTATTGGAGTGTTACAAAGAAAACCATTGCAAGGCAATTTCTTTAAGTACAGTACAGTCTCAAAGTCTACGCAGGACAATGGGGCGGTCATCAGTAACAAAGTCTGTATTCAAGCTATGGAGACCTAAAACAGAGAGAGACCTGGCTTGGCCACCATTAGCATACTACAAAAGATACTACCCAGTGGAAAACCAGCATGTCTTATCTAACAGACCAGCCGTTCTTCATTCCAATATTCAAACACATTCATGTTTTACTTGGCATTTTAGACAAACTTGCCCAGCTGTCTTTTTTTAAAGGGGACTCACAAGGTTAGCTAGCCAGGTCATCCGTCTTTTAGACAGTCATTGTTTCGCAGAGTTTTATGATGGTAACTGTTGTTTTTAAAAGACAGGCAATAACAAGGCTGAGCACATTCTCATGTCTCAACTCCAAAATAAACACATGCTACAGAAGCTTTCTGAATTTTCTCATTCTTTGTTGAAACAGGTTGTCTGGGACCAAATTCATCTTATCGTTATATCAGTTTAAGCACAGATTAGGAGTTACAGTGGTCAATGGGCCACATCACACAATTATACATAGCACTAAAGACTACTGTCAGTCTGTCCATGGGAATGGTTTGCTTGAACATATTGAACATTACTATATTTTTGTGTCTGAAAAGAACAGCACAGGAGCATTTGTCTGTAACAGGCCATATATTTAAATTGATAAAGTAATGGGTCTCTTTGAAGTTAAACTGATAAGAGGGATCATAATCAATAGTGCAATACCCCAATTCATATGCTTCATATCTCCCCTTTACTATTATCTACATAAGTGCTGTTGCATCTGCATTGCAGTCAGTGACAGTTAAATGGGTCATGGGTAATTTATTCATCAAAAAATTTAAAATGTATTTGATTAAAAATTATGAATAATTTTTTAATGAAAAGAAAAGAGAAGCTACAAAATTGGAAGTTGTTTCTAATAAACACGTTCTCTAACAAGTTCAAGGAACTGGGTGTCAGGCAACTTCCTTTAGGGTTAAAGCAAAAATCTTTGCAGGCCAATTTTGGTCCAGTTATGCTACCGTATGTTTTACTGAAGTTCTATTCCTGTCTTATCTAAATCTGAAGAACTAGAATTACAAATAATAATGTATCATATGAGATACAAGTTACCAAGAGATCTTGCCTTAAACTATATGAAGCAGGTGGATCGAGTTCCTGCATACATATAGAAAGGGTCACAAACAAATCTTTTGCCTTCTCTAAGATCTGCAATAAATGTATCTGCAATAAAAGCAGTCTGAGAGAGAAAATCACAAGAGCATTAGGTTCTGTTATCGTTTAACTCGGAGGGAGAAGATGTTTATTTTTCTCCTCAGCAATAAACAGTTTGTTCAGCCTTGGAGCTGTTGCAGTTAGTCTAAAATCTAAATTGCACTCTAATTACTCCCAAACTTGGAACATGCCTTCACGTAGAGTGCCCTACATGTCCATCTCAACAGTCACCCTTCAATTACTCTGTAGACTTGCAAAGGTTGGTACAAATTTCTGTGCAGTGTCATGATTGGTATCTAATCTTAGACTGTCTTGTTGTTTTCTGATGAACTGGTTAATACAGTACACTATGGGTTGATTTAACAGACATAGATTAAGTCTAATCTTAGCCTTTATTTTTCCTTCCAGTGGGGAATCTCTTCCATGTATAGTACAGAAATATAACCTTCAGTGTATAGAAGTTTGTATGCACTTGCTCATCCAAATGTGTTCTCAAATTAATATGAAGCTTGTTGTGTGCTCATTCAAATGTATATATACATTCATATGAAGGTTGTCTTCTCTTTGCTGAAGTAGCAACCACTTCTGTTCTGGGAATCTGGGAAATCTTTATACTAAATGCTGGTCCAATGCTGTAAGAATTTAATTGTATTCAATCATTAAAGCTTTAGTGAGGTCAAGTACTGATGCAGGATAAGTTCTAAACATCTCCTAAAGGTATTGAATAGAACTCCATCACTCCAGAGAATGCAGATCCACTGCTCCACAGCCCAGTGCTTGGGGGCTTTAAAGGGGCTTATATCTCGGTGCTTGGCATTGGGCATGACTTTACGTTCATATGGGGCTGCTCCAGAGGATCCCATTCTACTGGTAAAGCTTTTCTGCAGAGATTATGCAAACTGCATGGACAGCATAGACAGTCAAGCATGTTGATGGATGGTTTTAATGGATGACTGGATGAACCTGACTTTCCCAAAGACCGATAATTTAACATCCCAGACATCCTCGTCTGAAGTGGAACAAAACATTCTTGGAAACTGGGGACATATATCTATTCTCTGAAATAATGAAGTCAAACATGAAGGTAATTTTCAGTTTGAAAGTGCAGCCAAGTGGCCTGCTGTCTGACCAGTGACACGCCAGCAATATGCAACTCAGGGGAAAATGCAAAAAAACAAAAAAACAAACCTGGCTCATTGCTTTTAGCACCAACAAACTCGAATAAGTTATTTATGTTGTTGTACTGATGATTTCCTCCGATATTTCTAAATGTGATGACCAAAAAGTTGAGAATTCTTCCCAGGAACCATAATGTCACTGACTGCTCAGAGGTGAACAACAATGACCTAATTTCCATATATTGAGTTATAGGACATAATTATGTGTAATTGCGAGCTTATTAAAAGTACAGCCAGCCATGGTGAAGTGAAGAAGGATCTTAACTGTTTTCCACATGCTACTTGTGTGTCTTTTAAAAGTAGGTCATGCTTGGGCTGGAAAATGTTACCATTCATTCTGAGAGGATTAAATCATAGAAAGAAAGTTTCAGGTCAAAAGTGAGAGAGAAAAGCAGAGCGAGTGAGTGAGCAAGGGAGAGAAAGATATAGAGAGTCTCACCTGTTCTTGTTTTGTGTGCAGCATGTCAATGCTGTGTATCTAATAATCAAGCCTCACATATTGCCGTGGAATTCCTTGTGGTAGGAGGACTCACAGAATAGAAAATGTGTTCAGAAAGGACCTGGGCTAAATCATATTTAAACAAGCCCGTGGGGTCAACTTGTTTTGAACAGTGTTGGTGACTCTTTATTGATTTTGCCAGGGGGAGTGTGACTGTGTAAGTCGACTGAGGTGGGGGGGGTTGGTCGTGGCATGGTCAAATTTTTTTATATGTTGCGAGTAGGGGTGGGAGTTGGCGGGATTATGTTTGTTAGGAGTGGGTGTGATTTGACCATATTTATCAATTTTTCTTACAAAAATGTAATGGGAACAAAATGAGCCACCCTCCAGACAGAAAGCCCGGTGTCCCCAGCATAAATGACACCTATGGAAACATGTATACTTTCAGTGTATATATTTATAAGCATAAACACAACAACATGTTTAAAAAGACTAAAAGAGTACATTGTAATCTGACAATATAAAACTACACATGTATGTAAATGTAAACGGGATGCTGTTAAAATGAAAGTAAAATAAGATTTTTGTGCAAACCACACCTGGTGTCATGATAAAAGACATTGCTAGGAAAGATTTCACACTACAAGTAGCATTGAAGGTGAAAGAGCTTCCTAAAGTCCAGCAAGACAATGAGCCCAAGGTTTCTAAAACAAGTGACAATGCTTGCATGGCCAATCTCCTAACTCGATAGTTATTTCAGTTTTTATGGAGGAATTTGAAATTGCACGTCTAATAGAGGCCCTCCTGTAACCTTGAGAAACAATTTGCTCGGAGCCAAAATTTAGCCACAATGCTTTGAAAGGTGGATGTCTTGAAGCTGTAACTGCAACAAAATGCTAATGTTATTTATCTGCCATGTCTGTCAGTGCTTTCTATCAGTTTCATTTTTTAAACTTACTTTTTTCATATTCATATTCACCAAGTACAAAAGAGTTACACAAATGTCACTGATGTGCATAAATCTTAAGCTGACACTGGCATGAGAAGTATATTATATAGCAAAAACAGAAGTCTGAATACTTGTTTCCCCTCACTGTATTGCAACTGCTGTTACATATGAAATGTAAGAAGTTAATGTGTTAGACATTAAGCCTATATGCAATCCTTGTTCAGGTATGTTTGTGCATACAGCAATAGTGTACAAATTGTGTTCTTCAAACCCTAGAAAAAGTATAATATTCTTCATATGCCAGGAGAAAGCCAGAGAAAACCAACCGTCCACACTGAGCTGAGACCAATCTTATTTTAATCACTAGAACAGCCCATCAGTTAACTTGCCTATTGTGTTCAGCTCAAATCTGACCGATTGTCGAATTTTCTCTCTAGAAAATGCAGTTAATTTCATCAGGTTGTCGTTAGGTTCCATGACTTTGTTTACACAAGGCACTGGAATGCATTAAAAAAAAATGTGAGAATTTTTATTACATTTTGTGTGTTTTATTGAACTTATGAACACTTACGGTATTCCCGGTCAAAAATGACCATCATTAGAAATGAATTAGTAAGACTATGATTTGTGTATAAAATAGAGTTTAAGAACATTCCAACCATGCTGGTGCCTTTGAGCACACACATAAACACACACACACACAAAAACGCACACCTTACACCCCCCTTTCCCCCACAGGAACCAACTCAGTGGGAACCAGACCTGCTGACATTTCATTCAAATAAATACTAAATTCCTGAAGAGATTTTGAGATTAGCCCGCCCACAATCTCCATAGCAACTGCTTCCTTCACCTGAGCAACCACCTAGAAACTCCCCAGCCAGTCCTACACCCTAGCAACCACCTGGAAACTACATAACAACAACCTCCTACACCATAGCAACCACCTTTTATACCATAGCAACTCCCTAGCAACCACCTCCAACACCATAGCAGCTGCCAAGAAACTGCTTAGCAACCATCTCCTACACCACAGCAAGCACCTAGCAACACCCTAGCAACCACTTTGTATATCAGAATCATAATCAGAAAACTTTATAGATCCCGGAGGAAAGTGCTTTGACCCAGATACCATAGCAACCACCTAAAAACTCCCTAGCAACCACCTCATCCACCATAGCAACTGCCTAGCAGCCACATTGTATCCAACGGCAACCATCTAGAAACTCCTGAGCCACTTACAACCTGCTACACACAGCAACTGCCTAAAAACTACTTTGCAACCACCTCCGAAACCATAGCAACCACCTTTTATACCTTAGCAACCACAAAAAAACGTTGTCTTTTGTCTTTACTAAATAAATCATATCGGTCACTTTTGACCGGGAAAGAAATTTTTAATGGTTTAAAAACATTTGGTAAACATTGAAATTATTTACTCTGTGATAAACAGAACAAAATGTTTCATTTTAGTATGTGTTACAGTCAAAATAATCTCTATAATATTTTTTTCTTTAAAAAACGAGTTGTATGACCTCAGG
>JBBIGA010000153.1:5961016-5990559 GCA_037576975.1 Alestes dentex | reverse complement strand
GAGTTAGTAGAAAGTTCCAACACAACATTAGGTAGTAATATATATATATATTATCATGGATTTATAATCAACTAACAAAGAGTGTTAAGCCTAAATGAACACAATAGGAGGGTTAAGCAGGTAAACTGGGAGTGGATCTGCTTGTATGAACAACATCAAAACAGAACCAACTCCAAGACAGAAATAAAACAGAACGAAAAAAAATAAAAAAATTGTGTGACTACTGCGCTTTTTCTAATTCTACAACAATTTAAGACACTTAAAGCTATTGATAGCACTGCACTTGCTTCCTGCAGATTTATGTCTTCTGGAGCCTCCGCTTTGGAACAAACGACAAGTTCTCCTGGCCTCCCTGAATGGCTGGACACAAACTGTGCCTCTCTAGGTTCCTCACAAACAGTCTCGCTCTACTCACAGGTTCATATCACTTCTATTACACGTCAAACGAGTCTGAGGCTACTTATTGAAATGTCAGGTTAAAAGCTGTAACCAGCAAGGCCAACATGTTCCAAAAATAATGCAAAAGGTCCTAAAAATTACTAAAAGGTCCTACCAAAGTTGTTCAGTTTCTGAAAAAAAAAAAAAACAGTTTTGAGAAAGGAATGTTTTGTTTAAAACTATCTTATTACACCCAAAAATGTGTGCGTTTAGAGTGACTAATTTCTGCCCCTCTTGCGCCCTCTTTTTGAGTGTGCCTGTGTGAAATCATCCAACCACTCCAGAGAACAGTGTCCTGTGCTGACATTTTATGGCAAGATCCAGTCATCCATCCACAATATGAAAATCATTTTAAAGGAACAACTGACTGCATTAAAATAACGAGTGACATAACGATCTACCAGTTAGTGCTCAGCAGTAATTATTGGAGAATGGGATTTATCAAAATAAGACAGGCTATAAAATATATTGCCATGGTTCCATCTGGTACATTAAATCATGGCATTTGAAGGAAAGCATGCTCTTTCTCTAAATAAACGAAGCCTAAACCTTGACGAATATCCAAACAGGAGACAAACATAAACACGCGTTGCAAATTTTGCTTTCTGTTTTGTCTCAAGGTTGCTATCTTAGGCCTCCTGCATTAAAAGTGCTTTCATCATAGGAAGCCATACATACGTGCTCTAATTAACGTCGTTATGATTCTGAATTATATCATGCTATCAGAACTCTAAGAATTTTAGAGTTCTAAGAGTTAAAATAAACCAGAAACGCTCAAATACTTTTTATAACTGCAGTTACTAGAATGTCTTTTCATGCAGGTGTTAATGGAAGCCTACATTTGCACATCAAGAGTGGACAATGAATCTGAACTTGAGTTAAAGTGCAAAAGTGCTTGCTTTCAAATACGCTTAAGTATCAAAATTACTGTGGGCTATTGCAATTATGTAATAAGGAGACAAACTGAATATGCAAATTTACATACTCTTTAAGACATTTTGATCTACAGCCACATACATAAATGCAAAAGATGTTTGTTTCTAAGACAAATGCAAATAAGAACATTTGATGGGTATGTATGAGAACATATAAAAAAATAATAAGCCGTATTGGAAAAGTATCCCACATGGTGCCTCAGTAGCATAAGAGAATACATAGGGTGCGTAAAGCTGCATCACGGCTAATTTTTAAAGAATGTAAAGTAGAAGTTGTTCATTTGTATACCAGATTTTGTGTCCGTGCATAATTCCGTCTATGCTGTTACATTGTTTTGGTGTCTACTGTTATTCTAAAATGCGTAAAACAGTAAAAGTAAGGAAGACCTTCTATGTCCAAACTTTTGACTGGTACTGAATTTTGATTCTTTTAATCTACTGAACCTCATTACATGGAGGGATTCTTTTGTGCCAGTTTACGACGGCCATCATACTTAGCAATGAGCATAACCCAGTTGCTTATTATTTATAAACCACTTCTGTAAATTCAAGGTTGGATCAGCCCTTGTACGATTAGAATGAAACGTGTGTGTTTAAGGTTATAGGAGGTGCTACACTATTTTTAGTACAAGTCAATGCCAAACCAATGAAAAGCACCAGCAGGCTGAAGTTGTGGCGCTATCCTGTGTGCACACTGCGCTGTGTGGATAATTAGTACACACAGGAGAGCAAGGAAGGGTACTAAATCAAAACTCGGACGCCAGCAGGCCTTGGCTCCCGCTGCAGAACTCTGGAGGTAAACAGGGAAGGCACTCTATTTTAACACTGACTCGCGCACAATAGTCTGAAGAAGATGTCGAGTCTGTCCGATTTTTGTGATTCATGCAAACATCTGGACGATCTGGAGCAGCCACACATGAGCCTAAGGTCTCCATGCCCGGTGCCAAGTGTCTGACAGAGGAGTATAAACAACCCCAGCACGAGTGATCCAGAACTGACCATCAACATCGATACCTGACCTCGCAAACATACCCTGAGGCTGTTCCAGAGAGAGGCATTCTCCACCAACATTGACCTGCAGACCACCAACAGTACAGGTCAATCATCAGTGCAGGCACAGTGAAGCTCAACTCATACATTTTATATGATTTAGCATCTTTTTCTTTTTTTCACTTTTTCACTTTTTCATAACTTCACATTTCTAACAAAAAGCAACATTTGTTTGCTTTTTAAAAATGTACATATCATATTGGAAAGGAACGTAACTGTCATTAACACCCTTTAATGTATTGAATTTGCTTTATTAAAGCACTTCTTATGCACATTGTTGTTTGTGTGTTTTTATTTTATTTCATCCTCGGTAGAAAAATAATGTCTTTTGATGATTTTTTTTTGTAAGGAGATTGACATATTTGTGAATGCATCCTGATAAGACTGCAATTCTTTTGAGCATTGTATTCTTATACTGTAGTATATAAATAAGAAAATTGGACATACACATTATATACCCCTTCTAATCTAGTCACTGTGCCCAATGCCAAGTGTTTGATAGCGGTATATAAAGCCCCCTTTGTGCTGGGGAGCAATGGAACTGCATTCTCTGGAGCTCAGTACCTCCGGAATGACTTGGAGTGGTGTTTGTGATCCAGAACTAATCATTCAACATCAGTACCTGACTCATAAATGCCTATGTGGCCGAATGCAATCAAATCCTCACTGCAGTATTCTAACATCCTGTATAAAGTCTACACTTTAGTAGTAGAGCAGAGGCTCTTACTGCAGCAAAGGGAGATGAACTCTGTAAAACCCTGGATTTCAGAAGAAACACCTGTTTATTACAAAAAGGATATGTTCAAATGGTGAGAAATGGTGCTCAGGAAACTTAACAAAACAAAAAGAAACATTAGTGTGGAAAACAA
Organism: Alestes dentex; assembly: GCA_037576975.1. NCBI lineage: Eukaryota > Metazoa > Chordata > Actinopteri > Characiformes > Alestidae > Alestes > Alestes dentex. The sequence continues at coordinate 5,987,267 of JBBIGA010000153.1, read as the reverse complement.
ATCTAGCATATCATTAAACTTTAATCAAAACATTTAATCAATGTTTTAATGTAAAACCAAGAACAAGCTTCATACATTTTTCATGTCCAGCTGTCTGACACACCTAAACCCATTTTCATCATGTTGATTTATGTGTATATTATGTACCACGCGAGAGAAATTGGTTTCCTTGCTGAAGGCATATTATGTTTTGGGAGCCAAGCAGGAGCGGGAGGTGGAAAGGCCGATTTACTGATATAATATCAGGCCTATTCTGGCAGGGAAAGCCCACGGCAAGGAATAGGACACACAATATTTTAATCATCTCACAGACAGTCTGAGCTGACAGACTGTGATGCTTAAATAGAATGATTTGCAGGTTCTCACTGTTAAGAACATTTTCTACTGATCCAACAGGTAGACTCTGCCAAACAGAGCAATGGCAAGAGGAATACTGGCAGTGCTTTAGAGAGGCTGCAGAGAGGATAAGGGTTTGAGCAGACAATCTGTAATGCAGGGGTCTGAGAGGTTGGGTTTCAGTGCAGAGTTTATCAGACAAACACATCGTGATCCAAACAGTCTGGGCAGCATGAAAAGTCAGAGCAGGAAACATATGAGGCCTGCTACAACTAAGCATAAGCAATACCTTGCAAGTAATGTGATCAAGAAGCTCTTAAGAAACCCATTTAACTGTTGTTCATTCATCTAATGTTTGTCTGTTTCTTTGTTTGTTTGTTTACTCATGGTCATACTGGATGGTTTGAACAGCCCTGGTAAAATGACATGTTTTGTTTATTTATTTAACTAAAATACATTCATATCCTTACAGGGACCAAACCTGACAATCTTTCTGGCTAATTTTAGTACACAATTACTATTTATATACTGACTCTGCTTCTTCTACTTTCGGCTGCTCCCGATTAGGGGTCGCCACAGCAGATCAAGCATCTCCATCTGAATCTTCCTCTCTCACACCAACTGCCTGCAGCTCCTACCTCGTCACATCCATAAACCTCCTACTAGGCCTTCCTCTTCTCCTCTTCCCTGCAGCTCCATCCTCAGCATCAGCAAACTCAAAGTCTCTCCTCAGCATCCTTCTAGCAACACACTCAGAGTCTCTCCTCAGCATCCTTCTCCCAACACACTCAGAGTCTCTCCTCAGCCTCCTTCTCTCCTCAGCCTCCTTCTGCCAACACACTCAGTCTCTCCTCAACATCCTTCTCCCAACGCACTCAGAGTCTCTCCTCAGCATCCTTCTCACAACACACTCAGAGTCTCTCCTCAGTATCCTTCCCCCAACACACTCAGAGTCTCCTCAGCATCCTCCTCCCAACACACTCAGTCTCTCTTCAATATCCTTCTCACAACACACTCAGAGTCTCTCCTCAGCACAAGTCCAAACCAACACGCTCTCACCTCTCTGACTTTTCCTCCAAAGGTCCAACTCGAGCTGTCCCTATAATAAACTAATTTCTGATCCTGTTCATCCTCATCACTCCCAATGCAAATCTCAACCTTTTCAACTCTGCAACCTCCAGCTCTGCTTCCTGTCTTTTCATCAGTGCCACTGGCTCCAAACCATCAAACCAGAAACACAGCTGGTCTCACTACAGTCTACACGTTCCCTTTCACTCTCGCTGGTACCTGCCTGTCACAAATCACTCCTTCACTCCTCTCCACCCATCCCATCACACAAATCACTCCTGCCACTCTTCTCCACCCATTCCACAACACAAATCACTCCGCCACTTTTCTGCATCCATTCCACCCTGTCTGCACTCTCTTCTCCACCCATTCCACCACACAGATCACCCTTCCTGCACTCTGTTCTTCACCTCTTTTCCCATTACGCTGGACCTAGTATCTGAAATCCTCCCCCTTCACTAGCTCTACTTTCTGCATCCTCACCATTCCACTGTCCTCCCTCTGATTCACAAGTCTAACATATTGAAAAATGTACCATAAAACATAAAAAAGGACATAACCTATTTTACTTTTTAATATCTTAAATTCACCACATATTTAATATATCAAAAAGTAACTGGAGAGTTGCGTTTCCTGTAGAATGTGTACTTATTTTACCTAGAGAAAATAAAAAACTGTCACATCCCCAGTCGGCATTTCTTAAATAGATAAATGAGTCAAAACTCCGAAGCTCAAGATTCAGGAGAGTGGCTCTGGTGTCGCGAGTGCTCCAAGAGCTTATGCTCCGGTTTCGCCAGCATGGATGTGCTTCAGTTAAAGGAAGGCACAGATGAGTTGGACATCACAAAACGGTAAAGAATAAGTGGAGATGGGCTTGGCTAAATGAAATGGGCAATAATGGCAAGCCATTTAGTTCATGGCGAAAAAAGATGAAAATGGCAGGTGTGCTTTTGTGTGGTATCTCAACTAGGGGCTTAGGGGATAATGAACAACACAGCATTAAAATTTGATGCATGGCTGGTATGGGCCCGCAACAGGGAGCATTTGGTAAAAAAAAAAAACCCAAAAAATTCTGTCAGATGATTTTTTTTTTTTTTTTGCTTTAATCCATGTCTATACATTGTGTGAACATTTCATGGTGAATGGACCAATAGACATCCTTCACCATCACTTAGAATAAAATCTTGTTAAATGAACATGCATTAAAGGTTAAGAGTGTTTTTTCACCTTCTCTTGAAACATTTATGAGATGCAAGGTTTTTGCTGTGACAGTGATGAATTAAAATTAAACTTTAGTTCCTATACAGTTACTGCTTTTCTCACGTTATGTTGCCATGGTGGCTGAAGCGCCAAACTACAAGGCCAGATATGATTTACTCCAATGAAAATTGGCAGAACATTTGCACTTAAGAGACCTCCTAAGACATCAGCAGCACAAATTCTTCTCTCACAAAAAGCTGACAGCACAAACCTTGCCAAGATGTGAAGCATGTTTCAAACCAGGGGAGCCACAGGTGAAGATATGCTTATGGGAGATGTGGACCTTGGGCATGATGCAAAGAATAAACCTGAAATTAAACTGTTGACAACAAGGCCCCGGAAGGGGAAATCCAGAGGAAGGCTGATGGCTCTAAGAAATTCAGAGACTCAGAATGATAATGGTATGGCAGACAAACAGGCTTGACTAAAAATGAACAGATAGGAGGAGACGGTCTGAACTCAGTGGGGAGAAAAACAAATCAGTTCCAAAGAGCAAGCAGGTGAAGGTCACTTGGAGAAGACGAGCTGTTAGCCAGGGTCAGTGGAAGCAGTAGAGCCGGCAGAGTACCAGCAGCAAAACTGGACAAAGGAAAACTTCAGTAGTGCCAGCAATCAAATCAGAGGGGAATGACTTAACTACATACAGTACACTATGGTCTGAAGTATCCAGATACTCCTTGTAATGAGTGAATGTTAATAACATTAATGTAGAGTGTCATATGTGAACAACCACACCACAGCACACAGTGTGAACAGCAGGAAATTCTTTCTCTGCATTTAACACATTCACCAAGTGAAGCAGCAGGCAGCCAGGAAAACAGTGTCCGGGGAGCATTGTGTGGGAATGGTACCTTGTTCCCACTGGCAGTCCTAGGACTCGACCCCACAATTTTCCTACTGCAGGGTCAGATGCCCAATCGCCAGGCCACCAGCACCAACTCCTGACACAGGATTACACACAGCTTGTGTGATCTCCACTGTCCATTAGACTGGGGTTCCATTCTGGAGCAGCTGTACATGAGCCCCAGGTTTTCATGAACCCATGCCAACCCTCAGCTAGAGGGGTATAAAGCCCCCAACAATGGGCTCAAGACCTGCATTCCCTAGTGATGAAGCTCCATCCTGTACCTTTGGGATGAGTTGGAATGGTATCTGTGTGTGATCTAGAACTGACTAGCTAATATCAGAACTGACCTCTGATGTCTGTTACTGCAGAAAAGAGGGGGGGGAACATTAACATATCACTGTGAATAGTCCAAAACTGTTTTCTTAACTCATTTAAAAACACCATCTGCCCTTTACATTGTGAGAACACTGCAACATCTTGTTATATTAACATGCATTAAAGGTTAGGAATGTTTTTAAAACTTTCTTGAAACATTTTGGACATTTTGTTTTTGTTTTGACAGTGATGATGGTTTCTATTGCTGCAGCAAAGAGGAGTCAAACACCCCTGATAGACAGGAAAGACAGGATAATGAGGTGTCTATAAACGTTTGGACATGTAGAGTATTATGGATGAGCTTAAAAAAATACAAGAAAAATACAGATGGGCCAGACAAGGAGCACAAACAATTAAAATCATAAAAATTGCAAACACATGTGAACATCAGAGGGATGGTAAAAAACAAAAGGGTTTTGTTGAAAAGTCAAAGTAAATTACCAAATTCCTTCCATATCAAAGGCATATGTAAGCACACACACATACATTTCAAAGCATCACTGCTTGAGCCACTTGAAAAAGGTGTCTAAGATTATCGGCTGTTACTGCATATAGAATATGTTCAGCGAGATGCATGTGCTTTTATTGCATCACTGCATTCAATTTCCTCATTTCACACTGGAAAAGTAACTCATTTTAGCTGACTGAACTTTTACTTTTGCACATATAAAATGTTACATTTATGAAATGTTGCCTTCCAGCTTACTTTCAGAACACATGTGGACAAGTTTGAATGTAGTATATTCAATATATCTCTTTTTCAGTGCTGGTCTTTCTTTATTCTTATGTTTTATTTGTTTTTAAATGTATTTAAATGGAAAAACATGTCGCTCCCTTCTTACCTAAATGATGTACAGTGTTTCTTCAGCGTTTGTGCTGGTTCCCTCCAGCGTTGTGGTTATTTCCCAGATAACTTTTCTCTCCAGAAGAGAATGAACTCATCAAAACACTGGCTCACCTCAGCCACACTGAAAACATGTCATAATTCTGCCGAGGATATGGTCTGTACTGTAAAGTTTTATTGCAGCTCTGTTATTGAACAAACACAGAAAGTGTTTGTGTTTACCAAGCTGCAGGAACGTGCCTAATTGAGATAATTAGATGTAGTTATTTTATGTTGTGCATGCTGTGTCTGTGTGTGGATGGTGACAGTATGCATTGTGTTACATAACCAGCTAACAGTGCCTTCACTAATATGGCTGCCAAACACATGACTAAGAGGACTGCTCTGCGCCTCTCTGACAGACTGCTATTTATTATTGTGTGCTTAGGCGGGACACACAGACAACATCTGCAAAACTTTCCCGTGAGATACGGGACTGCTGCATGCCTGAACGAATGTATTTTCCACTGAAAACTTTGTTTGGTGAAAAAGGCATGTTTAAACCCTGACATAAGACTTCTACCAATTAAACTAATTAAGATGTGTATATATACACAAACATTCTAATTTGTTTCATAAAACATTACATGTTACTCGTATGTTAATAATATATTATATTAGTACTGTATTCAGTAATTCATGCTACTGTAGATCTTCCGTGGGATCGAACCAGACATGCTAGCCTTTGCCCCCTATTGATTAATGAGCTTTGGGCACCTGTGACCCTGTTGTCATTTCACTGGTTGTCCTTTATTAGACCTACTTTTGTAGGGCCTAACCTCAACCACACACCAGAAACACCCTACAAGACCTGTTGTTTTTTAGATTTATGTCTTACATCTGCAGTGGATATTAAATAACTAAAACAAAAGTTCCTAAATACTTGTTTGTCTTCAATACATACACTTTAATATGTAGGTCATGTAGTGAGAGAGAGAACATGAAGTCTGGGCCCACATAGGATTAACTCTGTCTCTGGCTTAAGTGAACCGCATTTCTCTTCACCCTGTATCTGCTGTGATAGGTGGAGCTGTGCAGCTGAAGTGAAGACACACCACACAAAGACTGGTGGACCACTACCGCTACTTTATAAGCTCATAAAATGAATGTAAATAACTTCTTATCTCCGCATTGCACCTTGTTTTTCACTAACCCATCATACAAGACTAAAGTTTAATTAACAAAGTTTCTAAAACAAGAGAACTGCAGTGTGACTGAATTTATGTCGAGCACAGCAATTTATAAAATTCAGCACAAGGGACCGAGCTGTAATGATGAGCAGGCTTGTTTTTTTTTTTTTTTTAATTAAGATTACACCATGATAACTTCCTTCACATGGCATGATTTCAGCCCCCCTCCCTGTCTCCCACCATTTCCTTTCATTTTCTCTATTGTGTTGCTTTGATCATCTGATCTGAAGCTTTGTCTTCACTCTCATCAAAGGCTGCCATAAATCAGCTGGAAAGAATGACAGTCCCACACTCTCTAATGAGGCCTAGCCCAGCCTGCTCCAGCAAGTTGAACTCTGCTGTAGTTAGATTTATACATATTTATCCATTTATCCTGCACAAAAGTGACACTGTTTTAAACCAATAGAAGCGCAGGATAAATCTAAACATACTGCGCCTGGTATTACAACCAGGCTGACGTTAAAAAAAAAATCCACTTTCAGGACGATAAAGAACAACTAGTTATATACACTTATGTATTCATTTATATTTATCCATATCAGTAAGTATTATAATCCAATAGGATGTGATTCACAGTAATAGTTGGTTTAGCACATAATACAGCTGCTCAGTCAGACTGAGATATGGGGGGTTTGGAGACCAAGTCAACACCATGAACTCTTTGTCATGTTAAATGATTTCTGAGCAGGGGTATTATCATGCTGAAAGATAATGCCAATAATGAATACAACTGCTATTATGGGTGTACCTTACCACATCAAAAACAGTAGCTACAGAAGCATCAACAGGAATGCAAGATGTCTCAGCTCTGGAAAGAGATAGGACTGTTTCTAGAATAATCCTAATGCCTTGTGGTGAAAATCACTAAGTGTTGGAAGAGACCAAGTTGATGGCCCTTCCTTTTGCCAGGGCAACCTACATAGAGACATGGTGGCCTAGTGGTTAAGGAGTTGCCCCTGCGACCAGAAATTCATGTGTTCAAATACTAGGACTGCCAGTGGTACCCTTGAGTAAGGTACCATCCCCACACACTGTTTCCCTGGACGTTGCGTTGCTGGCAGCCCATTGCTTCACTTGGTGAATAGGTTAAGTGCAGAGAAAGAATGTCACACTTTGTGCCATGTGTTCACACATGACTATAAGGGGCCACTTAAATGGAACGTGACAACAACATACAAAATATGAAACTATGCAGATAACAGCAAAAAGTAAGAATTACCATGTCATTCTGCTTTGTCTCAGCGAGACCAGATGGATACAATCAGGACAGGGAGGGTTGATCGCTTGAGAACCACTGCTGCACTCCAGATATCAAGAAGACGGTGTTGCAGTGCTCCCAACATGCGTGCACTGCTGCTGTCCAATACAATGCAGAAGGATCTTGTAGGATGGGAAGCACATTTTGCCAGAACTGTAGCAACCAAGAACAAGAAGATTAACATGAACAAAATTCAGTGATCTACAACAAGCTGCAGTTGATCATGAAAATGCCCACAGAGAGATGTTATGAAACTGAGGAAGGATTGGGCAGAAATATGGGACATTGCACCAGGTACTATACAAAATTTCTGAGGGACACAGAGACAGAGAATATACAAGATAATCCAGCACATAATAAACAAGGTTCTCCAGACAGAGATGGAGAGGGCAATCACTCAGAGAAACAGAAAGGCAGCAGGTGCAGACACTATTCTACACCAACTCTTTTAAAAGTTATGGGAGGAGGAGCAAACACCAAAAGAATGGAATGAAGAATATTTAGATAAAATGGCAAAAAAAAAGGGAGACCCCATCTATCATGCTTGTCTCCATAGTGAGTAATGCATTTAAAAAGAATAATACTGAATAGAATGAAGGGTTGATTGTTTGATTTTAGATTGCGATTGATGAAGAAATAAGAAATTAGACAAGACAAGCAGGATTTTGCAGGATCTTTTGGTGGTCCTGGGAGAGGAACTATCCACTATACTTAAACTTAACTGACTTTGCTCAGTACTAAAGTATACCAATACAACTGGTGAACATCATGAATAATTTGTATTGAAAAACTCATTTGCATGCTAGTCCATAGAGAACAGCTTACTAAGCCCTTTGAAATGATAACTGGTGTCTGCCAAGAATGGTTACTCTTTCCATTCCTCTTCATGTTCACCCTAGACTGGACTTTGTAGAGCTACACATCAAAAAGTAGGACAGGAATCCAAAAGACACCCTTCACACAACTTGACTTCACTGATGATCTAGCTCTAATGTCACACACTTGTCAACAGTTGCAAGAGAAAACAAGTCACATATCTACCACCTTTGTGCAATTGGATCTGCACCTCAGCAGGGAAATACAAAAACCATGAAAGCAAATATAGCAGGTACAGACCCGCTGATGCTCATGGAGAACCGTTGGAATAAGTAGAAGCAAGGGCAGCAGTCATACATTTAAAAAACATCTGGAGCTCTAAAGAAACGCTAAAGTCAAAATCCTCAGCACAAACATGAACTCGGTGCTGCTCTGTGGCTCCAATACATTGAGAACTGTTTCAGCCACAAAGAAAGTCCAGATTTTCATCAACACTGGTGAAGAATCCTCAACGTCTTCTGGCCAAACAAAATTAACACCAATCTTTGGCTGAAGACAAACCAACTAGCTGTCAACATGGAAATCATTCAATAACACTGGAGATGGTTCAGGCATATTCTTAGAAAGCCACCATTAAACACGACAGGACAAGTCCTGTCATGGAACCCACAAGGCAAACGGAAATGAGCTTGGCTACGAAACACCTACGAAACATCTAAAGGCTGAAACAGGCCACACCTGGGCCCAGTTAGAAAAGATAACCTGGGGCTAAAATGTCTGGTGGAAACTTAAAATGGTCTACTGAATAAGATCCTTAGTCATTTCTCTTGCTTCCAACACATCTACTCTTTACTTGCTGCCTAATGTAGGGTTATGAGAGCAATTCATCAATTCACGTCTCCTGTCAATGGTTTTAACCTTATAGCTGATCAGCATGTATGATTTTTACATATTAAGTCATAATGGGTTGGATAAACATAGGCCGCACAGCCAACTTTAACCTCCACATTTTGCTTTAGATCATTTCGAACCACTCAGTCCATTATCACTTAGTTTGAAAATGTGATATTGAAAATATTTCAGTATCTGTCTGGCTATAAATGTGGAATGTAGTCTGCAACCAGAAGCCTGGAGGGGCATGCTGTTGTTTTAAGCCACAGTTGTGTCTGCGCAGCTATGTGTTTTTGCAGGAGGGTGTAAAATTAGGTTGTTGAAAATGTCTTTGCACAACGGGGAACGGGATTTTCCCCAAAGAAGCTAGGCCAAACTTTCGTCTGACTTCAAATGATGGCAGTGGTTGTGAGAACAACTTTGTGAAAACTTGGGAGTTATCTGGATTTCTCCAGAAATGGTCCTAAAAATGTGATCTGATTTTCATTATTGAAGTCATAATAGTAATTAAAGTGCCATTTTTGTATTGAACAGTTGTCTTAAGTAATCAACAGCAGCAATGGAAAAAGACGTAGTCGATGCAAAAGGTATGTGAACCCTTCGTAACCCCTATTTAGCAATAAGTGGAACCTTCTCTTTTGGCAATAGCCTCAAACAAAAGTGTTCTGTAGCTGCTGATCATTCCTGAGCAGTAGGACAGAGGTATTTGCCTCAGATTCTGTAACATTCTGCTGTAGCATTTACTTATGAAACTTCATCAGTGAATTCAAGCTGTCCAAGCCCTGAGGCAGCAAAGCAGGCCCACACTATTACAGTCCCTACTAGTTCAGGATGAGGCTTTAGTGTTTTGTTTTCTCAGACATGACTTTTTGTTTTGTTTTGTATTGTTTCTATTGATGGACAGATGGATGATGGATGGAAGGATGGGTTAATAGATGGAGGTGTGGATGAACGACTGACTGGCTGGTGTGGAGAAGAGCTGCTTGTATTTTTTGTTTTGTATTGTTTCTACTGATGGATAGATGGATACATGGATGCATGGATGGATGGATGGATGAATGGAGGGATGGATGGACCAATGGATGGATGGATGGAGGGATGGATGAATGATTGACTGAATGTCTGGTGTGGAGAGGAGCTTCTTGTATAATACCCACATCCTCATTTAGGCCACTGTTGTTTGTGGGTTTTTTGTGTAGACTCATGATGAAGTGCAAGAGCATAAAAACTACAAAACTAAAAATGCTTGTCATTCCAACATGTTATGTATTGTAACATATGCTATATATGGAAATCTTTTTGCTGTTGTTTTTGGCATAACTGTCAAAATAACAGTTAAGGCTTAAGACCAGGCAAATCTGTTCTGATGCATGCCAGCATGATGTAGGTTGTCTGTTGTAATAAAATGGAATTCAAATATCTATACAGTACACAGTCCTGTATTTATTATTGCTGTCCAGAATTATATACTCACACCCATTTAGACTGAACTGCTAACTAAGCTTTACTTCCCTGAAATGAATATAAACTTAAGTATTACTAATCAAAACTACTATCTAGTAACGGCCAAAATTCAATCAAATCTTTGATAAAGGTTACTAATGTTTCTTAGCTTAAATATACAGTTCCAGTATTAAAAGCTTTAACTAGTATAGAGCTATTATTTTATGTGGAGGTTCTTTTAACTTTTAAAGGGTTCTTCACACTCACACATCTCATGTACAAAAACAGTTCTTTAAAGAGCTATCTATCTTTTTTTTAAACCAAATGTGGTTCTCTCTTGCATCCCTCTAAAGAACCCTTATTTACAGCTGCCCTATGAGAGTCAATGACCTTCCGTTTGAAATCTCTGTTCATTAGGCAGCTTGAACAGAATTCTGTTGGAAGGAGCAGGTTTTATAGCCTAATTCTGTTGACTTTTATCACACGTCATTTCAAACACACACCTGAATTGTCAGGGATGTCTGACTCTAATTAACTTCTTTTCCAAAGGTCATTATCCTAGAGAGGTCCTGGGTTTGATTCCTGGCCGGGGGGCCGTGGGTCCCTTCAGTGTGGAGTTTATAAGTTTCCATCGGGTCTCTATTTTCCTCCCACGGTGCAAAGACATGCCATACAGGTAAACTGGAGATGCTAATGTGTATGCTAATGTGCTAACTGTGCAATGTGTTTTGCTGCCTCTTGCCATATGAGCCCTGAGAAAACCTCCAACACCCCCCACAACGCTGGTTAAGGATAAACAGCTCAGATAATGTATTAATGACTGAATCATCCTAGATGTTCACAGAATTATTTATCAATGACCATAACAGTTTATAATCGGCGTAAATAAAAACCATAATGCTTTTTCTGTGATGTATTTCCAAGTGAAACATTGTCATGAATTAATAGGGAGGACCCAGATGTGGAGTGGGAAAACACAAACACGTTTATTCCAAAAGGCAGGATATCACAAAAACAGAGGGAAACAAGTGATCCGAACCAGAAGGGCACCGAGTCCATGAACAGAGTGAGAGGGTTGATCATTCAGATGGGCAAAAAACAGTCAACCAAAATACAAAGGGAATAGACAAGAATCAGGGTCAGGGAAAAAACAGCAAAAGACAAAACCAGAAAACAAGAAATACAAAACGGCTTCGTATGCAGGAGAGTGTGCTGACAATACTTTGCGAAGTCATAGTGGCTAACAGAAGGGTATTTCTACCAGCAGTAAAGAGTCATATATGAAGACTCTGGTAAAACAGATCTTGTTATCAAGGGGCTTCGTTCAGTTTCTGGGTGAGAATCTGAAAGGGAGAATCCTGGCGGGACTTGAGAAACATGGTATCAGAAATGGTCACACTAACGAAGTGATTTCCAGACTGGGCCACTATCCATAGTAATATTTTATTTGGTCAGTTTGTTAAATCTGCTTTGGTCATGTGTAAAAAGTGATACCTGTTTTAAAAAGGTAGATAATAAATATTAACATTTTTATAAGCATGGCAGCGAAGCAGAATTCACAGCCAGCTCCCTCCTAATAAGTAATGTCATAAAACAGAACAGTACCATGTCTTTTGTGATGATCAGTGACAGCTGCGTAGAAAGGAAGAAAAATGGACAAGGAGGGCACAGTGGCATTTACTATACAGGCCTTAGACTAAAAACGCTGTGTGTGTGTGTGCTTGTGTGCATGTAGGTATATGTGTGTGTGTGTGTGTGTGTGTGTGTGTGTGTGTATGTGTGTGTAGGGGTGTGTGTGTGAAGAAGAGGATGTAAATAATGTAAAAAAAGAAGAGACATGTTAAGTAAGGGTTTATCATTCTTCTCTGCTCAGCACAGCTACAATAGAAATACAGAGAAACTGACCGATAATTACAGAGACCATAGAGAAAGCAAGTGTTCAGATAAATAAATAAATATAATTTGTTTTACTCAAGCTGATCTAGGTTTCTGCCTGAGAAATCACAGAAAGGAACAACCACAGTTCCCATAGCAACTGTGCAATCTCACTTCGCATTTTCTCACAGAAATGCAATCGAATTTAAAATATTATTCTAGCTGATCCAGTGTTTAGTCATATTTAAAAGATTCTGAAATAAGTGATGATAGGAAAATAAGGCTCATCATATCTTTTTGGAAAGTGTCCTTCGAATGGCTGCAATGTTTTGGTCTGATAGAGATGATAAAAGGCCCTTTGACTGGTTTTGATCAGTCTGGGTTTTGTTTCTGATCTTGTTGCTTATGCTGTCAGAATAATCAAATGACAGGCAGCTGCATAAGGCAGATGCTGTTCTTTGTAAGGCGAGATGGAAAAATCCACCGGCTGCCTTCTTTTTGCCTTGCTCTCGGTCAGAGAAATAAAACACAGGAGGGGCAGATGGAGGGGCTGGCTGTGGCTTAAATGCATTGCAGGTGGAATATCAGCGTTACAGCCGAGGAATTCACGCCAGCCCTGCAGCTACCACTCCTTACCACCACCACGTCTTAGGGTGACCATGTCTCCAAATCCACTGTAAGACATCACCTCAGTGCCAGTGAACTGTCTGGAAGTCATGCCAGATGGAAGCCCCTGCTATCTTTTCACCACAAGAGGAAGTGTGGAGTTTGGCAGACACCTCTGGAACTTTAACTGGGAGAGGGTACTGTCCCACAAAAACAGCTTTTTGACTCCAAACAGTCAAGGTGGGTTTAGTGTAGAAATAAAGATGACTACAGAGAAAAGCACCTAATATCAATCGTTAAATATGATGGAGGATCTGTGATGCTGCGGGGCTGTTATTCCTCTGAAGGCCCTGGCAGGGTTGTTGGATTATGGATTCCAGGAAGTACCACGAGATTTTAATTCAAAATCTGCCTCTGCCATGAAGCCAAAACCTGATCTTACAAAGGAACCAATGTGAACATCAAAATCCACTCAAAAATATTTCAATGAAGACAAAATCAACCCCCTGACCTTAATCCCAAAAAAATCTGTGGGTTGAGCCTAAGAAGAGAGGGCACAATACACGACTGAGAATTCTGTAAGAGAAACTGTATTGCTCTTTTGGCAAAAAGGAGTTGCATAAAATACTAAATGAAGGGGTGCCAGCGACTGACATAAATTTTTAGAATAAAATTTATTTTGTGATCACCTGAGACTTTTTCTTGGAGTAATGGGCTCCTATGGAATGTATATGTTTTCTTTATTTGCTGAGTAAAGAGAATGTCTTTATTTGAGGGAAATTTTTTATCACCTATATTAGAAAAGAGTGCCAATAATTGTGGAAGGCACTGTTTAGAACAAATTGTAAAAGGTTTTTGCAAAATAAACAAAAGAATGTGTCGGAGAACCCGGACGATGCAGAGGATTAAAAACAAGAAAAAAAACAACAACTGTACAAGAACATGGACAATAGAGAGTAGAGAAGAGGACTGAGAGATTTTTTTTTACCAGAGCACAAAGTATACAGAACACAGAGTACACAGAACACAGAGTATACAGAACATAGAGTATACAGAGAATCGAGAGAGGAAAAATGAAAAATAAAGAGAGATATTTACATGGCTGCACATGAACTCCAGTTACAAATGAAAATGTAACTTTAATGTACATTTTTTACATGTATAAACATGTAAAAAAAGGGCCAAGCTTAATCACTGTCTGGAATGCCAACCTGGCTGAGTGGCTTAAAAACAAATAATGACGAATGAAGTGAAATTATTTTTAAAATGATTTTGGTACGCTTTATTATGAGAAACAGGCCTTGTGGGTCTTAAAATAGATTTTGATCAGAGTGCAGCCTGATAAGGACCACAGTTTCTGTTGTTTTTGTTCTCCACAACAAAGCAGTGATTGGATATTAAACTGTAACTGTGAGATTAAAATGCAGCATGGCAGCTTTAATTCTTTGCATACAAAGTGCCATCATTTCAGGGCAGTAATTGGCTGGATATTTTATAGAGTATTCCCGCAAATGGAATCTATTCAGAGACATGTTAATGGTAGAAAAGGAGGCTGAAACATTCACTTATTTAAAATCAATTACGGAGAGAAACACTCAGAAAGTTTGACACAAAAACACCAACTACTGCACAGATTAAAAATACTTCACAGGATCTGGGCATGGATGAATCAAAGAAAAAGTCATCAGTGACAGGTGGTCATATTAACAATGAATGGGAGTGCTGTCAGTAGTCGGATATAATAACAAAATATCACATCCTGCAGGACCCTGAGAGCCCCTTCTCAACTACGGCAATGAAACAACAGAATGAGCTGCTCAGCAACTACTGGTCACTCTTAAATGTTTAAAGATGATTTGAATTATTACCTAACAGCTGTCAAGTTAACATTATACTCTATATTTCACAGCTTTACTGGCCTTTTTAACTACAGCAGGAACATGACAAGATAATCATTAATGAAGTATTGTGTAAAACAACAATACACAAAGAAAGAATTTACTGCAAATGATTGTAATAAGCAATTATAAGCTTAAATTTCTATGTTTATGCTCCAAATGTATCCTACTAAGGAGAAAAGAAACTGACAATGATGTGTAAACGCAGTATTATTACTTAAATTCAAGCAGCTAGTCAGACTTGTCTCTACTGCTACCAACAGTAGACGGAAAGGTGGTGGGGCTGGACATCCCGGGCTTAAAAAAATTAGCCCCAATGGAAATCAAATTTGGCATGGTAGGGAGATTGTGTGAATTTACAGCTTAATGTAAGTGTTAATGTAAGTCAGTCTCATCTTATGATGCCCCTTTAAGTTAATGAGAAACTTCCACATCTTGTTAACTTTAACTGGTTTTATTCCAATTACAATTTTTTCATAGGACCATTCATGCAAGTCAAGACTCATTTAGGAATCCAGCACAATAGAGAACCATGTTTAAGGTGAAGTTAGGAAATGTTTGTTTATTAAAAATAACCAGTCTGGTAAGTCGTTCAGGAAGCAAAAAAAAAAGATATGATAGGATAACAGTGTGTCTCTTTCACTCTTGCATCATCTAATGAAGAAACCATTCTGATCTCTAGATACACATGTTAAATGACACTAGTAATCCCGTTCAATGGGCAGCAGAGAAAAACAGATGCTGAAATAGACGAGAGAGGGAGAAAACATCTGGACAGGCAGACGCTTGTGTAGAAAAGACATTAGTCTTATCTGCATGCTTGCACAGCCATCAGACACCATGAATTATATTTTAATGTTTTCCATCGGGATTTCCTTCAGCGCCAGCATTGCCGTCATGTGCACCCAGACTGATGGACCAAGACATAAAGCCGCAAGGAGAAAGGTGGAGCGAGATGGTGCGAATGAAGAGAGCGAGTGACAGACAATCAGCGTATGAATTGCTGGATGTCTGAAACATTTTCCTGTGATGTTTTAAAGACTGTTGAAGTTGACGCTTGCATGGTGAGCCAGCAGACGGGCAAAGCTGTTGAACGAGATGGAGATGAAGAATAACAGTAGCACACTGCAAAGGATTCAAAAACAGTTCCTCTACAGTCTCTTATACTTCTACAGAGGCAAACAGTCAAGTGTTTTGCATGATTTTAACTTTCATGAACCCTCAGAGCTCAGAGTGTATTAGCAAAATCTGATTTCAACAAATATAAATGGTGCAAAACAGTCTAAAACCATGTTTGTTCTCCTACACGCTCGCCGTTTGCTGCTCTTTCTCTCGGCGCGCCGCTCAGCCTCTCTCCGGACGCCCTCCCTCTGCAGGTTTTCCCCTCCCACTTGTGGGCGGAGACTATCCCGAAAAGTCTCCCGGGTTCAAAGATCTTCTGTTTGGTTTCCGTTTGTTTCTATGACCTAAAATAAAAGAAATGTGGGCAATTTTGGTCTTTATGGGCATAAAATCCAAGTAGTGGTTTTTATTATTACATGTTTCTTTAAATTACAATAACTTTAGTTCTACATGATATAGGAACACCAAACAAAGCTCAGCATGACGTCTGACACTTCGAGCATCGACATCAACCCGGGAAACTTCCATATTAAGAGTTATCTGTGCCACTTGCTTTCTAAGGGTCAATATACACTCTTAGCACCGAAGGGTTTTGTATGGTATCAATTCACTCATAACAAGAGGGAACCATTATGGTGCTATAACTAGTCCTCAGGGATCTCAATCCCACATTTTCCACATATTTGGTCCAGATTTTTGCTACTAATAAAAAAATTTTAAAGAACCATATCATTACGTCAGAGTAAAACCTCATGTCTCCATAATAGTACATTTAAAAAAGAAAAAAATGACATAAATGGAGATGAAAGCCTTTGTTCTGAGGATGCAAATGCTCTATGGAGACCAACCATTTCATGCAAAAAAACCCGACTGAGGCATTCAAATAACTCTTTTGAGTCGTCACGGTCCCAGGTATAACCTTTACTAAAGAATCCTTACAGAAGCCTTGCATTTATCAGACCCACACAGACAAGGAGAGCAAAATGCTTTTTTTCTCCTTTCTCTTGGCCACAGACTGATGCCATTAAATTTGAAAAAAAAAAAATCCTTTCAGAAATAATACATCTTGAAAACTCATTAAGTGTTGGGAACGTCATAGGCTACATGGAAAAATATAAAAGTGTCTCACATTCGTTCAGTTCCACCGTAGAAAGGTTTCCAAAGTAATATACGACGTAATGACTATTAACCACACGTTAAAAACATCCTGAATCGCAGCTTCAGAGTGTGTGTGTGTGTGTGATGGAGCAGGTCTCAGCTGGAACTTTGCACTCAAAATGCACAGAAACGGAAAACTAAATCACAAGTGTCTAAAAGAGCTGGTGCTTACAAGGACCAGTGGAAAGAGGAGAAACAGGAAGGAGCTGCTGCTGTTTACTTAAAGCAGTTAAGGTAACAGTACCCCCTACCAAGCCCCCTACACTGAGAACTCAGTGCCAATTCTGCCAGTTTTTAAACAGCACTACATTTAAGGATCTGTTTGTAATTAGGTTACATGGTGGTGACATCACAGGAGAACGTTACCTTAAGAAGCTTTCAAATGTAGGGTTTTTTTTAAAAAGCAATTAAATGTAAATTATATTCACGTTCACACGCATATCTATTTTAAGTATTAAAATGTATGCAAATAATGTAATGTATCAAAATAGAACTGTAATAATCCCAGAAACCATACATCAATGAGAAGAACCAATTAGGAACCTTTATCTTTAGAATGTACTGAACAACTCCAATTAATTCCTTAATAAGTACACAAATTACAAGTTGATTCCATAGTGGTTACTGGATAATTCATGCTGAAAAGTAAGCATTACATATTAATAACTGCACTATAAGCCTGCTGTCTGAGGGGTTAACACTGTTGACCTTTCCTTTCTGTTCTTATCCTCAAATAGGACAACAAAAATCTACTGATAACTTAATTGCAAGGCTTGGTTAACTGGTCTCAGAACAGTCTAAGTCCTCCACACAATAGCTTTTCTTTTAATGAGAGCAGGTGGGACAGACATTAACCTTTGGATATGGTTGTTGGAAAATGATCTTGGCTGAAAGACTGAATTGCTCTGTGTCTGTGGCTCCAAGCCTCAGTGAAGAAAAATGTGTGAAAAGCCATATTTAAAAAGTTACAATTGAAAGTCAGTCAACTTTGGAAATGCTAAAGTTTAAAATAACTTGCTTCCATTTCAAATGTTAGCTTAACATGATGAATACACATTCATCATTCATTCCATGACGGCAGTTTTTTTACCAAGTTGTTGAGAGAGTTGCAGAATAAAAGGAAAACATAGGAAACACATGAGATCACTTGCTGAAATCATGTTTATTACAGCCAGGTAAAGAAATTTCCAAAATGTTCTTAATTACCCCAGCAAGGCCCAAAACATGTAGCTGCTCTCTGAGCCCAGTAGGTGTGATGTTACCTTTAAATCTTCATGAGAGACGACATAAGCCTTCAAAAACAGTGCACTGAAATCATGTATGCAAACATCATGGGGCCCAACTGTTGTAAAGAGTCATTTAGCAGGTGTGGAGTTGTGAGGTATTTTTCTCCAGTGTGGCTGGCCTCCCCCCACACTCCAAGTGAAGCTGTTCACTGATACTTCACACATTCAAGCCCAGTAAAAACTGAAGGTTAAACAAAGTGTGCGGAACAATATTAATCTACAGACAAAGGAGACGTCCTTTTACTACAAGGTGCCTGAATGGTTCCTGAAGGCATGCCTTGGAAGAACCACTTTTGATTATCTGCCTTTTGATGACTGGGCCATCAATGTTTGAAGAAACTCTGAGTTTAAAGAACTTCCACTTAATGTAAAAGTTCACTGTAGTCTTAAAAATAAAGGCTCCTGAAGGGTTCCTGTATGGTTCAATGAGAAAATCTTTAATCGGTAAGTAACTTTTACATTATATGCAGGTTATTTTTTTTAAACTTTATATTCTTTTTTTTTTATTTTTTTTATTTACATACTACCAAGGAGCAAACCATCAAAAAGTTCTTTAAGGAAAAACAAAAGTGGTTCTTCTAGGCCAAGGCTCCAAAGAGCCCTTTTGGAACCTTTATTTTTGAGGGCATAAAAGGGAGAACAAGGCAAACAACTAGACAAAGTGCAAGCCGAGTTTTTAAAAAATGAAGAAAAAGGAGAGAGATTTCGGAATGCTTAGAGGAGTTATTTTTGATGGTCTACTCCAGTCTCCTGGCTTTGGGGCCGGCAGAGCATCTGTTTCTGTCTAAAGCTCTGTCGATGGAAAATCCCATGGTAGTGAGGAAGAATCCCTAACACTCACATGTGTGCACGTGCACACACACCCTCTCACACAAATATACAAACACACAAAGTTACAATGTGCAAACTTGACCATAAATCAGACTAAGGTCTCATTGAACCCTGACCCCAAAGAGACAGCTGTGTGGACATTAGTGGGGACTTTTTATTGGCTTTTTGTCAATGAATGTTGCTTTGTTTATTATAGAGGAAAATGGACTAACTATATATTTTATAAATAAGTGTTCGATTCAACCTGTCAGCTGATCCCCTGATGAAATCAACATAGATAATAGATCTTCAGATAACAGCTGACCCAACTAAAGAGACCACTTTAGGGACTAATAGATATATCGAGATCCTGATTTATCCATTTCACCGTAATTCTGTTAATAAAGCCCTGATATTTAGTGCTCTGTTTCCTAAAGTGATTCATTATCTACAGAGATTTATCCAGTATCTAATATTAATTATTTATTATCTGAAGTGCCTTACGCAGTATGTAAAATACATTATTCAGATGTTGTCTATCAATTTAATTTTGTTCTGCAAGCTTTGAGTGAAAAGCTGAGACAGAGACAGGATTATGATCAAGTGTGTTTGACTGAGCACCTATAACTGCATGGATTCAATTTCATGGTCTGTTTCTCTCTCAGCACCCTTCGCATCAGTGACTCTTTTCCTGGCTTGTCACTATTAAAATGCTCTCATCCTCTGCAGTTAAACAGGAATTCTTCTTCAGAGGGAGATGGGGGGGCAGAGGGAGATGGGGGGCAGAGGGAGGGGGGCAGAGGGAGGGGGGCGGGGGGTGGGGTAAGGAACAGGTAAATGCGGTTGGGATAGGAGTCCTGTTTCCCACCACTTGAAGACTCTTGAGGGCAGTTTGAATAAACTCCAGAAGTTTGTGGAAAACTGCATTTTTAATCTGGACTGACAGGCAGGTTTACAGCCACTGCTGAATTTGCTGGGAAGGAATGTGGGGGGTGATGGGTTGGTAGCTGTTATAATGCATAAACAGGCTAGACAGTTGGAGTGATGCGATAAAATTATAAGGGACTGAAAGGCACGAGTGACTTCAACCCTGTTTATTCACACTGACATCTGTACAAAAACTTGCCTGGGTTATTGCTATCATTTTTCCTCAACTGACTCCGCTGTCTCTTGAAAAAATATTGCATGCTGATACTATGTGACATCATATTGACCATTGACCAACTAATTTGTTTCACCTGAATAAAGCTGATAAAGTCCAAACTGAAGGATTTCAACATACAAGGCTCTGTTCTCTTTGACAACATGCATATTTTAGTACACTGACCTGTAAGCTCCAGCATTTTTTCTTCAGGCTGAGCTTCTTTTTTCCACTTAGGGGAAAACAGTCATTTGTACATCCACAGGAAAGTTTGGCCAGGCTTCCCTTGGACCTTGAAGGAGAGTGGATATCAGATCCCATCAGATACTGAAACAGCTAAGGCAGGCAGATAATTAGCAACAATTAATACTCATCTATGTAGCTTGGCTTCAAATATAATTTGTTAAAAAAAGAAATGCTTGACCTCAGAGATTTCCTTTGATAACTACAATTTGTTATGAGGACTGTTTTTCTCACCTTCCTGTCAGTGTGGAGTGTTACCTCACGGCAACTGGCTCCACCATGGCTGGTGCTTGTAGGCAGCTAGTTGTTTGATCTGATTCGTCAAATTATGAGGAAACAGCACTAGTGTGTTCTGTGATAGTACGAGATCTGATGGAATTTTTGGTTCACCAAGTGCGACCAGCTCTCCGTGACAAGGAGACAGAACAACAGCCTCACAGAGACACTCAACTAGCTCAATTTAAATGAAAAGAAGACCATCTTTTTGTTCTCTCCAGATGTTTTAAATATGTTAATTCGCCAAAAATTACTCATGTGTGATGAAGTCATATTACTAATGACATATTAGGGACATTATGGGTAGTGCTTCTCTTAATTTTGGGTTATTAACACGATTTCAGTGCCAGAGTATTTTAGTGAAGACATCAGATCACCAAAGCAACACGTGCGATGCATAAAAACGATATTTGTTCAAACAATGAAGGCACAAGTTTCAAAGCAGAATGTGCTGATATTATTATTACAGCCCAACCTAACCATCAGGTTTTGCCATAAAATTTGAGGACCATTAGTCCAGTATTTCTGCTTGCAAGATGGTCCCATTCTTACATGTTACATCTAGTATATTATCCCTGTCAGGACAAAACCTTGTATCTCAGGTTTTGTGGGGGGTTTTTTTTGTTTTTTGTTTTTTTACAGTCAAAGCGATGACTTACATAAAGGACCCCAAATCATCTGGGATATTGTTTACATTAACTTACAGTAAAAATTAAGAATGTCTTTCTCTTCAAACATTTTGGGAGTTATAAGGTGTTGTGAGATTATATTTGTAGTTGATTCCAGCTAATAATCATTTCTCTCCACCTCATAAGTGACGGTAGTGTGTTGGTGGTGTTTTAGCCATTCATTCATAACCAAATAGTGGTTGTAAATTATTGATAGTTTTTAACTGTACATATCCTTTCACTTTTTGTGCATTCACTTGTGTTGGAAGTGTATACTTTGTGTGAAACACTCAATGACCTCTAACAACTATACTATCAAATCCATTAAGGTTTTATTTGCCCACTCTTTACTTTTGTGCACTCTACTGTAATCTTAAACCCAGCCAGTTACAGCTGTGTCCTCCCAACAAAAGCAGTCTCTTCACAGATATTATGTAACCCATGGAGACACCAAAACTAACACAGGCAGGTACCAACACACACACACACCTCAGCTGCCTCACACTCAGATATCTTTCTCATGTGGTGAATCACATGAATCACATACACATACATCTATTTGTTCAACTGAATATATATTAATACCCAGTTAATACATAATAATCAAGAGATGGACTCCACAAGACCGCTGAGGGTGCCCTGCGGATTCTGAGAGTTGGTGTGTGTCACAGGCACCATACATGCACACGAGAAAGACTTCCTGTTCCAGAACATCCCAGAAACACCCGATTAGGTTTAGACCTGAGGAATCTTGCCCAGAGCATCACATTCTGTCAATCAGATTTTCTCCTGGTGATACCACTATCCCAGGTAAACGACACACCTGTCCATATGATATAAAAAACAGGACAAGGTAACCTTCTTTCTTTGCTGGTATTGCCATTGTAGACACTTTTGACAGTGGACAGGAATTAACGTGGACCGTGTCCGGTTTGTGGCTAAGAGAATGGGACTATTCATTTATTTTACAATATATCCCAGACCTCAGTTATTATTATTCACTTCATCTGTGAGCGATAATAATTTCTTGGCTCATAGGTGTATGCGTTTGGATGTTTCCCTGTCTTGGCTCTGCCAACTCCAGTTATTACTCCTCTGCATGTCTCCGACATTGTTCTGTCTTGTTTGGTTTCCCACATTTTAAAAGCCCCCATGTTTCCTTTTCTGTTTGTACTAAGTTAGACTCTAATTTGTCTGTTTGGAATATTGATCCATGCCTCTTTATCCTGTTCCCTGTAAGTTTGTTCTTGTTCACACTGATAGTTTTGTTTTCTGGGTTTTTTTAGGTTTTGGTCATTTTCTACTTTATTTTCCAGTGCTTTACTTCTGAGGGACTGATTTTTATTTGATATTTGACAAATAATTTAATTGGACTTTCTACTGAAGTGGAGGCCTTTGTGTTGAACTCGAAGGGATTTTCTCAAGAAATCTGCCCCGTTCATATTTATCTTTTGAAATAAACAATAAACGCATGCCTGCATCCACTTGCCTTCATGTTTAAAGTAACATGAGGATGTTTATGTATTTCATTTTGGTGCACTATATTTATCTACTATTTATCATATGCTAAATATGCTTCTGATGTGCCACTCTTTTCATTAATCTTCACCTACTCTCCTCTGCTTCTTACTGTGGTGCTGAGCTCTTCATGTGTTTCCTCTACACTTGAGTGAACCTGGAACATGTTTGTTGTCATCATGAAGGGCTCTCTGGCCTGCTGCTAATGAAAAACAAAAGCTGCCGCTCCCTTGGCTCAGGCCATCACCTGTTCTGCTCAAAGTAGTACTTTTGTGTTGATTCCTTGTGGTTTCTCTTTTTATGACTTCAATTTAGGTATGGACTGGGGTGGTTCTACATTAGAAGAAGAGGGAAACTTTGTTCCAGAGTCTGCAGGCTGAGGGAGTGGTTGGTCAAACAAAGTCTTTTAGATTAGAGGTCCCCAACCACTGGGCTGCGGACCGGTGCGGCCACACAGAAAGACAGAATGAAAAATATTTCATTGATTATCAGAGTCTGAAAGATCTTTGATCTCACATGATATGGTACATCAAAAATTTCGCCCACAGTCCATGCAAATAATGTTTTACATGAAACTGGTCCATGGCGCAAAAAAAGGTTGGGGACCACTGTTTTAGATGATAATCACTGTCTCTCCAGAGCAAAACCTGTGCGTTCTTGAAGGAGCGATTCTAAAGGACTGGCTTCATGCTTTATCTTTTGACAAATAAATTAGTTGGACTCTCTATTGAAGTGTAGGCCGTTGTGTTCATTTAAGTCATTTCCTCAGGAGATACCCCCACACCTCATATTTATCTTTTGACACAAAGGAGAAAGTTCAGTTAGTGATTATGGATGATCCAATGATCACAGAGCTTAATTTACTAGTAATCACAAATGTCCAGTCCCTAATAAGGATTCCATTCCAAACAACTGATAAAAGAGATGTTGACTGGCCAATGTGTGTTAAGTGGCTATAATGAGTTTACTGTTCAAATTATATACATTAATTCACTTTATGTGCTGATGAAACATGGGCAGGACCAACCTCATATTACAGTTCATGTATAGGTATATTAAATATAAGGATGCTGTCTTGTCCTGTAATATTGTTTTGCTTGTTTTAAAGTCTTGTACTTTTACACTTTGTGTAGCCCTGCCCTGTCCACCCTTATGTAATCTTGCATTTTAAATGTTACATCATGGTTCTGGAGGAATGTTGTTTCGTTTCACTGTGTACTGTGTGTATATGACTGAAATGTCAATAAACCTACTTGACTTGACAAGATTTGCTCGTCACTGGAAGTCTTCTGTAAACAGATTGATTTAAAAGATGAAGTCTGTTTTCATGCACACCAATCATAAAGCTTAGTAAGATTTCTGAACTAACCCTCGTAATGCATGTGATCGTTCCAATAAAGGAAAAGGAAGCGGTCTGTCTCAGAGCGCTGGATATGCGGCATTTTGGGAACCGTGATATCCTGTTTCAGGATCTTCACAGTAATTATGTAATGATTTTTTCTCTCTTGCTTTCCTTCTCTTCTCCCTCTGTCTTCACTCTGGATTAGTCTTGGGCAAACCTCTTGACTCAAACTGCCTGGATTCAAACAGACAGCTAAATCCCTCATCTCTCTGATTAAATCCAATGGGATTATTTCTCAAGATCTGCACAGCCTTAATGGCCAGAATAGAAAAAAGGGGGCTTGGTCCAAGAGTGTCAGACAAAGGGCCTCAGTGGTTTTGGAACCTCAGCTGCGGAGCCTCCCAACCAAAGTGTCACATGAAGAGCCCTAAAGAGAGACAATGGGTGTGTCTGAAACAACAAATCCTGACTATTCAGACAATATTCTGAGGCAGGAAGGCACCCAGTGGCGTCAGAATTAAAATGTCAAAGCAATTCGGCTGTAGGTGCCTTCATCACTATGCTGCCTTCTAATGACTAAAAAGACAGCAAGGCATCAAGGCAGGTGCCTTCTGTTTTGGACCCAGCCATAATCATGCCAGTGCAGCTGCTTAGAGCCATTTGCATTCCTAAGGCCTTATAAATACTCTCCTTTCCAAATGAAAATTACCAAAGCAATTGACTCTCATAGTCTGCCCATAAATATGTTCCTTTGTAGATTCTGTTGCACACTTTACAGAATGTTTGTAACAATCCCATGCAAGCTAACTAGCACACAATTAATTCAATTCAATTCAGTTTTATTTATATAGCGCTTTTTACAACCAGGTTGTCACAAAGCAGCTTTACAAAGTCCAGGTCCGAGTCCCTAGTGAGTAAGCCAAAGGCGACAGAGGCGAGGAAAAACTCCCTCGGGTGGAGGAAGAAACCTCGGGAGGAACCAAGACTCAAAAGGGGATTCCTGTCCTCCTCAGGTCGACCCAGAAAGAAAGGAACAAGAATCTTTATGGGGATAAATGACAAGATAGGGCCTTAATGAACAACATTATAGACAGACAGGCCCTCTATTGCTAATGGAGTTGGTTTCACTAAGTGTCCAGAGAGGTAAATATTGTTGGAAGAGAAACTGAGAGTCTGTAGTTCATAAACATCAGGATCAGGAGCCGCTGGAGCTTCATCGCTGGAGCTTTAGGCAGCAGTTGCCCCAGCTTGGGAAAGGGCCTGGGTGGAGCCGGGATCGGTCAAGGGCAGTTTCCCACGGAGATCAGTCCGGCAGATGTGCAGCAGTTCCCCTCAGAGAAAGCAGAGGAGAGAGTTAGATCTGTTTAAATTTGCAGAGGATTGTTACTATCAGTGAGGAGTGCAAATTATAACTCCGGCATATCTAGCTAGAGCAGCCTAGCTTGAAAAGGCAGAACCGAGAGGTATGATGGGCGTGAGAGCTCCCCAAGACACCGGCGCACCTCCACTCCACCATCAAACCTGAGTGAACATGAGGAGTGGTGGGGCGACAACACCAGTGTCCCAGTTTACTTGAATTCTCTGAACCCACCACCTCCCAGCTCTACGCCTTCCATCTAACAAGAAAAATTAAGTACAGAAAGCCTGACTAAACAAGTATGTTTTCAGCCTGGACTTAAAAACTGAGACTGTGTCTGAGTCCCGAATGCTGTTTGGCCAGAGCTTGGGGACTATATATAAGAATGCTTTTCCCCCTGACGAAGCTTTCATAATTCTGTGTACAAGTAAGTAGTCAGCACCTTGAGATCTGAGTGACCGCGGAGGTTCATAGTAAGAGATAAGCTCACTGAGGTAATCGGGTGCAAGGCCATTTAAGGCTTTATATGTCATTAGAAGAATTTTGTAGTCAATACGAAATTTGATCGGAAGCCAATGTAGTCT
>JBBIGA010000153.1:5927340-5945536 GCA_037576975.1 Alestes dentex | reverse complement strand
GTGAACATTGCGCTAAATGATGAAAAAATGACACCTCTAAATTTGTGAAGCTGTTTTTACAAACGGCACCCCATACACATTAGGCAAGTGTTCTATGTACATTTACCCATATATACACATTTAACACTGCTTCAGATTTTGAGCAGATATGTGGCACCTGGGCACAGTGGAGATCAGTTCACTAGGCTCTGTGGACAAGACATTTCTGCCAGTGCAATTGCAAAGTGACAAGGAAGACAATAATGTAGCAATAATAACATATAGTAGTAATAATAAAAGCTGTAAACTGAGCTGTGGAATTCTCTAGAGTGATGCAGCTCCATCCAGTGTCTTTGGGATGAATTAGAGTGGCATTTGTGAGCCAGAACTATGTGATATGGGTGATATGGCCTATAAATAATGCCACAATACATTGCAAATAACTTGATTTTTTTTTTAATCTCTTCTAAAGCATTATATACATTTTCAGTTTA
Organism: Alestes dentex; assembly: GCA_037576975.1. NCBI lineage: Eukaryota > Metazoa > Chordata > Actinopteri > Characiformes > Alestidae > Alestes > Alestes dentex. The sequence goes on along the minus strand of JBBIGA010000153.1, from coordinate 5,945,063 downwards.
ACCCTTTGATCACACCAGTCACACCAGTGATTGTCCCTGCAATACATGTCTGCATTAAAACGTTGTTTATATTGGTTGGTGATTTTTATTCAAATAATTTTAAACTTGTATGCAAAAAGGGATAAATACACACATCTCACCTATTTATACATTGCACACATTCACCCAGGACAGTGGTTTGGATGGGTGGGTGAGAGTGTGAAAAGTTTTTCCATCTCGCATAAAACAAGCCACGGGGTCAAGTATATTCGATATATCTGATCTCAATAATGATCTTGCTGAACGCAATCAAATCCTTACAGCAATACTCCAACATGTAGTGTAAAGCCTTCCCAGAGGATTTAACGTTGTCCAGGCCGACCTAAATCCTGTGGTCATTATCGCCAATATGAAAGAGAGCCATGCAGCTGAATATGCTAACAGAGTTGTAGAGAATAAGAAATAAAATCAGGAAAACTGATATTTTCATTTTAGATAGTTACAAAACAATATGAACCAAAAATAAAACAGACACAAGATTATCTTCAAATGAAGTAATTAGTATTTTTAAATGAATGTTTTATGTAAAGCACTATTTAGGTGGTCAACAAAGAAGCATAAAGTACCTGACGCATAAACATGGTCAGCACTTTTGATTTCAACCATTTTCTGGTTGCATGAAGTACACTAAATGGAAAAAGTATCAGGACACACCTTAATTATTGAATTCAGTTATTTAATTCATTTAATTCAATTATTGAAGTGTAGGGAGGATGTCTATATCTAAATCATACCCATTACCACAAATGTATAAAATCAAGCATACCAACACATTTTGGACAACGCCATGCCTCCAACTTTGTGGACACAGTTTGGTTGAGGATGTTTTCTATTCCAGTATGACTGTGCCCCAGTTGGATACGTTTAGTGTGGAAGAACCTGACTGGCCCGCCCAGAGCCCTGACCTCAACCTCATACAACACCTTTGGGATGAACTGGAACGGAGATTGCAAGCCAGGCCTTCTCGTCCAACATCAGTGCCTGACCTCATAAATGCTCTACAGAATGAACGGGCACAAATTCCCACATAAACACTCCAAAATCTTGTGGAAAGCCTTTCAAGAACAGTGAAAGCTGTTATAGTTGCAAAGGGGCGACAAACTCCATATTAAAATTCAATGTATTTGAAAGCAACGTCATTGAAATGCCTGTTGATGTGGTCAGGCGTATAGTGTATGTCAGTAAATGTGTACAGAACATGAGGGTTAAAACATATGCTGTTATTGTATGGCAGATCTACATGTGAAAGCCAGGCGTAAGGTGTCCCAATACTTTTGTCCAGACAGTGTACAGCGTAACGAAGCTCCAGCCGCTGAACTGGTTAACAGGGCCGGGGTGCTCCGTGCGGCCGCCCCGCCCCCCCAGCCTCTGCGGCGGAACATCCATCTCTCGTCCTCGCGGTGATGGCGGCCACCCTGAGCTCGCGTTAACCTCGAAGCTTGGCTCGTTGCTTCTTGTTTTAGAGGAAATAAGCTAATAAAAAATTGACATATTGCTGATTGTGGACGGGCTAGGAGCAGATTTGGGTCATCTTGGTCTAACTAAACCTCAGGGCTTGTGAGTATTTTGGGTTTGTGTGTTGTTTGTGGTGAACATTGCTGGGAGGGAGAGTCTCTTCCTTTTCCGCCATTTTGTGACAAGAAACTGATAACACACGGAGCCGGCAGGTATCAGGGTAAATACAGAACAAACGAAACAGCTCTGACCAAATGTAGATATTTTGTGGGATATATTGTCAAAATTGTTGGGTGCATGGAGGTGTGTAGCTGGGCTCCTATTCGGCTCCTGTTCAGTGCTGTTGGTAACGGCAGCCCTGTTAGCTAACGGTGGCTAACCCCATCGGGGAGAATAACAAGCAAACGCGTGTCGTTTTGAGCTTTTGAGATAAAAGTTAGCCTTAGGGCAGTTCTAACTTCACAAAAGACTCGGAACGGATATGAACGCTAAACGAAACCCCACTAATTTTAGCTACAAGATGGGGAGAACCGAAAATACGACAGGTTGTTGAACTAGCAGGCACACGGCTCCTATAGCAGTTAATAGCTTAATTTGTCCCTGTTAATGGGTGGGTTCACTTTAGCTTGGCGGTCTGTAGCGGGTTTTTTTGTTTATTTTTTTTTAGCTTTTACAGATAATTCTCGATTATCGTCCATTTTTGCTTGAACACTAATCACGTGTGGCAGAGAACAGCGTGACCACGCATATTTTCTTGTGGCCATTTCATGCAAATACTACCAGTGATAAAAAAGGTGTTGTAGCTTGATTTTTGTGGATGGCGTTGTGATCGCAGACATGCTTCTCATTTGTTGTGTTTTGTCGTTTGCAGAGATCAAGATGACTAATGAAGAACCTCTCCCGAAGAAGGTGAGCAAATTGCCGCATTGGCCCCTCTGTAGTGTCTTAATCTATTGATGAAAACTGGCCATCTCATGCTCACTGATGCTCGTGTTCTTCTGCAGGTTCGCCTCAGTGAATCTGACATGAAGACCCTGACAAGAGAGGAGCTATGTGCCAGGTAAGGGAGAATGTGATTTTTCAGGCAAAAATGCTTTCTCTTGAAATCCCTTTCACATGCATAAATATTTTCTTCCCTCCATTTTAGGTGGAAACAGCATGAAGCCTATGTCCAAGTGCTGGAGGCAAAATATGCTGATTTAAACTGTGAGTCCAAAATATTGATGTCTAGTATTTGTTTAGAGTGTGTAATAAAAGCTTGTCATTTCGTAGAGGCATGATCATGCATTTAAGTTCCTTGTTCTGTTCGCAGCCAATGATGTGACTGGTCTGAAAGAGTCTGAGGAGAAGCTGAAGCAGCAACAGCAAGAGTCTGCACGCAGAGAGAACATTTTGGTGATGAGGCTGGCCACTAAGGAGCAGGAAATGCAAGAGTGTACAGTAAGTATTTCTTTGAAGTCCTAGTCACTTGACATCAGTAACACACTCTTTAGTCCACACTGGGTAAAAAGGTTTAGTATAATTCATACCTTAAGGGCATTTTAAGCATGCTTTGATGTTGTAGATATTGAACATGGCACGAGAAAGTCATAGTAAAATGCTAGTGGTAAGATATAATCTAAAAATATTTTTGTATATGCTAATAAAACTCAGGAACGGTCCACAGGTTTGACAGTACAGTCAGTTGATTGAGTTGGTGAGTGAAGTGAGGTTATTTTCTGTGAATGTAAACTTGTACCGGAGATCTTATTGATTTCCTTCATCTCCTTTGGGCATCACTCTGGATACAGCACAAGTGAGATGTCAGCTGTCAACTCGTCTGTCGAAAGACAAGAAGTTGAAAGCTTTGAACAGTGGACCGTGTGTGTTCACAGGTCAACAGTTTTTAAAAGAACTCCCGTCTTCCAGGGAACAGCACAATGTCAGGGTTTTCAGTAATTGATGCAGGTAACACTTGTTGAAAACCAGTATCATGATGATAATGTCAATGCAAGATAAAAATGAATTTAAATGATCCCAAAACAGATCTGTAAAAAGTTCTATACTGCTATGTGTTTAAGCCATAAAACGCTTCCAGGTTGTTATAGCTCCAGATTGTTATGTCTCAATAAATATGAATTTGTTCAAAAAATGGAATTTGATAAAACTTAAGCAAATTAGTAGTTGAGAGCTGTAAAATCTCTTATGCCTTAATTTCAGTTTCTATCACGATGGTAAATCTGTGCCCGTCATGAAATTTTTAGAAGACAATGGCCGTTAACAGTTTAATTCCCTTTTTGTGGCCTGATATACAACCGTTAAAGTACAAACCTGAAGTGGACATTTCATCTGATTTAGCTATCTTGCAACCTTGCTGTCAAGAATTTTGTAGTTTCCAACAAATGTCTCAAGCACATTTCTCACTGCTGCCATCTTAATGTGTATCACCGGTTACAATTGACTTTTGTTTTCATAACAATATTATGCAGTTATGTAATTGTGACTGGCCCATGTATACAATCTATGACAAACATGTCCAGCGTATTATATTGTTTCAATACTTTTGCTTTCATGCTCAGCTCTTGTTGCTGATAAGCCTCAGAACTAGCCCTGTTCATTCTTGACTAGATATTGCAGTTATCAGTACATGACGATACCTTGAAGTTGTCCAGGGGAAGTAATATGTGTTTCTTTGACCGCCAAAGTGTAGATAACACACCATCTGAAATAAACCGCTAATAAAAGCAAACATACAGTTTCTGTAGTGATCCATAAACACAGTTTAATCACATATGTTCTGCCTGAAATGAAAGTTGTAATACGTTGTTGAGATGGTCTTATTTTACCCTTTGTCTCTGAGATTAATTTTGTTTTCCAGTGAATTTCTACAGGAAGTCTGTTAGGGAAGTTAGTCATTCATTTTCTCACTTATTCCCCTGTTGGCCTTATTGCCTCTGTCAGAGCTGCACATTTGTCTGTGCCATCAGTTTCTAACCTTTTATTCCTCCCCTTGCAGACCCAGATCCAGTACCTGAAGCAAGTCCAGCAACCCAGTGCGGCTCAGCTGAGATCATCCATGGTGGACCCAGCCATCAACTTATTTTTCCTCAAAATGAAGGCCGAACTGGAACAGACTAAAGACAAACTGGAGCAAGCCCAAAATGAACTGAGTGCCTGGAAATTTACACCTGATAGGTAAACTAAAAATAACTCCCCCTCCAAACAAAAGTCAAGACTTTCCTGACTCACCCCCTCACTTTCTCCACTGCAGGAGTGCAGATAATGGTGGGGGAAGACTGAAATGCTATGTTCCCAGCAAGACTCAGACTAAAAACAGAAAGACATTTTTTTTCTCTTGTACTGTGCTGCCATTATCATACCGTAATGTAAAAGTGAAAGTGAACAGAAACTGAAAAGACAGTTTTGGTCAGGTGACACTGTTGTTTCAGCTTTCTCTTCCCCACACCCCCCTCATGGTACAGAGGCCTGAAGGAATCGGGACTGTTCCTGAAGAGGTGGTCACGGCGGAAACAACCCCTCCTTCCAGCCCCAACAACCCATGTTAGACAGTTTGCTGTAATAAATCGTTGGCGGCCTTTGAGAGAGACTTGAGCAAGCCGTTGGCTCTGGAGCTTACTGAACTGTAGTTTAAAAAAAAAAAATCATTGAACGTTTTAAAACGCAACCCATATAAAATATGTTTCACAGGAGCTTCTCCCCACTTTTACCCCCCATCAATGTAGAACTCCCAAGACTCTTAAGACTCTGGGTAATACTTTAGAAGCAACATGGGGGAGGGGGACAGTAGTGTGATGTAAAACAAGGAGAGGAGTTAACAATCCTAAGACTCTGGGGGAGCCTTTGTAATGATGTAATTCTTTGGGGAAAGAGTAAGACCTTCTGGTCTTCAGAGACTTTGGTTAATGTGCATCTCATCGGTGAAAGACGGTACAGTGTTCAATTTTTTCCTTTTTCTCTTTTTCTTTGTGTTAGTAATTTTTACATTTTTGCTTTATTTTCTGTTTGTTCTTGGAAATGATCTTTGCACTTACAGCAGTGTGATTATTGAAAGAAAATTATGCACACAATTGGCTCTGTACTTCAGTGATGAACCTGTTAAAGCCTGAGGAGCTGCTAATACACTGCTGCAGATGCAATCTTTTTATTACAGGGGTGTCAAGCTCCGGTCCTGGAGGGCCGGTGTCCAGCACAATTTGATGGTTCTCCTACTCAAAACACATTCACTAAACCTGGCAATTAACTGGCGAGGTGAACCAGGTGTTTCTGAGCAGAAAAATCACAAACGTGCTGGACGATGGCCTTCCAGGACTGGAGTTTGACACCCCTGTTTTATTGTAATGTGAATGCTCATGTGTCTTAGATAACTCAACAAGCTGTTTATATGTATGTCTATGCTGCTGTGTCCTTTGATCACAAATTAGAGTTAAGCACATGCTGAATTTTAGGTTGTTCATTAATAACTTTTCACATATTTTTATTAGCCAGATTTGTAAAGCATTTTGGTTATAGAACTGTTCAATGTTATTTTTTTCAGCAATCAGATGCTTTAGGTACTGCTGGTGAACACAAAAATGAGATTAATGTCAGTTACTGCAGTTGAGACATAATCTCTTCAGAATCATTATTACTCTGCTGGTTTCACTTGCTACTAATTAGATACACTGCAGAAACATCACAGATTTTGTGATTCATTACCAGCTGTCACCCATATTGTCACCTGTGTGTTTATATTTTACGCGGCATGGGACCTTTAGGTTAGGACATTTAGTTTTGTCAAGGCAGTAGGCATATTTATTTGTTCTAGTTTTATGCTGAAAATATAGTTGACCCACAGCAATGCTTCTTCGCATGGTTTTAACAATTTTAATGCCATTATTATTAAGGCCATAATTGGTAATTGTTGGCCATAACAGTATTAATGATTTTATATAAATATGGACCAAATAACTTCAAGTACACTTAAAAAAAATAACACACTAAAATGCGTGCATCAAAAACATAATAGACTGCTATTTCCACACAGTTTCTATGTGCATTTAAAAATGTGCTCATGTACATTAACTACACCTAAAAATTCAAAGTGTAATTCTATGGTCCCTTGTTTCTTCAGTTCTGGCTCTACAGGTCAGATATTTTTATAAGAAAACGTGTATGTAGAATATTAATGAGTTTTCTGGCAGTAGTATTTTAATGCCATTTCATGCATAATCATTTGAAAGCAAAAATGAATTTGCTACAAGCATGTTCAGTTCATGTGTGTAGCTGGTTTGAAGATGGCATAAAGCTCTTCAGTAGGATTCTCTGATAACCGTGATGTGGTTCTTCAACTGTGGTAAACCATCTTTATTTGGAGTCTGTGTGTTTGTAACTGGTTGTGATTCTTGATCAATAGATTTGTTGAATGTTACCCTGTGTAGTTTAATCATTAATCTGTAGAATGGTTAAGTGTTGTTAATCTGTCAGCCTGATTTGTTACTGGTATGGTGTTTTGATAATTGGTACAGGTATCACTGTTATCACTGAGTTTATCATAATTATCACTCATACATCATTTTTAATGTCATAGGTCATCATTTGACTACTGACCAATGTGCTCATGTGGGACTTCCTCCACACTGTTGCCAGTGGTTGGCAGTTGCCACGTCCATCCGTGTTGTACTCGTGACTGTGTTCACCATGTGATGTCAGACTTGTCTCCCTTGCAGCCAGACCGGTAAGAAGCTGATGGCGAAGTGTCGCATGCTGATCCAAGAGAACCAGGAGTTGGGCAGGCAGCTGTCCCAGGGTCGCATTGCGCAGCTAGAGGCCGAACTCGCCTTACAGAAGAAGTACAGTGAGGAGCTTAAGAGCAGCCAGGATGGTAAGAAAGCTTTTCTATTCTGATTAGTTCTTTTGTGTAATATACAACATTACTGCCTGGTTTAATGGTTTAGTTATAGTTAATGGTAATGGTTTATAGGGATGTACATATATAGAATTTCTGGGCTTATAACTGATAACTATGGCTTATCCTAATTGCACATGAGTTACTCTACATATTTACAGTATTTTATGTAAATGTTTTACATTATTAAGCTGACATAGAAAGATGATTGTGTATGTATATAGTTATAGGTATAGATAGATATATATACAAGTTTGAACAGTTACTTTGTTGTCTGAACTGTGACTGACATGTATTAGCTTAAAATAGGCCCAATAATTTCTTATTGGCTGAAATTCTAATGAGAATGTCGTGTGTGTCCCCCCCCATTTATCTGGTGCACCCATAATGTCCTGTTGTGTATCCCAAGTGGGGCTTTTTTGGTATTTGCATGTTTTTTTTGTCTGAGGTTACACTAATTTTTGCTTTGGATGTTTTTGTTATTTAGAGCTGAATGACTTTATTATTCAGCTGGATGAGGAAGTGGAGGGAATGCAGAGCACCATCCTAGTTCTGCAGCAGCAGCTAAGGGAAACCAGGCAGCAGCTGTCTCAGCAAGCCCAGACCCAGGGTAGCTCTAGTGGAGCTGGTCCCAGCAGGACTTCCCCCTCTCCCCCCTCCACCTTGGAGCCGCCCAATCAGACTGAAGCAGCGCCCACCGGCACTGCTGGAGGAAAAAACTGCGGGAGGGTGTCCAATGGACCCTCCAACGGGAACTCGTCTCAGAGAGGTGCTTCTGGATCCGGTCTGTACCGCGAAGCAAGCAGTGCAGATGAGGATTATCCACTGTCACCCTCAGCCTCCAGCCCTGCCCGTGGGGGTGTGTCAAAACTCTCCAATCACTCAGAGGACGTGGTGAGCCAGGGTGGTGGGGAAGGGTATGTGACTCAGCTGAGCGCAGGTTATGAGAGCGTGGACTCTCCAACAGGCAGCGAGACATCAGTGACCCAGCACTCTAACGACACAGACTCCAATGCCGACTCCCATGAGGCTGCTGCCGTCTCCAAAGGCAACAGGACAACAAGCTCGCGCCATAGTGCTCAAAATGGCCTGGACTCAACTGCAGCTGCTGCTACGGTTGCCATCAACTCCTCAGTAGCCTCCAACACCTCCACAGGGTCGGTTTTGTAAAATTCTTAACATGTTTTTCCCCCTTTGTTTCGTTTGTTTTTTTTTATACACATGATAAATGCCACACATTTAGGGACAGTTAGATTTTGCTTAAGAAATGGAAAGTCCAGGACATGCAGGTTTTTTTAACCACTTTCTGTCGTAACTGATTCTTTTGCAACCTTTTCAGAAAGCCAATTACGTTGAGCACCAAGAAAATGAATATGTGGATTTGACTGATTATCCCTCCCCCCTCCCCCCTTTTTTAAGGTTTTAAACCATTTTCTCTTTTCAGCCTTGGTCATTTGAACATCACCGTTTCTGAACACTTAATTTGTGCACTCACTTAAAACAGAAGTCCTTTATCAACTTTTGTACCATAATTCTTAAGTCATGAAGCTGCAAGTTATTTCTTCACTTGCCACGCTGGTTCAGAATGTCCTTAGTTTCTCGATGTTAAACTTTTAAAAATGTTTTCTGTTCTTCCCCATGACAAGAGAAGCTTTGTTTCATTTGTGTGTAGTTTTTTTTTTCTGAGATGTATCTTGTCAGATTCATACTGATTTCAATTCATTTCATGTACTGACCAAATATCAATAAAGGCTTTTAATGACACTAGCATCATTTCAAATGTATCTAATAATTAAATAGAAAACCCTATTCATTAAATAGAACCCTGATTGTTAAAAAGAAAACCCTAGAAAAGGAAAGGGAGATTACTTCTGCATTACACAAATACTGCAAGTTATTGAGGTACTTAAAGTAGGCAATGCCGCCAGAACATTTCAGTTCTGAAGGGTCTTAAAATATCTGATACTTAAAATGAACAAGTTTAAAGTGAGCAAGAAATAATGCCTTCTGAAACTAGCTGTCCCAAAGATATTTGCAGAGAGATACATATTAATTTCAGCCACTGTATTAAAGTGGCCCCTTATAGGCATGTGAATGCACCACAGCACACTGTGAACAATTAATTTTTTTCTTTGCATTTAAATCGGGGAGCAGTGTAGGAACTGCTAACCCTAACCTTGCTCAAGGGTACCTCAGTGGTGCCACTGGCAGTCCTGGCATACAAACCTCCACAGCAGTCTGATCACAGGGGCAACGCTAGGCCATCAGTTACCCCAGTAAAGTGTCCATATGTCATAAGTGAACACAACACATCTTTCTCTGCATGTAACCCACTCACTAAGTGAAGTAGCAGGCAGCCAGGAACACAGTGCTTGGGCAGCAGTATTTTGGGACAGTACCTTGCTCAAGGGTACCTCAGTGGTGCCACTGGCAATCCTGGCATTCGAACCCACGAGGTCAACTCCCTAACCAGCACGCCACCAGTTCCCCCACCCAGTACATGCACCAAATAAGCTTTTGGCCTGAGGGAAAGAGAAGCTAGTCATCCAGACCTGTAGGTGGTGCCCAAACGAGGTTTTCTGGATGACAACTCTGATCCCTTTTAGCAAATGAAAGCAGCAGCATGCTAATCAGGGTCCTGTGTGGGAGGGATGTATGCAATAAATGGACAGTGAGGAGCTCACAGAGAGAATTCTGTAACCAAGATCAGCACCCAGAGGAGCAAAATGAACCCTGATCCAGTGGTGATAGTGTCTGCTGCCAGGACCCCTATAGGTAAAGACTGTTCAATCTTCTCTGTCTGACAGTTTCTATTCTCTGACAGGTTAGACAAGGAAGCCGTGCACGCCTTGCCATTCGTGTCACTGTGTTTTTGATTAAGGATAGCAGTACTCTTGATTAAACCGTGTTTTTTCTGCATCGCTGTAAGACAGTGGTGGGAATATTTTGGTAGATTATTCTGCTAATGTAATTATCTGACTCTTCAGAGGTCTTCTATCGGAGCAGAGTCGTAGAGCAGCTCTGATTGGCTCTCTCCAGTTCTCTCCTGCTCTGATTGGCTCTCTCCATTTCTCTCCTGCTCTGATTGGCTGAGTTAGTTGTAGGACGATGCAGAACGCTTGCTCCTGATTGGCTGGTCATGAGCCATGCTGATGATCTGAGCAATGTTGTGTGTGACGTTGGCCCATTGAATTCATTAATTATAATAAAATCATAAGGACATCAATATTGGGCTTTACAGTAGCACGTTTATTTACAGTGTCTAAATAAAACAGTGCTCATATTTTGATATTGAACCAAGTAATCACAGGACTAGTATTCTGAAGAAAAAAATAAGGTGGAAAAACAACCTAAAATACACAATATGGACAAAAGTATTGGGACACACCTGTTTTTCTGGGTTTGGGCTAGCCCATTTACTTCCATTGAAGGGCAGTCTTAATGCTTCTGCAGACGAAGACATTTTGGACAACGCCATACTTCCAACTTTGTGGACACAGTTTGGGGAAGAACCTTTTCTATTCCAGCATGACTGTGCCCCAGTGCACAAAGCAAGTTCCATAAAGACATGGTTTGATGAGTTCATTGTGGAGGAACTTGACTGGCCGCACAGAGCCCTGACCTCAACCCCATCCAGCACCTTTGGGATGAACTTGAACGGAGATTGTGAGCCAGACCTTCTCGTCCAGCATCAGTGCCTGACCTCATAAATGCTCTACAGAATGAATGGACAGATTCCCACAGAAACTCCAAAATCTTGTGGAAAGCCTTCCAAGAGCAGTGGAAGCTGTTATAGCTGCAAAGGGGGGAACAACTCCATATCGACATTTTTGTCCATATGGTGTAATAAAAATATTAGCATTGGGTTTTACCATAGCATGTTTATTTACAATGGGTGTGTCTGAAATCGCACACTTAAGTGAGTGCACTGGAATGTAGTGCTTGGTGCGTACCGAGCACTTCCTTCTGTAGTGCTATTCCATTCCTTCACTTCAATACAAATTGAATTATTTTGTCATGCCAGTAAAGCACTTTGAATTGAATTTGAATTGAATAGTGCACACTGTCCCAAATGGAACACTGACGTTTTGCACTTAGCGGAAGAGACGGACTAACATTTGATCGGGATTCTCCAGCCCGCCAAAATATCTGCCGGCTTTTGTTTACTCGTGCTTTTATTTGCTTTAGTTTACCCCCTACTACACCCCACGTGGACATTATGTCGCATCCAACGTCGACGCAGGATTATTCAACTCTGAAAACTTGTCGAAAGTCCCTCCCCTTCCGCTACGTGTCAAAATGGCGTCCGTTTAGTGTTAATAGTGTCCATCGTTCCGCTCTGCGTTTTTTGGCCGTGTCAGTGCACCATCCGGGTACTTTCAGTCCACTGAGGTTCAGCTTGGCTGTCAGTGTGAACGCACTATGCACTAAAACAGTGTTCGGAGTGTGCACGTGCGCGATGTCGGATACCCAAAGTCCTCATATTTTGACACTGATCCAAGTAATCACAGGAGAAGAATGGTTTGCTAAAAAAGCAGTCTGTGCAAAACAACCTCTTTTATTCTGAAGTAAGGAGATTTTTATGAAGCAAATGAAGATTAAGAGATTGTAGAGTTGAATGATGTATTTCCAGTGTGCAAAATAGTTTGCAAGGTATGAGTAAGATACAACAGTTTTAATGTTTGTTTCTGTCATTGAAAGGCTCCTTCAGTGGGGCTTTAAGCACCGTGCCCCTTCATGAACTGGGAGCAGTAGTCATTAAGGATGTGCTGAAGAGGGCCAGTGTAAAGCCAGAGGAGGTATCTGAAGTCATCATGGGCCATGTGCTCACTGCAGGTATTTTTTCTTCTTATAGCTGGTCATAGTGTCTTAATTTGTGGTTTAACATAAGTTTCATAGAGCAAGTCATATTTACATGTACATTTTGGCCGTGTTTTCATACACATTTGACCTGGAACAAACTACAGTACCTTACGGTGCAAAGGTCTAAACATACTAAATAAAACTAACATGAATAAATGCAAATAACACTGTACAGTATATATAGTGATTTTATGCACAGTATATCAATGAATTCCTTGTGGAAGTGCAGCATTAGTTGTAGTTTCCATCAGAAACTTGGTCTGACTCAATCAGTCCTTCATTAAATTAAATCAGGAGCTCCTGATTGAATTTCACAAATATGAGCAATGCCTTGAGGCGCTGAGGAGAAATCTGGAACCGAACCTGTGTTCTCCTCACCAGCTCACAAAGTACCAACTGCTTTTTACAAACGAAACCAATCTTGATACTGCTTTCTTGTTTGTTTGCATTTGTTCTAATGTTGACTTTGCAAGCAGAAAGTCACTATCACACACTGATAAAATGTCTTTAAACAATTTGCATAGGTGCCTAAGACTTTTGCACAGCACTGTACGTAGTTAATTATAAAAAGTACAAGACTAAACCCTTTACACCTGCTGTCCTCAGGCCATGGACAGAATCCCACTAGGCAGGCAAGTGTTGCAGCAGGCATCCCGTACCCTGTGCCTGCCTGGAGCTGTCAGATGGTGTGTGGCTCTGGTTTGAAAGCCTTGTGTCTTGGAGCTCAGTCCATCATGATGGGAGAGTCCACTGTGGTGGTGGCAGGGGGCATGGAGAGCATGAGCCGGGTGGGTCCTATTGACATCTTAGTGCAGTTTATTGCAGCAGTGCATTTAGAGACACTGGCTACGTTCAGTTTAACCCCTTAAATGGCCAGGAGTTGCCAACAGGAATTTAAATTAAAGGAATTTAGAGCAGAATTCAGATCAGCAAAGAAGGGTTTATTATTGACTTTTTTCGTAACATTAATAATAATAAAAGATGACTGAACTGCAATGTTCAAATTTTTGTTTTTCATTGTCAAGCTCAAAATGGAAATTTGTAACCCTAAACATTTTTTAGATCGTGTTCTTTATATATCAAAAGGAATGACCTGACAGAGTAAAGACATGATGCTGTTAAAGAAGAGTAGGTTAATGCTTTAGCATTTGTGCATTGTACTTATCAAACCCTTTGGACCTTAGGCACCTCACACTGTGCATTTGAGGTCCGGGATAAAGATGGGAGATGCTTCCCTGCAGGACTCTATACTGGCTGATGGACTCACAGATGCATTTCACAGCTACCACATGGGCATCACAGGTACATCTGATCTGTAATTCAAAGTCAAAGGAAACCTTGTCATCTCAGCTATATACATGAGTACAATGAGACAAGATGGTACAAAAAGCCTGTATTTATATGTGTGTACAAAAAGTACACACATATAAATAGTAAAAACCTCCAAATATTGCATCCGCAGTCAAGTGGAGAACAAAAAGTATACTGGAATGTAATTGTGAACTTTATATGTGCAAACGGTCAGCAGCAATTCAATATGCATTTCCAGTTAATATTAAAATTTTACAATGATCTTGGCCTTGATGAACAACATCTTTTATGTACATTAACCTTCTGTTGGATACTCATCTAGCAATGACCTTTTTCCCAACCCGTGGACAAACGTTTAATGCCTTTAGTTCCATTGACTTTTAGACACAGACCACAAAAGTGCACAGTGTGAGAAATAGATCTTATCTCCCCTTTATATGATCAGCCAGAGAAACAGGTTTTCAAGGTCACTGATGTATGATTTTGGAGCATCTTCTTTTCTCTCAACAGCGGAGAACGTGGCTAAGCAGTGGAGTGTTTCTCGAGAGGCTCAAGATCAGTATGCTGTCTCCTCACAGAGCAGAACTGAGGCAGCTCAGAAGGCTGGCTACTTCGACCAGGAGATTGTGCCAGTTACAATTCCTTCGAGGAAAGGTAATGAGCTGCATCTGATGTTTTTGCCAAGGCTGGACGACATCAGATTAGTCTAATGTTGTCAGAAGTGGTAATTTAGTGTTTCTTCCTGTAACTGCAAATTGTAGAATGAAAGCTAATAATTCTAAGTAATTAGTTTGAGCTTGTTGGATTGTGATTAAATGTTTTTCTCTTTCTTAGGTCCAGTGGAAGTGAAAGTTGATGAATTCCCACGCCATGGTAGTAATTTAGATGCCATGTCTAAACTAAAGCCCTGTTTTGTGAAGGACGGGTCTGGTACAGTCACTGCTGGCAATGCGTCAGGTAAAAAAAAAACATCTCTGAACATCACTGAACCTCAGTAACAGTAACTGAAATGGCGGCACTCACTTCACACTAATAATAAAGATATCAAACTCACTCCCACGTCAGCTGCCCTGCCCTGTCAGCTGTGTGCTGCTGATGTTATCTTTTGTCTTTCTGATCTCTCAAAAGGGGTGAATGATGGCGTTGCTGCTACTGTTCTCATGCGCCAATCAGAGGCTCAGAGGCGGGGCCTTTGTCCAATGGCACGAATCGTCTCATGGGCTCAGACTGGCCTTGACCCGTCCATCATGGGAACGGGGCCAATATCAGCAATCAGAAAAGCAGTACGTTTCTCTGTAGTCCAGACAAAGTTATTCAGATATCCCAAAGGATAAAACTGATTAAATAATTCAATGATGATGTAACATTGTATGTATTCCTGTTTAAAATGTTCCTTTTGATTTCTGTTAGTTGTTAAGATTGTGGTTCTTTCTTATAGAACACAGAGAAGTTTGAGCAGGTGTTGATGATGCTAATGATGATTATTATTTGTTATTATGGAAAGGAAGAGATTTGCTTCTGCGCATTCATTCTTGCTCATTTTTAAAATCTATTGGTGCATCGTTGTTTTACAGTTGTTACGATGCGTGTTATATTTATATAAATGCAACTGTTTGTCCTTGTTCTCACTAGACGGAGAAGGCAGGTTGGCAGCTGGCTGAGGTGGATCTTTATGAGATCAATGAGGCCTTCGCTGCTCAGTGTGTGGCGGTGGTGCAGGAGCTTGGCCTGAATCCTGGCAAGGTTTGTCATTTCATTTCCTTCACTTTACTCATAAATACACAATAAACGTCAGATAGACAAACAATAACCAGCGTGGAGATCACCTGCGCTGCTCTCACTGAGGCAACGCATATCATATTAATGCATGTCAGTTGCTCTGCACACTGAAAAAGACTGTTCAAGTGCATTTGTTTTGCTTGCTGTTCT
Organism: Alestes dentex; assembly: GCA_037576975.1. NCBI lineage: Eukaryota > Metazoa > Chordata > Actinopteri > Characiformes > Alestidae > Alestes > Alestes dentex. The sequence continues at coordinate 5,929,582 of JBBIGA010000153.1, read as the reverse complement.
GTATCTGTCACTGTGTTAATTAGAGCTTTTTTGCTGTGGCACCTATGTCCTTGTTTAGTTCTTTTTCTTGATTTAGAAATAAGTTCTGTATCAGACATCACTCCAGCTCATGCCAGAGGTATTGACTGGAGCACCTGGCCTGTATGAGACCTGTATGAGTTTGTAGGACATTCCATTCCAAAACTATGGACATCATTCTTAATAAGGTGGCATTGCCACATATAAAGTCGCTTTAGCTGTTCAGTTCTTTGGTATGACTCATTCTACTGACATTGTTTGTCTATGGACATTGTATGACTATGTGCTTGATTTTACACACCTTTCAGTGCATGATTAGGATGGGCTGTCCACATACTTTTGGCCATATAGTGTATATACAGTATAAAATGCATTCACTAAAATGCCTCCCACCAAATCATGAAAAAGCCCAAGATAAATATATAAAAGAATGATAAGGACAAGAGTGAAAAAAATGACTACCTATAATTTACCTATATAATTTACCTATAATTAAAAAGGTGCCAAGTCATAGAAAGTCATAAAAGTCTCTTTTTGTTATCTCTGTGCTGACCTGCTTTGTTTCTGGGATACAGGTGAACACTTCTGGAGGCGCTATCTCTCTGGGACACCCTCTTGGTATGTCTGGCTGCAGGGTGTTGGTGACCCTACTGCATGCACTTCAGAGAACCGGGGGCAAAAAAGGAGTTGCTGCTTTGTGTATCGGAGGTGGAATGGGCATTGCTATGTGTGTAGAGAGAGTCTAAGACCGATCACTTTCTCACATACACACACACAAAAAGTCCAACTACTGCTATAAAAAAAAATAACTGGATTACGTTAAATTCTTACATTTAATTTTGGTTTGGTTTCCGTTTACAATTTTTTAAATGTAGTCAAATGCTGAATAGCAATGTTTATTACAGTAAGTATAATCAAAAACACTGTTTTATTAAAAGACATACGGTACTTACAGGACAGAGGATTATCAGTGGAGAACACTAATGTCTGTTTTTTGTCTGATTTGTATTTAGAGTGCAATGTAAAATCTTACAACTCCTACAGTGAAACTGAAACTGACAGAGCACTCTTATCCTGGGTGTATTAAAACCTACTGATTTTTAACCACAGCCTTTAGACATTCCATCTCCATCTCAGTGTGGAGACAGTGCTTCACTCTGTCGCTCACTTTTCTCTGAAACAGGGACACAAGCTCAGTCAGATCTGTTGCTAGCAATAGTCCCATATGTTGTAGTAGTCCACCAGTCAAGTGTTTTTAAGACGTACAAGAAGACACCAACATAGACTTGCCTTAGACTCCTATGTGCCATGAGACTGAGGTAGCCTCAGACGTGTGCTTCCTCTCAGTAGCTTTGTCATCGCTGTAATGCTGAAGACTGTAATACTGTAATATGCTGGTGTTTGCTTAGAATCTCAAGGGAAAACACGTATGCATTTCTAACCTCAACTGTTTATTTCCTCAGTGAATAAAGAATGCAACATGAGACTGTGTGTTCTGTCATTTTAAAATGACTTTTCTTACAGCTGAAGTACTGCAATATTTCTTCCAGTAATGTCCCATGTATTTAGATTCTAGAAAATGTTTACTGTATAAGTAAAGTTATTAAACTTGATTATAGTTTTTTTCCCCCTAAATTGTTTGCCCTTTTTATGCTGTGGGGTCCACTGTATACGTTGCATTATTATGCAAGTGTTTCCACACCAGTGATCAGTGATATCCAAGAATAACATTGTATTTAAAAGATTTAAGAACATACTACATGTAAGAACAGAAACAACCCAGTACTTTCATACTTTCACATAACTGTTTTTGCCACTGCAGATTTTTATTCCTGTTAAGCATTGGAAAACTGTTGAATGAACAAAAGAGTAAACGGTACCCTATGTCCTGACCTCCTATTATTCATTTTAGTGTGGTGATATACAGTCTAAAGTCTAGACTGTCCTTCAACTTAAATGCACTCATTAAGTGTTTCATCCCTTTGGCTCTCACTTAATAGCTTGGTATCTAATAAATATGTAGCACTTGTGTGGTAAACCACTTTATAACTATATAAGGTGGATTTTTGTAGGTCAGTAGTAATTCATAACAAATATATTTTGACTAATAAAGGTATTCAAATGGTGAACATACTGTAAATATTGAGTGTGGTTTTAGTAAATTTTGAGTAACATGCAGATACAGAAAATCTCTGCATATAAGTGTGTGTGTGTGTGTATATAT
>JBBIGA010000153.1:5867729-5917880 GCA_037576975.1 Alestes dentex | reverse complement strand
TATATACACTTCTATGAAGACTTTTGCACGGTAGTGTTGCAGCACAGAGGCTATAGATGGCGCCAAACCGCAAAGAAAAACACAGTTTAGGCCACAAACTTTAAGGACAGTTTGCTGAAGTATTTATCTATATGGAAAAGTGGACTAAAGATGGGTTTATTTAAACTGTTTTCATAAAGAGTAATAGAAGACAGACCTGAAACTGAGCAGGGGGGTCAGAGTCAGTGATACTCCCCCCTAACTGAGAGGGCCGGGCTGAGAGAAGACAGGTAATCGGATTAACCCGCAGTGCCGCTCCAGAGGAGTGATTTACTCTCACATCTCCAAGCAGCCCGGGGAACATGCCGCTCTTCATCAACAGAGACCAGATTTTTGCGCACCAAGTGCACCTTCTGGAGCACAAACTTCGGGTGAGTGACTTTGACAAGCTTAGAACACCTAGAATTAACTTTTTAAATACCTGATCATCGTGGTTTCACTGGGCAAACCTGTGTTAAGTTAAAGTGTCCATATATTTTATGGTGTCTATATATAAACTACAGTTTACTGTGTTAGCTTGTTTTCTATTCCGATTCAAAGGCTGTTGTTTTTAACAGAGTAAAGAGGAGAGGATTTTGGAGCTGGAGACAGAAAACGCACTTCTTCATCTGAGACTCGCTGAGGTACAAACACTAATCATTCTATATATTTATGACATATAAATAAGCCTTAACATGGATTTTAACTGTTATTTGTCACTAAAGGTCCTTTATCACATCCGCAAATATCTGTTGTGAATAATTAATAGCTAAATCAGTGCGCAACCATGTCACGTGACAATGTTATGCTTATAATAAGATAGAAATATATAGAAATGTAAAAATTGTTACTACAGAAAAAAAACACTGTCCCAGCTTATCCGGGCCTTGGGAATTTTTCCTTTAAGCTAAATAGTTCATCTCCATCTGTATAGAAGACTGGTTGTATGTGTGTGTGTGTGTGTGTGTGTGTGTGTCTGTGTCTGTGTGCGTGTGTGTGTGTGTGTGTGTGTGTGTGTCAGTGAAGGATTTGTTCAGACAGATGGTTTCACTCCGAATTAAGAGCCTTGCGCCCAGACGACAGGTGTTCAATGGTGCTTGATTTACTGACCAACCTAATGAATGGATATGCAGGTTAAATGCAAGGCTTTAGCATTAGAAGGCTCTGATTCAGAGCCACAACAGAGTCCTTTCCAGTTTAACACAAGCTATACTGTATAGTACAAGTTATACTGGCGTTTGTAGTTCACAATGAAATGTTCAGCATCAGTACCTGATCCCACTAATGCTATTGTGACAGAATGCAGTCCCGTCTTCACAGCAATGTTCCAGCAGTTATGTCTAGATTAAAGTGTGCTTGGTTTGTTGCAGTTACACAGAATCACACACCACTTTGTTTTTCTTTTTTGGTTTGTGCCGTTGGCACCTATTAATCTGACCTATCCCAACTTTTTCAAGTGTCTGGGGAAACTTCGACGCGAAAAAGAGGAGGAGATATCGGCCAAGAGGCGCTGTCAGCACCAGGGAAATGTGCAAAAAAGGACTCTTGTGAAACTTCTCTCAGAGGTGCAGGTGAGGCCACAAAAGAGTCAACTGGCGCTGCTTCTAAAATTCCTTTTGCTCTTTATTTTATGGGGCCACTGGTGGCCTGGTGGTTAGAGAGTTGCCCCTGTGATAAGAGGTCTGTGGGTTCAAATCCCAGGACTGCTAGTGGCACCACTGAGGTACCCTTGAGCAAGGTATCGTCCCCACACACTGCTCCCCCGGGCGCACCTCACTGGTGGCAGCCCACTGCTTCACTTGGTGAATACGTTAAATGCAGAGAAAGAATGTCATGTTGTTTACACTGTGTGCTGTGCTGTGGTGTGTTCACGGGTGACTATAAGGGGCCACTTTACTTTAGTTGCTACATTGTTTTTAATAGCAAAGCTGTGATTTTCATTGTTTTGTAATCTAATGCTGTTTGCAGGCTCTAAAGCAGGACTTGAGGGATGTTTTTGCTGTGTACGTGAGCTTTGCCACAGAGCTGGAGATCCAGAGCAAGCAGCTGGTGGAGCGGGTGGCCTGCACAGCTGCTCAGGTCTTCAAAGGAGATGACATCCAGAGTAAGTACTTTCGAAGAAATAATTTATTTATGGGAATTCATAAACTTTTTGTTTTTCCAGTGTGAATTTTCAATTTCAGTTAGAAACACTGTGAAACATGAATTGGAAGCATGCTATTTAGTATGTTTGGATAATATATCAAGGTCGCTTGAGACCCTTTGGACCCCCCCTTATACTCTTTCCTCTCCATTTCACTTCATCTCTGTCCTTCCCTCGCCCATGTCTCTTTCTCCTCATCCCTCATATCAATCCACGGTGTTATGTCCAGTCAGTCATGTGTTGTGACAGAAGCTAAGAAAGGTGTTTCAGAGATAATCCCCCCTGTCCCCCCTGCTAAAGCTCCTGTCAGCAAGGTCATGTGTCCTGTGCGTCACCTGGACTCCATGGTGACAAGCTCCCACAGGACTGGGATATTATCCTTTTGTCACACACATGCATGCAAAGCTGTAAATCATCCTCCTCTGGCTGCTGTGAGCATGAATGCTGTGGCCTTTGATTGGAAAGTCAAAATGTTTAACACTCTGAACTCTTTTCCCACAATGAGCTGGCAAAATTATCAGGTACCCCAACCGTACAGGATAGATGCACTTTGTAGGTTTACAGTTACTGACTGTAGCCCATCTGTTGCTGCAGAGTTAATCGGCCCTGCGCAGAAATGGAAAGGATGATCTCAGCATGGCAATGCCATACTGATGGGTGTAGTGCTGGTCTGTGGCAAAGCAGTCTTGCCAAGGTTTTAACACGCTGTGCTCACATATTGGTCACTTTACTGTTCATCACAGGATTGTTATACTCCAGGATTTAGTAAAGAATTTGGAGTAGCATAACCAGACACAAACAAAGACAGTAAAGGACACCAACCAGTTAGGGCAGTATATAGATACAGGTACTTGTATCTGCAAAGTGCAGCTGGTGGATATACAGACAGGAAGTGCAAAAGATAGGGACAGGTGGGATCTCCAGATGACACTAAAGAAGAGAATAGAATAAAATAAAATGTCCCTAAGCCTAACTCTTTGTTTTAATCAAACAAAAATCCTGCTCTACATTGCTCTGACTACAAACAAAACCTACCAGGAAGGTGTCCGCCTCTAACCTTGTGCGTCTAACATCCAAATACCTACGTACAGCACAATGTACAATGAGACCAGCCAATCACCGTGTCAGGACTGCTCATGAGCTACAGAAAATGATAGGAAAGAGAGCACACAAAAGGGAGAGAAATACAATGAAAAACACACTACGATACATAACACATCATTATTGGCTGGATATTTTGGTTAGAGAACTATTCTTTACCAGACAGTGACACTGAGGTGTTTAAAAACTTCACACAACACAACAAACTTCTACCAGCACAATACACACTAACACTCCACTGCCATGTTGCTGGGATGAGAGTGGACCACCATGCAAATAATCTGATCAGAGGTGAGCCTGCGGTGGTCCGTTTCCAAAGATGGATGAAATTGGTGTGGGAGTGAAAAATTCTGCAGCTACAGATGGGTCATGGACCTACACGGTGCATGTGTCTCAAAAAAGTCACCAGTGAGTGTAGGGAAGTACGGTTTACTAAATAAACTGGAATCTCAGTGTATTTGTTCCCCTCCTTGTATTGTGTAATTGTAATTTAGTTTATCATGAATATGAACACTCTTTTTGGTTTTGGTTTTGATTAGGTAGTTAAAACCTAAAGAAGGATCGGAAAACCCACAGTCTGATAAAAACACTCAGTTTTACATGGTACAGCCTGCGTGAGAGACCAAGGAATCTAATCTCAACCTCAGAGTGACACTGAGCCAGATGAGCAGAAGAACTGATTTTGTTCTCTGATGAAGTGTAAAACACTTTCAGAAAATGTATATTTTGACTTATAATAACATAGTAACTATAGATAAGGTAATAAGAATACGGATATTTACTGTCGGTTTGGCTCTTCTAGAGCTCCAGACTCAGGTGGCTGCACTGGAGCACTCCCTACAGGAAGAGAAGGAAAGGTGTCGGACGGAAAGGGTGAGGAGGAGGGTTCTCCACAATACACTGGTTGTAAGTATCTAAGTTCCTCAAATAGTTTTCTTTGTTATTTTATGGCATAAAAATTATTACATTATGAATAACACATCATTTAACCTTAACCCAGGGAAAAATAGGGACTTGTTATTAGCTCTTATAGTACTTGTAAACAGTATAGGACTTAAATAATAAGAAGATTACTGCAAATACCTGTAGGAAGAAGGATTACAGAACTGCTTGCATTTTATGATTGAATCCCTCATATACATATACTTATTAGCCTAAAAACGTACTATGCAGTTACCGTTGTGTATTATTCAGGAATGAATGTAATCCTTATATGTTATGAAGGTATGAGAGTGGGAAATTAAAATGTGAGCCCACTTTGGGGCACTTTATGTATTTGATGTGCTACCTTTCCTCTTTCTTTAAGGAGTTGAGGGGTAACATCAGAGTGCACTGCAGGGTGCGCCCCATTCTACCCTTTGACCACAGTCCAACTCTATCAACCAACGGGTAAAAGCTACTTTAAATCATTGTGTGATGGTACTTGTTTAACAGTGCAGATGCAATTCCTTTCACAATATGTACAGCAATATAATTGTGCTTAGTGAGCAGAGGAGCTATTGCTTGTATTAAATCATGCTTTACTGTTCCAGCTCATCATCAGAGGTGGTGGTAGAGGCTTTCAGTGATGTGAGTGAATTGATCATTCTAATATTTATGTGATGTAGAAAAGCACCATGGGCATTATCGACCTGCCTTGTGGTCTAAGACCACGGCATAATTATGCTACACTCTTTTACAGGATTCCGTTCTTGTGAACTGTGCCAAGCCTGGGAGTCCGGTTGTGAACAAAATGTTCGAGTTTGAGAGGTATTTTGGCCCTGCTTTAACTGTTTCTGCCGTGGATACATTTAATGGCATCATAAGACAAAAACAATATTATTATTGTTATTATTATTATTATTATTAATTCAAAGTTTGGGGAGGGGTGGTTTAGTATGTGTCACCATGCTGATTTAATGGTTTAATTTAATCAGGGTTCATGGCCCAGAGGACACCCAAGGTGCTGTGTTTGAAGAGGTGAAACCTCTGTTAACATCTCTCTTGGATGGGTGAGTGTTGTTTAGCCTTCACAGCTTATAGTTTGAAGTTCATACCTATTATGTTATTAAGTGATATACAAATTATTTTGAGATGATTTTGATGAAAGCTACTTTTTAAAGGCCAAACAATACATGCATGCATACATGGGCAGATAAACAAGGGATGCTTTAAAAATATTGAAGTAGAAAAAAAGGCATAAAATATATAAATGCTATTATAGAGTTGGCTCTTAAAGCTCTGTTTCTTACCGTAAGAGACCAGGTGGAGAATTTAAAGTATACGTTATACAACTACCCATTGACAGCTGTTTTAATCAACTAATGATGGCAGCCCTATTCAGAGGTTTGATTAAACACAGCAATGCTCTCTCAAATAGATAAACCGGTCCAGTGTTAGTGTCTCCCTCCTTAGTGGGCAGACTTTACAGAGGAAGCTGGCTTGTCATGTTGGTGTTGAGTTGCACCAATGCAAGTGTTCTTATTGACATTTCTCCTCATGTTCAGGTACAACGTGTGCATCATGGCGTATGGCCAGACAGGAAGTGGAAAGACATATACAATGATTGGATCCCAACCTGAGAACCGTACAGAACCAGAACACTCCCAGCAGGGTATCATACCTAAAGCAGCAAATGAGTTATTCAAGTAAGCCTCAAAAAGCACATTACTTCTACTTTACTTTTATAGGATGGTCTAGAACATAGCATTCAACCAAGGGGCTACACTACTACTGCTACTGCTACTGCTACTGATAATAATAATAATAATAATAATAATAATAATAATAATAATAATAATAATAATAATAATAAAAATAACTATAATGATAATGTGGTAACTATTATTTGATTATTAGATTATTCCTTTTGTGTAGGTTTACAGGCACATAATTAACAAGTAGCTAAGTAAATAAGTCAATAAAGTATTACAGAAAATTGTCTTAAGCAATGATATAGATCTTACCAACAACATGCTTAGTATAAATAGAGAGGCAGAACTTAATGAAAAGCTAAATCCATGTACATGTTTTTATTTATCAGGTTGATTTCAGAGAGGCCTGCAGAGAGTCACACAGTAGAGTTGTCTGTGGTGGAGGTTTATAATAATGAACTGCTGGACCTCTTAGCAAAGGATGAGGAGGGAGCCGCAGCGGGGTTGAAGAGGGAGGTCATCACAACCAGCACAGGCACCAGTGAAGTGCCCTGTCTCACACACGAGTGAGTGATGCTGCCAGCCCACATAAAAAAAACCTGACGCCTTTCTAGCAGTACATTCAGAGACGGTACCTTTAACTTATTGTAGTCTGCTCCCAGAGCCAACTTTATTAAATCCTACCCTTTACATACAAAATGTAATGACAACACTGAGACATCTCATTAATAATGATGAACAGTAGATTAAAAGGAAGAAATGGATGCCTTGTTTTGTTGATCCTAAGAGGCTGATTGTGGTAAAATCGGTGCACAACCTCAGACGTCTTGTTACTTTTATATGTATATATAAAAGCAGCAAGACATCTTATTCCATTAACGGCACATTTCCTCTCATGATTATGATGATTGTTTATATTAATATGTGATTAACATGCACGTGTTTTGTGTCAGGTTGGTTGAGAGCTGTGCGGAGGTGATGCAGTTGGTCAGTTCAGCCTTGAGGCTGAGGGTCCACAGTCCCACTCTAGTGCACAGAGACTCCTCCAGATCCCACCTTATCGTCACACTCACCGTCACCTCCAGAAGCCCCAACGCTCTGGCACTGGGTATGATAGTTGAGCAAACACTCACACACACACACACACACACACACACACACACACACATACTCAGTAAGTGTAGCAATATCCTTATCTTTATACTCCTCTTGCAGACTTCAACAAAACTACCACCACTGACTCTTAACTATACCTGCTCTGTTAGCCATGGACTGCCAACTGCTCAGCAGCGATTAAATCTGTACACGAAAGCCTTCTATTGTTAGTTATCTCCGTAGAGGCTGTCCATCTCATGCTCTTGACCAGAGGAGGAAGGGTTCCCATTTTGAGTCTTGGTTCTTCCCAAGGTTTTTTCCTCCAGCTTTAGAGAATTTTTCCTCACCTCTCACCTTTGGCTGAGTAGGGGCTCTGACCTGGATTCTGTAAAGTTACTTTGTGACAGCATCGGTTGTAGAAAGTGCTGTATACATAAAACTGACTTGAACTGATCGAACTGGAACACTATGAGCACAGGCCAAATATGCACCGTTTCCAGATTTACATTTTTCTCCACCAAAACGTTCTGCAGAGGTGTACTTCTTCTCAAGTTTAAAAAATGGAACTGGGAAACTTATAAACAAGTCCCTTATGCAAATTGTTGCCACTTTGAGAAATATTTTTCCTTGAGACGTCTCACACAAGCACATTTCACCTTGAGAGTTCACATACTATTTTGATGGAAAATATTCTTTGAGCATTTGATTGAGACTTGTGTCTCTGTTGCTATGATTGCTGTGACGCACACACGCACTCACACTATGACACATACATACACACACATACACACACAAATTGTAATATATTCTTATGGTTTGCAGAACTGGATGCACTTTCCTTTTTAGAAACTCCTCCATCCAGTATGAAAGAAGCAGTTATCTGTGCATACACGGTTACGGCTGTTAAGTATGTTGAGAAAAGCCTTATCTGAAATGCCGCACACTCTAAGATGGTCTTATTTTTTTCACACACCTCCAGAGCAAGTTATCTACACATTCACACACAAACATTTATCAGGCCTCTACTGTTAAAAGAGAAAAGTTCACTCTAGAAGTTTTCTTCTGGGGTTTGTTCATAATTGGTTTTATAGCTGGCTGCATGCTGAGTTGATGGAGCTGAGCTTTATAGAATACAGCTGACAGAGCAGAAGGGTCTTGATTTGATTTATTTATGACAGGAATTACAAAGAATAGCAGAATAAAATGCAGTCTATTCATGTCCATGCGAATTTCACCCTTAGGATTGGAGTGGTTCATTTGTTTTTGTTGCAGCTCGCAGGTTGCAGAGTGTGCGAAAGGATGTCCAACGTGGCGGTCAGAGGGAGTGGTGGAGCCCTCGCTGCCGTAGAGCCGCCTCCTCTCGCTCCTCTAGCCCCGCCTCCTCCCCATACCCCTCCCCCTGCCATTCACCGTGCCCCTCACCTCGGCCCAGCATCTCTCAGACTCCCATCAGAACCAAACTGCAGCTGGTGGACTTGGCTGGCAGCGAGTGTGTAGGTAAGCAGGGAGACACAGTTATGCCCCCTTTAACCTGTTCATCAGTGGTCAGGACCCCCACAGGACCACCAGTCAGCAGATATTATGTAGCTCGTGGATTATTCTCAGCGCAGTCGTGGCATTGTCATAGTAGTGGCATGTTAGTGTGGGTGTGTTCACTGGACAGAGTGGATCACACACAAGAGTGCTGCTCGAGTTTTTAAACACCTCAGTGCACCTTGAGTTTTTAAACACCTCACACTTGTTTGGAATAATCCAAACAAAAATATCCAGCAAACAGTGTCCTGTGGCCAGAAACTGAACACTGATTTAAGACAAAAGAATCATGGACAACGTGTGCAAATTGATAACTTCACATCAGCAAAGTGTACCAGCAGGGTAGATGTGTTTAAAAACCCGTGATTGTGTGTATTACAGGCGTGTCAGGGGTAAGCGGTCCAGCTCTGTGGGAGAGCTCCTGTATAAACCGCAGCCTTTCTGCTTTATCTGATGTGCTGGGAGCTCTGGCGGAGCAGCGGCCTCACGTGCCCTACCGCAACAGCAAACTCACACACCTTCTGCAGGACTCCATCGGTGAGCACAAACCATGCAATAAACCTTGGACTGGGTAATATTACCATACTGATTGAATATAATATATTTTGCAGTTTGTAATATACGTGTCTGTATCATACTCAAATGCTGCCTCTATCTGGTGCTTATTTAAGTAAATAATTGACAATAAATTGTTTGCAGTGTGCTTTATAAGAATACAGCTATTCGGATACATACACATTAAAATACTAAGGACCTGTTTTGTACAAGAGGCTTTCATCATAGAGTTAGGTGCTTGATATAGTTAAAAGCAGTGCTATGAAATGCTGAACTGCACCAAATGCCATTTGGTCTTCCTTTAAGTACTTAAAGGAAAGGGGCTTTTCTCCACCAGAAAAACTGACTTTGTGCCCTGTCACCTAGGAGGAGATGCAAAGCTGCTGGTGATGCTGTGTGTGTCTCCAACTCAGCACTTTCTGACTGAATCTCTGCAGTCTCTGGGCTTTGGCTCCAGGGCCCGACAGATCCAGAAAGAGCCACCGCGCAGGAAGAACACTGGCCTGAAGATCAAATAAACCACCGGAGAGATAAGTGGAAGAGGCCATAAAACTGACAGGGAAGAAAGGTTTTACAGCTTTTTACAAGTGACCGGCCTAGGTGTGAGATTTCATGATATGATTGTTGATCATGAGATTTAAGAGTGACTGATCACACGGTGAACACAAGACATTGCATCTTGTTTACTACACGGCAGTGTAAAGATGAATCTAAGAGTGAATAGTGTTGCATGTATGTCCTGTTTGCGATGTGTGTTTTTAATGTTAATTTTTTTTAGATTCCTCCTTGAAAAGCAACATGTTGCACTTACAGGCACTTCAGTGCAGCTGATGGTGTTATTTGGTGCTTTTATGACTGACTTGTGTAACAGCAGGTCCTTACTGCCAGAAAAGTCTGTAAAGTCTTCATTCAGCATGATGTTATAATGTGCTCAATAATATGTTTGTGTATGTGTACACACATACATATATGTGTGTGTATATATATATGTGTATATATATGTGTGTGTGTGTGTGTGTGTGTGTGTGTGTGTGTGTGTGTGTGTGATATTAAGTGTAGGATCAGACTAAGGTTTATTACAAAGTTATGTGTATGTTGCCTTTCCAGTGTATCCCTTTCTGTTGTTTGTACTTGTTTTAGTTAAATATTCATCGCAGTTGGGTCATTTCCTAACAAAGTGGCTGCGAACTCTGTATTTACACACCCTTCACCTAGAACTACTTGGGGGCCTGTGCCGCCTCAGGAGAACAAATTCTGATCGAGAATCAGTTTTTTCCGACCACAATGGTCAAAAAAAGACATGTTCTCAGAGCAGTCCTGGAACTGGAACTGGCATTGTTCCGTGAATACCAGTCCAACAGCCCAGTTTAATCTCCCAGACATATCAAAACTCTGCAGACATTGTTGGTGGGTCAACCTGGCTTAGGAGCTTGTGTAGATATTTTTTTTGAATTATTATTGTTATTTATAATTTTTATTATTGTTATTTCAATATTTACTCTCTGGCATATAATTAAAATATTGATTATAACTTATTTTTTTCCTGTTGTCTCTCATTATTTTGGAGTTGCATAAACCTGCACTGTCAGCCAATCAGATGTCACATGGTCACGTGCACAGAGCCTCAGTTTTGTAAGCATGAAGAGTCGTTACGAGACAAGCCTGGAACAGTTCTATCATCACTGACAAACCCAGGGACATACACATATACACACAGCCAGGTGATTGGAATTAAACGTAAAGCCCTTAATTTTTTCGATAGATAGCCTTTAGTCAATTTCTTCGACATTTTTTCTTCCAGAAACAGGTAAGAAATGAGCTCTGCTAACTCTAGCCTCTCCTCTCCAGCAACAGCTTCGTAACCTAGTAACATAAATGTGTCTTTGTTGTGTATTTTTTATATTTCTGTTCCTCGAGCACAAAAGCTATTTCGTCGAGATAAAGAAGGAAATTTTACGTCAATTAAGCATAGTTGCAGTCTCTGTAGCTACACCATATGGACAAAAGTATTGAGACACCTGTTTTACAGGGTGTGGGCTGGGTTAATAACTTCTCACTTCCAGTGAATGACAATCTCTCCAGCAACAGCTTCGCAACCTAGTAACATAAATGTGTCTTTGTTGTATTTTTTGAGTCAGTTTTTGTTTAAAATGTAGTTATTTTTGTTCCCCCAACACAAACAAGCTATTTCGTTCAGCTAAAGAGGAAAATGTAATGTCATTTATGCATGGTTACAGTCTCTGCAGCTACACCATATGGACAAAAGTATTGGGACACCTGTTTTCCAGGGTGTGGGCTGGGTCAATTACTTCTCCCTTCCAGTGAAGGACAATCTTAATGCTTCAGTATGCCAAGGCATTTTGGACAATACCATGCATCCAACTTTGTGGACACAGTAGTTTGGGAAAGGCCCTTTTCTATTTCACAAAGCAAGGTCCATAAATACATGGTTGAATGAGTTTGGTGTGGAAGAACTTGACTGACCCTCACAGAGCTCTGATCTCAACCCCATCTAACACGTTTTGGATGAACTGGAACAGAGAGCCAGGGGCACAAATACCCACAGAAACTCCTAAATCTTGTGGAAAGTCTTCCAAGAAGAGAGGAAGCTGTTATAAGTGCAAATAACTCCATATTAAAGTCTATGTATTAGAATGCAACGTCACTAAAGTCCCCGTTGGTGTCCCAATACTTTTGTCCATATTGTGAAAATAGTCTCCTAGCTCTTAGAGCTGGGTGTTTAGTCTGTCATGACCGTGAAGTTGTGAATTCCCCTTACAGTTTGCCGCTGGTCTGTCGTCGGGTTAATTTGAGAAGATGCTGAAAACTCTGGGTCAAGTTCTGTTTTCAACAGGACTGCAAAATCCAAAGTTTACTCCTCAAGACAGTAAGGTAGGTTATGCACTGACTCACTGGCTTAGTATATCAAATTTTGCACAATTCAGACTCATATTTTAGGTCAGTTTTCATCTATATTGTCCTGCATGTATTGTGGTAAAGTGTGTGTTTTGAAATCTCCTCCAGAGCCAGGACTATGAAATCCGCACCTACCATCAAACGAACTGGGTTAGCACCACTCTGACTGGGATGGAGGAGGAGGCTGCCTTCAGCGCTGGGTTCAACAGACTCTTCAAATACATCCAGGGGGATAATGAGAAGAGTAAGTTCTGCAGCACAGCTAGCTAGAAAGTGGTTTTATGTCCACAAGTGTCCAGACAGGCCCTCTAAGTAGTGCATTTAGTGACTTTGTTTATTGCTGGTACAGGTGTTCAGTTGCCTACATAGAAAACTCCATAGAAAAGCTTTGCCAATGGAAGAGACGCACTGGAGCAGCTGCACAAAACATTCCCTCCTTTTATTAAAACAAAACATTAAAACAAATTGCATAAGTGCCATTAAAACAAATTGAGTAAATTTGTTTTAATGTTTTGTTTTAATAAAAGGAGGGATTTATACCCCTGTCTGAGATGCTTGGAACTGGGCTTTGTGACCTTAAGCTTGTGCAGCTGCTCCAGTGCGTCTCTTCCATTGGCAAAGCTTTTCTATGGAGTTTTCTATGTAGGCAACTGAACACCTGTATTGAATTGCTGTGGGCGGAATATTTTAACCAAAGTTCATTTAGTTTAAAGTGACCATTTATCATACAAGAACACGCCGCAGCATGAAATTCTTTCTCTGCATTAACCCATTCACCCGAGTTAATCAGCTGGCAGCCAGGAACACAGCGCTTGGGGAGCAGTGTGTTGGGTCAGTACCTTGCTCAAGAGAACCTCAGAGGTGCCACATGCAGTCCTGGGGTTCGAACCCATGACCTTCTGATCTCAGGCCACCAGTTGTCCTGTATCAAATCACCTGTTTTGTTTTCTCAGTTTTCATGATGTAATTGGCCAAGGCTTTGTGGCAGATGAGACAGTATTACCAAATACATTTTGTTTAATGTGTTTGTAAATGCAAACTTTAGTTTTACCTGTGATTGTGGAATGTAAAGAAGCATGAGTATAAAGAAGCATAATGTTTTATGGGTTTCTCCAGGAATGGAGTAACAATCTGCAGAGCCACTTATATTGAGCAGAAATTCTGTTGAGCTAAATTTTGTTGCAGTATAATAAATCATGAGGCTCCCAAAAAAATCCAGGCCATGCCCGATAAATCATCTGCCCCTGCAGAGGACTTTGTGCCAGAATACATTCTCACAGAGAACACTGTTTTATTGTTTCAGTACATCACAAGGTGGCAGTGCAGTGTTTCAGAAGCAGCTCTGTGCCCAAACAGAATGTGATACTGGCACTTAATCGATTCATATTGGAATGAAATTGTATTAATGGAAATTCAGAATAGTGAAAGTAAACAGAAATTAAATGGAAATTATGCTGTCACGCTTTTATACATGCAGATCTGATGTCTTAATGAATATCTTCTTTGATTTTAGTTTCTAGTTTAATGTCGATTCAGCAATACACGAGCACATTTTGCTAAACCACCAGTTGCAAAGTAAGGCAATGACTAGTGAGTCACACCTGCTGCTTTTTTCTTGGTCTAGTACCCAGAAATATGTGGTGAAGGACAGCAACAACACATTTGACAGAAAAGGGACAACCTATCCAGATGCACATAGACTGTTCTCAAGTAATCTGTTGTTGTAGATTGGTGTTTTCTCTGTACAATGGGGTGAACAAGGATGGTGTGAGAAATTATGAGAAAAATGATAACAAAAATATTCACTATTTTTAAAAAACAGTGGCAATTATTTTTTCGATTTTTAAATTTGGTAATTATATGTGTGTGTGTGTTGTGCTGTATCAGAGACTAAAGTGGAGATGACAGCTCCAGTGACCTGCCAGATTAACCCTGGAGAAGGCCCAGCCTGTGAAAACTCCTTCACTGTGTCCTTCTATGTTCCTGAAGAGCACCAAGCTGACCCACCCAAGCCCAGCAGCTCTGATATTTTCATTGAGAACAGGAGCGAGTTCACTGCGTTGGTGAGGTATGCTTAAGTGAAAGCTGATCAACCATCCGGTGACTGAAGCTGTAATGTGCTGCACTGTAAAAAAGTTTAGAATGATGCCATATTTTTGAGAGCATACAAATTATAATACATTTGCATTTTTGTTTGTTTTTGCTGTCAGGACATTTGGAGGTTTTGCCAACCCCCAGAATTCCCGTGAGGAGCTGCTGAAACTGATTGAGAGTGTAAAGAACGACGGGATAGCCTTTAAAGAGGCGCCCTACTACCGGGTGGGTTATGATAGTCCCTTTAAACTGGTCAACCGCAGGAATGAAGTTTGGCTTATTAAACAGGAGTAAATGCAAAAAAAAGTTTAAGCTACCATAAAAGAGGTCAAGGTTTATGATTTACGTTCACAAGTGCCTCGAGAGTCAAAAAAAGTTTGTAATGCTTATTTGCTAAGAGGCTTAATGCTCCATTTGGCACATTTATAACTGTTTTGTATGGGAGGACAGTATATGATAGAATTTGAGATAGTAGTTAAAAGGTTCATATGGCAGCAATGAGGTACTCACGTAAATACAATAGAAGATTTACACATTTTCAAGGTGCTTTTACTGTGCTTTTGATTGCCTAGCATGGTCAGTGCTATTGTGCTGTTACGGCATTATCATTTTAGGAGCACTAATTCATTACATGACTATTTTAATGTGAACACTAACACATTCCACTTAACTTGGAAGTTTGGGGCCTTCAAAGAGAATCATTCTAAACGGGACTTCACTTATTCTTTTTAAAAGTGGTATGAACGTACATTATTATGTATTCTAAAAAGTCTAAAATGTATAGAATGTATGTTGTTTCTGACTTCCTGAATAATAAATACCACTGTTTCACATATACATGCTTTGGAGGATATTTTCAAGACAGGATTGTGGTGGAGATGACCCCAGCGGCTAGGAAGACGTACTCCATGATTTATGTGCAAAAAAACAAACACCATGCATCGTCATCAGGTTTATTTTAGACATAACTGTTGTCCGAGTATCCTGTTCACATACTCAGCACAAAAGGAGATGAGCACTATGTATACGGGGGCAACTCATTCATCTGATTCTGTGTGCTGATGCTGAGTCAAAATAACAAACGAGGATCAGTTACTTCACAGAATCGCACAACCATAACAATGGGCAGTCACGTGTGGGGGGCTAAATCTTATGAATCGAGTTTTTTTTTTTTTTAACCTCTATTTGTGGTGTTCTGTGGGAGTAAGGTGATTCAACCAACAGAATTTTACAGGTATGTATGACTTTAGCCCAAATTCAGGCACATTCCTTTTAGACAATCCTCACCTTTAGGGTGTCCAGCTTACTCAGAAATCCTCCTTTGTATAATACTCCTCTAATCCTGAACCTGTTTTATGTTTGAAAGATAATGAAAACCGAGTCCAGACGTCCACAGCTATGAACCTTGACTTGGTTCTTAATTTTGTAATCAGTGGTAGGTTTTGCATTAGGTAACCAATCAGTAACTTCAACAGTTAAATGAACTAGCTGTGAGTACAAAACCCAAGACCTTTAACTGAATTTAAGGTAAAACCCTTCTTACTTCTGTAGGCTTATTACTCCCAAGGCCTGACAGTGTCTTGGAGATACTTCAAGAGAAATTGATGGTCAGTGTGAAGATTGGAGTGGACAAGGAGCGGTTGAGTGCAGACCTCCTGGAGGCCTTTAGAGATGACGAACGATCATGGATGCTATGGTGACGCTGCTAATGAAATTGTGGTTGGGCGAATGGCTGACAGGTGGCAGTGAATCAAAGACAGAGACGGGACAGATGGGACATTTTTAAATAACACCGTGCTTTATTACAGAGACATACACAAGAGGGTTAGCAGCCGTCTTCCTTTTCATCAACAGCTAGATCGTTTATCTCAATCTGTCTCCTTTATCTCTAGTTCTGGTCTCTCAATCCAGCTCTACCAACAGGACAAGAGCGAGGCTTTCTAAGTACCCTGTGATGGGTCTGAACCAGGCTCTGATTGATCATGATTCCAGAAACATAATGTAATGCAGCCTCCCCCCTCTAGTCAAAAATAAACTGATCCATAGAGCTCCCTCTAAAAATCCCTCCTATATAATCCAAACTATATGAAATCACATTCTGGCTATTCTAAAATAAATACTCTACAAAAGGAAGCCACTCCCCTTCAACAACAAGGGTTTCTAAAATGTACAAATTCTTTGAAAATAAGTTCAGATGTTACTTCTTAATAATTTGTGTATTTATGTACATAGAAAACAATACAAAACTGCACAAGAAGGTACACAAGAGAGGAGTTAGTAATTAAGCCTTAGTAAAGTAAAAGCTAGTACTTAACAAACCCTTAAAGAAGAACCTTGATCACTCCCAGTCTGATAAATGCCATCACCAATCCAGAGTCCCTACAGCAGGTTACATTAACTGTTTAGCTCTTTGGTTACCCAAACTATTACAAACACAACAAGTTTGTTATAAATTTCAAGTAAGGTTTTTTTTTTGGTAAAAAAAAAAAAAAATCACTTCATTGCCAAATGAGTTACAACCAACACAGGCATAAAATGACCAGACAAATAAACAGAAACACATGTACACAGTGCAAACCTACACACTAAAACTCATAAAACACAACATAAAAGGATATTGTGAAACTGTCATTGAGCCAGCATCTCAGTTGTGCCACTTCAACAGTCCTTCTGTCTGTTTTCCACTTGGATTCTCCTGTCTGACAGCTACACCTCTTTCACAGGACTACTGAGTATGCCAGTTTTATATCAACAGGTAAAAGAAAGAGAAGGAACTCTGCTTATGGTGAAGTCTGGGGTTCACTGATGTATTACTAAAACTGAGAAGCTGAAGGCAATTGTATGTTGCTGCCTCATGGGTCCCTCTTGGCATTCCCAAAGCCAAACCCATCCATCCACTGGTACACCACCGCAGCCAAAATGACTCACTTAGCAATTCTCTCATCACTTGTTTGCACTTGCTGTTCGTAATCGACCGTTATCAAACCACCTTCCCAGTCTGCTTTTTGTAGCTATTCCTGAAGTCTCTGATATAAATGGAGAGAACACAGACAAACCAAACAGAAGAAAACTGCTTTGGGGGCGATGTGTGTACTACAGTAAATAAAAACAAACCTTTTTGCACGAACAGTAACAACAAAAATTATATAAATGGGGTGACAGTTTTTTTGTTTTTGAAGAGCTGCATTAGAAACAGCTGTATCAGAAACAGGTATTTATTCAGACTAAGCACAGATCAGCCTGAAGGAGGCACCTTGTGGCTCGCTCTTCTCTTCCCCCCACGTGAGCAGATTCGTACAGCACTGTCTGCAGCCTTGAGAAGGGGGGACACGCAGATAACTGGGTCTGCGGCGTCCCTTCCTACTGCTATGGGCCATTCTCTGCTACCTGGAGCAGGTCAATTCGTTCCCTTGTTTTGGAAACATTTTTTTAAACTCAAGTCTTTTCCCAAACCTGCTCCTTACATTTTAGACTTTCCAACAGTAACAAAACTACATCAACTCAAAGGCATCCAAGGCTCGTTAGTTAGCTGTTTAGTTGGATCAGGTGTGTCAGAGCAGGGAATACACCAAAACGTGCAGGGCAAGAGTATTCCACAATCAGGTTTGGGAATGACTGGTTTAACTGGTTTCCTCTTCACACAAAGTGCCATAAGAGTCCTGAAGGACTGTTTGGGGGGCAGGTGTTACAGGAGAACCGGGGCATGGTTCATCCCAGCCCTCCCCGCTCTCGGCCAGTTCACCCTCCCTTTCACAGATGACGGTCATGGGGCTGCTGAGGATTCGGCTGCGGGCGTTATACTTGCTGCTGGCAGCAGAGGGCGGTGTGCGTGATCGTCCATATTTGGGCCCCACGAGGGAAGAAGGGGATGTTGATGATGGTGAACCCAAAGAGTACCGTGGTATAATCCCCTCACTCCGCGCCCAGTCCTCTGGTGCCCTCTTGCTACGGCTGGGGGAGGGACAGGGGCTGTCTGGGCTGATAGGCGATGTGGGGTCCAGTGAGGAGTCAAGTGAACGGGCCCTCTGGAAACGCGGGTCTGTGCTGCGCAGCATCTCAGCAGCTGACATTCGGAAACTGGTCTCAGAGCGGCTGCCCTTCTTCAGCAGCAGCGCCTTGAAGGTATCGCTGCTGGTGGCTGACTTGCGCAGGCTGCGCTGGATGGAACCTGTCTGCCTGGGCAGGGAGGAGCCCAGTGTGGGACACGTCCCGGTGGGGGTAGCCGGGGGTGACGAAGGGTGTCCTCGAGAACGGTCGTCCTCTGACTCTCGTCGTCCTAGGACCTTCCGCTTGGACCTAGAGAGAGAGAGACAGAGAGAGGGAGAGAGAGAGAGAAACAGAGAGAATTAATGATACACAACAGCACTAACTGTACACAAGACACTAACTGTATCTAGGGATGTCCCAGTCCAGTCTGAAAGATACATACTGGAGGTGATCCAGGTATATGCAGTACCTGTACTTCAGCAGGTTAGGCTAGCCACCTTCCATCAAAATATCGTTAAAATATTTGTACGCACAATGTGACAGTACAGCTATCGTATGCTTATTGGTAACAGTTGTGGTGTGTTCAAAGCTGAGAGAAAAGAGTACAGTCCTTTCCATGTTAAACTGAAATACTACAATGTGGCATAAAATGTAATTTATAATCATTTTTTTAAAAGTAGTCTAGAAGAACTGAATATTTATGAAGTAATTTTCAGCCTTGCATATTTTACCTAAACTGGATTGGTTTTGCTAGCGTCAATGTACTTCAAGGGTGAAATATGAAGCTGAATTATCTAAAACAGATAAAACAGCAGATACTCAATATTATAGGACTCTGACTGGGAACAAAAAACCTTTATCGGGACATCCCCAACTGAAACGTACAATTGCAGTAGGGCAAAAAGCTTCAAAAGCCTTTAAAGAGGATCTGTAATGTTTCAAATGTAAATTGTATGTAAGAGGCAGGATTGTGTTTAACATATTTGGTTAGGCAGGCATTAGTTCTGTAGCATGAAGCAGAGCGTGAGTTCTGGATTGACCAAACTGATTGTAAAGCTAATCCTACTTCTAGCTCTTCTCCCCTCGAGCTGAACACGCTGAAATAGGGTTCATTTTGTGATTAATTTTTCACCAATGAGCCTCCATCCTCCATTGATTCCCGTCCCATTTTCTCATTAAATCAGCAGAGCCTCGAGCAGCTCCCGAGTTCACACTCCAAGCAGTATTGGAAAAGCAGGAATAACTTGTGTAGGATATTGATGGCAGGTGGCGCATGGACTACACTCAAGTGTTTTATTCAAATGCAATCTCTTAGAAGCTAACACAAAGATGAAAAGTGCACATGTTGCGGTTTTGAGGGAGGCTACTAATGCAAGCGGGGGGACAGTGGAATTAATCAACAAAGCAAACTGGAAAAGAGCCCAAACAGCATTTTAGACATTTACTCTCCTGACCAGTGTCCTGGACGCCTGTGCCCACTGGCCAGTGGTTTCTGGGAGAAATCGCATTCATTAGTGTTGCGCCATTGCTGCAGATTATTGAAGTGGGGATTAGCGGGGGGGAATAAAAGCAGAAATTTATCCCAGGGCTAAGGGATTATGGGGCTAATCCCATCGTAGCGTCACCACGAGAAGGGAAACACCAATGGCCAATTACTTGCCAGAGCGCACCTCACGTGCTGGGGGGCGTTCATGCTCAGCCAGTCCAGGCTAAACATCGGAGCAGAGAGAAGAAAAGAAGGTGGCCAGAGGAAAATGGAGGAAGAGACAGTGAAAGACATAAAAGACCTTAGTACAGAAGAACCTATACTTGTGGATGTGTGTTATGAGACATGGTTCCAGAACAATGTAACAAAGGAGACCACTAAATCTACACTGGGCCAAAAGCAAGCAGGATAAAAGGGAGATATCAAAGAGATGCACAGATGATTAGACACTCACTCTACCTTCAAACCACATCTCTGTCAGATCTCAAAGGAATAGTAATCCAATTTACTCTAGGTTTCATTTACCCCAGATATAGTTAATGCGAAGACATGTTTTGAAGTCCAAATTTAGTTTCTTTAGTTTAGCGCCACTAGAAGTCAATAGTCACACAAGTCTCTAACAGATATCATCCCCAAACTGTCTCTCAACTCCCTCAAACTCTGTTACTTAATCCATGTCTTCATTAAGGTGGTGCAGACTTGCTGAAGGGGTTTAGGACACAGCATAACTTACTGTGAGCTACTAAAATGAACTGAGCGAGTTGAGAGTAATTCTTGGGACATATTTACGATTTGAGTGATTACTGACTATGTAATGTTTCTTCAGTCTTGCAGCACCATTGCTGAAGTATAGAAGCAAACCTTGGATGCCGAACATGTCTTGCCTCATTGAAAACACCTTGGTCAAGTGGCAAATTATGTACAAGCGATTTTTCACCACACTATTCCTTTATATTTAGAAATCTCTCATATTTGCATTACTAGTTAAAATCACACAATTAACAATGTACAACTGTAGCTGTATTCTCATGGCCACTAATGCTTTATACTGTGAAGTAATTATACAGATGGGAATCGACAAAACATGGCTTAGAATTTTTTCTCAGTGAAATTTTTTCTTTTGCTCAAATAGAGATAAACAGCAAGCACGCAGAATGGAGACACTGTTAAGCCTACACATGTAATGTATACTGCCTTTCATTTCACTGGATTCATTTTAATAGGACATATATGTGGACAGATACTGTAGTGGGAAAGAAATCCTTTCAGGTTACATAGTGACGCGCTGGAAGGGAAAAAGGCCCTTATATATGATCTTGATACACTGAAGCAGGGCAAGTGTGAACAGTTCTTTAGTGCAAGAGTGAATTTACAAAGATCAGATCCATTCAGGTGTGTAAAGATTGGTGATGAACATCTGCATGCAACAACACAGAGCCTACACACAGAATCCAGCTGTGATGTTATTCAGAAGAATGAACACATA
This sequence comes from Alestes dentex, assembly GCA_037576975.1. Classification (NCBI taxonomy): domain Eukaryota; kingdom Metazoa; phylum Chordata; class Actinopteri; order Characiformes; family Alestidae; genus Alestes; species Alestes dentex. Next base: position 5,896,833 of record JBBIGA010000153.1, on the reverse strand, counting down.
TATCGCCGTAGCCTGTGGTATCAGGGGCAGGGGTGTTGTGCACCTGAATAATGAATGGCTGAATAAGGGAGTGAGCTTTTCCTACATTAACTCAACCTGACTGTGCATGAACATCCACTACAACCACCCAGCAGCGGCGCAGGGCAGCTCTCCATCTGACAGAAACCAGAGCAGCCTTTCACTCCTAGCCTGTTTCACTAACTCCATCCAGCTCTGATGGATGTATGTGAGAGTGGAGAGGACAGAATCCTTTAACCCTTAGAAGGCAAGTGATAATAAAAGCAAAATAGTTTCTCATTTGTTTTATCATGATCAGCAATAGAAACAAACAGAAAAACATCAGACATGCAGACTTAAACCTATCTATTATACAATGTAAATCAAATATAAATGTACTTCAATATGCAACCATGAAATCATTCTAGAATTGTGGATTTATGGGTAAATAGTAAAGCAAAATGATGACTCTAGACTTCTCGAGGTTGAAGTACGCAATATAGGAAGGTAGTCTGAATAAGGGGGGAGCTGAATAAGAGGCAGCCTAGGATAAGAAGTAACAGGTGGAAGGGTACCTGTGAATGGCTGCGAAGAGGTCATCCGTGGTTCGGGGTCGTGTGGGTGTCACCATGTCCTCAGAGACTTCACCGTTGACGCTGGGAGACGGCGAGGAATCTGCCGTGCTGGGCTCAAACACCTCACCTGACACGCACATATATGGCAAATATTACTTTCACACCCATATCAGTGTAATAACTCCTGATTTCTTTTCAAGAGGGTGACTACAGCCCTGAAGTTCTGCCCTTTATGGACAATTAAAAACAACTGTTATATCACCAAACAAATATTTTATACATCGCATACACTGCACATTCCAAAAAAAAAAACGACACAGAGCCAAAAACATGTTGTATCTACGTCTTAGAGGTAAACATGCATCCTGCGTGCTGAAATGACATAACTACATCACTGTAATTTGCGTGGCAAAGGAGAAAACAAACCAGTCTAACAGAGAAGATCCAAATATGATGGAATAAGTGAAGTCCGAAACATTAGCCAAAACCCTAGTAAATGTCAGAAAAGGGCAGCTTAAGCACTGTCAGTCAAATCTGCCATATCACCTAAGTGAGAAACGCATTCTAACACAGTCATCTCACGCAGTCCTTGACACAGGCAAGGGCAAACATGTCATTCTGTATAGCCTCCTAAAATCAAATCCCTACAGAAACTCTTTTCTCTTACATTATCACAGATGAATCCACATCTTCATCAGAGTTAAGGTGTTGTGCGCTGCTCTGCTCCTGTGCTCCCTCACTCTCTCTCATCATCTGCACTTGCCCGAGACGATGCAGGCAAGCTCACGTTACACACTTACTCCCCCTCCCTCCATCCCTCTCTCTGTCCTCCTTCCTCTACCCAGGGCCAGCCCCGCACCCTCCCCTTCACTCTAAAACAGCCATCCCATGAGGAGTCTGCCCCCATCCTAGCCTCACCATGACAAGAGAGAGATAGAGAGACAGAAAGAAACAGAGAGAGAGGCAGAATGAAAGGCAAGACAGAAAGGAGGATAAGAGAAGAGTGACAGGAGTAAAGAAAACAGACAGACAAAGTGTAAAATGGGATAAGAACAAGAGAAAGACCATTTGAAAGAGACAAAACAGGGCCGAATGTAAATGCTGTCACGAGAGAATTAGAGTGAGAATGGAAAAAAAGGGATAAAGAGAGTGACCAACAGTAAGACAGGAGAGAAACAGTGGGATGATAAAGGAGGACAACAGCATCAAGAGGAAGACAGATGGCAGGAGGGGAGGGTGGCTGCATGTACAGAGTGAGTGAGTTGGAGAAAGAGAGGAGAAGCAGGACAGGAGGCAGAGAAAGAATTAATCCAAATGGATGCTGCAGTGGTATTCCATTCTAAGCTCTTATTGACTGGGGGGAGGAGATATGAATAGACTTGAACCTCCACAGAATTGGAAAGAAAAACCCACTGCGAAACAATTGCAATGACTTCGACAATCTCTGCAGAGGTCAAAAGAGTCATAGTTCAACTCACAAGTCTTTAAAACTAATTAACCACTACATAATAAAGTTAACCTCAAGCAAATGACTAAGCACAGCTTGACTCAAAGATTCTCACAAAGCATTTTTCCCATGTTCTTCATCAAAAGTTGGAGCATGCATTTGTCATACTCTACTGTATCCAGCGTTTATAAAAAGACCTAAGTAATGAAACATTTATGATTTTCTGTCAGCCACTTTAACAAATGACCCTCAACTCCCAAGAGAAAATTAGAAAGATACGACTCACCATTTTCATCATCCTTGGAGCCGAAAGATCCTGTACTAACTCCATCTTCTTCTTCATCTTCCTCGTCTTCCATGACTCCTTCTGAAATTCCCTTGGCCTCATCAACAGGTGCTTCCTCGGTGACAGCAGGCTGGGAGGTTTCCTCGTTCGGATTATGAGTTGGTGGCGTGCTACTTTCAGATTCACTCGTTTCAGCGTTGCTTTTGTCATTCTCTCTCTCCTGTTCCTCCACAGATGACTCCTGAACCTTTGTGCTATCACAAATAGTCACCTCTTCCTTAAGATCTGGGAAATCAGTAGCATCTTCCCCGTTGACCAGTGTTTGTTTCTCCTCTGCAAAAGATTCCGGTGCTGATGGAGAAATAACAGGAGAAAATTTGGGCTTCTTGGAAACCACAGGTGGTTTTTTCTTAGGTGTAGTCTTTTGTGTAGACTCAGCAGATGTGGACCAGCTCCTCTCTAGTCCATCTATGTCAGCATTCGCTGTGTGGTTTATTAAGTCACTTGGGCATTGAGTCTGCTCAAAAGGCCTTTCTTCTGCATCATTGGTGGTGGGAAACTTCTTCTCTGGAGATGAAGTATCTGACACATTTGTTTCAGGACCATTGCAAGAGGAGAGAGACAAAGCAGTTGGATGCTCCTTTTTTTTAAATTTTGCTGATAACCAGGTGCTAGTGGCCATCTGGTCAGTCTCTGTTTCCTGAGATTTGCAACTATCTGCCTCACCATTCTCTGGCCGTTTGACTGACCGGAGCTGCACGTTCTGGAGGGCAAATGGTGTGATCAGTGGCATGGCAGACCTAACAGACTCTTCAGAGTGAGTGGCAGCTGGCCTTCTCTCACAGTTCACTGGCTTGAGGCCATCTTTTATTCCTTTTAAGCTTGCAGATGAAGGTATCACTGTTATCATGGCAGGCATGGAAGGAGGATGAGGACTGACAGGGGGTGGAAGCAGGGGAGGAGGTGGTGGTGGTGGAGGTGGTGAATGAAGAGGAGGGCTAAAAGAACCATCAGGTGACATGCTGTGGTTATCCAACACCTCTGGAGGAGGGGGAGGTGGAAACTCTGGAGAGGAATTTAAGGAAGGTGGGCTCATAGAAGATTCCTGCTGTGGGGTAGAAGGCAAAGCAGGAGAGAAGGTCTGGCTTGTAGAGCACTCGGGGCTGAAGGGAGGAAGAGGTGGAGGAAAAAATGGGGGGCTAAGGGGTGAAAGAGACCCTGAGGAAGGAGGCAGAGGTGGAGGTGGTGGAGGAATGTTCTTCATAGAATCTGACGTGTTAGAAGACAGTGATGTGGATGAGGAAGAGACAGACACAGAGGAAAGCAGAGACGACTTCCGTTCAGGCACACGTGGTTTCGGCTTGCAGCCTGAGGGAGACATCGACCTCATGAAGGAGGGAACAGGAGTACCAGCGGTTGGAGTGTTGGACTGACTTGAATATCCACTTGAGGGTGAAGTCAAACGATGCACCCTGTCTGGTGAGGAGGTGTTTGCCTGAGGCTTCACTGACACATCCCCCTGGGTAGAAGGAAGGGTAATCTGGGTACCATTGTGAAGACCCTGTCCATCTGGCATCCCTCCTGGTTGTCCTCCACTAGACACTGAGTTAGTACGAGGAGGTGACTGAGTCTGATCGCCATGTGGACGAGGGTAATCCATATAATAGCCCCAAGACTCTGCGTAGTCAGAGCGCAGGCTACTGGTGTCACTGTGTGATGGTGTGACATGACAAATGGAATAGACATTAGCTACCCCTACAGCCGACAGCCCACTGCTTCCTGCACTTACACTACTCTGGCTCCTAGGACGCAGCATCCATGGGTCCTCGTAGTCACTGCAAGGGCTATGAGATGGTGAGGTGGATGATCCTTTCCCCTTTAGTCCATTCTGAAGAGACTGCTGTAATGTAGCAATTAAAGACTCATTAAGAACTGAGCCATTGGTAGCTTCTGCCATACCTTTAGCACCACAGGGATTCTTAGGTTTTCGGCGCAATGAGTCTGTACGTGATGGTGGCAGGGGTGGCTTCTTAGATTTGCGAAGTGAGATGGAGCGAGACAACGATCGGTCGCTGTACAAGCTAGTGCGGTCTTCTGCCTGACCTATGCCCTCGTACATACTGTGCCTTGTTGCCCTGCCTGCAATGCTATGGCTTTTTGACCTAAGGCCTGAGTCCAGGTGCATGGATGTGTAGTAGCCATCATTGTCCATGGAGTACAGTGAGCTGGAATCTGTGCCTTTAGAGGAGTGCTCCAGGCTGTAGAGGTGATTGATAGGTGTGGAGCAGCTGGAGGTGAGCGTCCTTCTGGGCAGAACATTCTCAGGGGTGTCGTAAATCCACTGCTCATCTGAGGATGCTGTTCCTGCAGCAATTGTACTATGACTATGCAAGCTGCTGTCCGAATGGCCGGTCTCCTGCATGTTTGTTATATCAGTGCCTGTGGCCATACTGGTGGAGCTCTCTCCATTAACTGATGATGCTATGCTGAGAGGCCTTGTTTGCAGACTCTTCCCTGGTGTAGTGTGAAGGGTGATGACTTCAGCTGAACAAGACAATGTGGCATTGGGGATGAGCGACGTTGAGTATGCTGCATGAGGAGACACCACACAGGCAGGACCAGTGACAGTCCCCCACTCTCCCTGTGAGCTTCTCACCTCTTGTGATTTTGGGCGGGCGGCAGTGCTTGTCCTCGGGGCATTCCTCATGTGAACTACAGTCTCATCAACCTGGAGTTTTCCAATCTGGCGAGGTGCTGCAGGAGTGCTATCCTCTGGCCTGTATGGAGTGCTGCTGCACAGGGGCTCTGCGTTTAGAGAGACTCGTGCTCCCCGTGGCAAGCTGTGGAAACGCTGGGCATCACCATTGAAACAAGGAGCCATGACATGCATGGGAGATCCGGGGGAGTGTCCATCCGAAACTGTAGAGATATTAGTGGCAGATGTGGAGATGCCAGCCATCTGAGCAGCAATCCCTTGGCCCCTCTGAGCTCGGATCCTCCTCATGGATGGCGGAACAATTTTTACCTCCTCTGTCTGGCAGCCAGAATCTCTCATCTCGGAGCGCCTGAGCGTGGAGCTCACACTGCTAGAACGTCCCAGTGTTGAATACTGTCCAGGAATAAACATGGACTGTGGTCGGAGCTCCCCTCCTCGTCCTTTGGCAGCTGCAGTGAGAAACGTTGATGAGAGACAATTATGAGAATTGCTACATGTGCTATCTTTTTTTCTCTCCCTCCCCCTTGTTCCTTGACATCAGCTGTCAGTCAAACTGAAGGCTGTATCCTGTGAGCACTAATTAATTTGATTAGCTTTAGCCACATCTGACGTGTTAATAACTTCTGGAAACTTTGACTAGAGCTGATAGCCTGGAGACAAACTGCCTAACCCTGAGACTGGTTGTGAGAATGAGCGTTTGCCTCTGCTGGGTGGTCTTCCAAGATGTGGGATGGGCAACTAATAAAGCAGCACAGATTCTCTCTCTCTTCTCTCATTCACTCACTCAGTCTCTTCTATTTCTTTCTGTCCTACTCACCACACACATCTCCTCTCCTTTAAAAAAAAACACACCCAAGCGTATTGTCTTTTACCACCAGTGCACATAAAAGAAAATACACAATACACAATTTTGTTAAATAAGCACACACAGACCATATTTACTGTTGTGTCTGTGATTTAGTTGAACACAACAACAATCAAGCAGAGTGGAGCGGTCCAACATTACATCAGCTAAATGTCACGCATGTTGATGGGGAAATGTGAATTACCATACAAGAGTAATCATGACATTCAAGCTGTCTGTCAAAGACTCATCTTAAAAGCTTTTCTATCATGCAAGCTTTGCTTTTATCCGCAGAAAATTAGCACTGGTTTTTGAAGTTACCCCTCCCAACCCTGCATGAATTAACAGCAGAATAGGACTTAAACCAGATTTATTTTAGACGGCTGTTAGCAGGACTTTGTTTAAGAGGTTGAGAAACCAAAGCTATACCCACAGCCATCTGTCCAGTGTTAAACACCAAAAGTTAGGATGGTTAAAGCATTGGATTCGTAGCCATGGCTCACAATGGGAAAAAAGTTGCCGAAAACACATTTATCTTATTTGTATACACAAATATATACCGGAGGTGAGTGACCCTGCTCTTTTCTTTCCTCTGACCCTGGCCCATCCCCCGTCCTCTCTTATTACAACACCAGAGAACTATGAAGTGGTCTGCCAGTGGAATCTGGAAAGGGGATTAAACTGAGGCTTCAGTGTGCTGTAGAGCAGTGTGGTATGTCATCTTTACTACAGTGGCCAAGTATTAGCTCTCAGATGCACAAACAGGAAACAAGCTGCAATGGATACAGGGGCTGTGGTCCAGGGGACAAATTGGAAATGGATTAGATCTGAATGCAGGTGCTAGAGATTATGTAATGAGACAGGATAGTGAATGGAATGGCTTAAACCCACATGGCATGGTACAAATGAAGCCAGTGACAAAACTCTACTACGTGATCATATCTGCAAAAATAAAAAAGCTGAATAGGTGCACTATGATTACACTAGGATGTAATGAAAGCTAAGGTCCAAGACTCTATAGAGACTTGTATGAATTACTATAGAGAACTGCAGTGAACGATTATGGCCTGGGGCAAGAATAAGTGGGCATTCAGGTTTGATTAAAACATAAAACAGAAGCAAAGAAACAAAAAGGTGCTGCTTTGATGACATTAACAGACCAAAATGAGTTTGAGTTTGTGGACTACGCTAGACTACACTAGATGCAAGGCGAAGCTTAGATGGTGGCAGGCAGGGCAGGAGCAGCAGCAGTGAAAGCTGGCAGAGCCATACCATACCTAGTTCCTGCTGGATGTTGTCAGGCAGCCCTGAAATAGTCTTTCTCCGTTTGACCTTCTTGGGTCGACGGGCCAGAGTGTCCGTGTTTATTAGGGAGCGGCGCACGCTGGCCTGCCGGTCAAATGTCTCCCCTGGAGACCAGGTGAGGAGGGCAGGTGTGGAGAGCAGACAGGCAAAATGGGGGCAGTTAGTGATGTGCATGCATTCCTCATGCTGAGTACATATGCATTAACACACACACACACACACACACACACACACACACACACACACATACACCCACGTGCAGTGTGCAAGCAAACTAGGTAACAAAACCAGCGAAAGAATGAAACCTACATCCATGTTCTGATTCCAATTATTGCAGTCTGTTTTAGATGAACTTTAGAGATGAAAAACTACAAATGAAAGCTATGTAACGGACTGTATCATTGACAATGTGTTCAGGATCACTGGCACAGTCTCTTTTCACTAATTAGCTGAGCCCTGCGCGTATACACATTAGGCATAGTAAATGGGTATCAGCATTTGGATCGCTGAGTTAATGCTTATTGTGGATTTGCGAAGCATACTCCTATGCATTTGTTTGCTTAGGGCTTAGATGGTGGAATACCCCACCTTTGGTAAAATATGATTAAAGCTGAAGCTAAGTCTATGCACATGCACTGGGAGCTGCGTTTGTCAGTGGCAGTGAGGGATGGAGCTTTATAGTGTGTGCTGTTGACAGACAGAGCCAGAGATGCGAGGAGTCTGAGGCAGAGGCATATCCGACACACTGAATTAGTGTGTAAATATGTTTGTGTGATAGGGGTTTAAATCTAATGCGGCTCCAGCTTACTGAGTCATGGTGGAACGCTGCGGAGACTGACAGTTTACTAAGAAATCGTGTGTGCTGAGGCAAACTGTTTTCATGTGGTGTCAGATATCAAACGATGGTGCGTGTGCATGGGTGTAAATGTTTGTGTGTACGTAAGACTGATGAACTGCTGGATTTGTGCTCGACCTTTAGAAGTTAATTCCAACAAAGAGAGATAGGGAGAGAGACTGAGCGCCCAGGCAGAGAGATGACTGGTATAGAAAAGGTCAGTTTGACTGAGAGAGAGAAAGACAGAAGGAAGCACTGTTTATTGTCAGAGGTGTCAGTTGTTAATGTATTAGTGCAGACACACATGCAACAGCCCTGAGGTTACATACAATACTGGAGACACATTACACACAGAAACTCCACTTAATCCAGGAATATAGAATGAAATCAGTATAGCGGTAAGATATACTACAACTACATATCTTACGGGGAGAAAAGGGTAATGCCTCAAAATGATGGCAACCTATACACCTACAGTTTACCTAGCGCATCTTTGGTTACATTCATTTTATTCTGCATTATCTCAGCAAGGATATAAGACAGCTAAGAAAACTGTTTAAAACGATTTATCTTGTCAGTGATTTTTTATTTGCCAGTAAAAAAAAATATGGGCTGCTTTCATTTATTCCACCAATTCTTAGACTAAAGCACGCTGACAGTGGTGAATCACTACTAAAACTTCTTTTTAGTCTATGTTTAGGTTAATGTGGGTCAAGGAATCTGGCCCTAAATAACATTAGAAAAAAACCCACTAATAACAAATACAGTTAATTGTACCTACATACTGTTATAGAGAATATCTTGGAATAATACAGTTAGAGGAACATCTGAGTTCTCATTGCATTTCAGTCATTGCGTGGATTTGTTTGGTTCATCAAAGCACCTGAAGTCGAAGAGTTTTGTACACTACTCTGTTCTTGTGACAGACGTGTTGCAAAACTAGAGGAGGTGCACCTGAGCCCCTAATGGAGATGTAGGAGATATACAGGGGCAGTGGAAATAAACATCATTCGGACCTTGAGGGAGATATTGTTCTTCCACAAAAATGCAGTTTTAAATGGTGTTTTCATCACCCTTGTCTCTGCTCAGCTCCAGACAGTAGCTCTTTATGGTGCCCCTGACCTTAGGCAGTATAAGAGTTATATTGCAAAATGGTTACTTGGCCTGCATTCTAATCTATTCCTAATACATGTATGTCTTAGAAAGCCTTTTTCCTGCTCCCCTCACCTAACCCTGCACTTTCCTTTGGGATTAAAGTTTCTAACCATACCACTTTTCTCACTAATGTTAGCTGAATTAGTCTCAGCATAAGTCTTACCTTTGATGCTGACACATTTGTTGGACAGTTGCGAGGGGGTGTGTCTTACCTGTGACGTTGATAGGAACGATGTCTGTTAATATAGCCTGAGCTTGCTGTCTCATCTTCTCTTCAGGTGTGGGAAGTGGCTGAGCCTTGCATGGCTCCTGTCCATCAACTTCTGGTCCCTCTCCTGGCACTGGAGTCTGTGTCTTCATTGGGTTGGAACTCTTCTCTTCTTCTGCAGAGGATGCAGTAGACTGGAGGAGAAAGAAGAGGAAGACATGAGAGGTTTAGGACTAGAAGGGGTGCACCTGAGCCCCTAATGGAGATGAGGGAGATATAAGGGGCAGTGGAAATAAACATCATTCGGACCTTGAGGGAGATACTGTTCTTCCACAAAAATACAGTTTTAAATGGTGCTTTCACCACTCTTATCTCTGCTCAGCTCCAGCCAGAAGCTCTTTATGGTGCCCCTGACCTTTTGCAGCTTCAAGCTCCAAGCAGTTTAATCACACACCTTTTACACATACACACACACATAGAACCAGAGACTTTTACACACACACATACACACACACACACACACACACACACACACATCTAAATATATCTAAATAATATAATAATAATAATAATAATAATAATAATAATAATGGTCTTTATAAAAATGAGGACATTTTCCCAGAAAAAAAAACAAAACAAAACAACAAATAAACAACACACACATACACACACTCACACAGAGGAGAGGAACTAGACTAGTGATGGAGAGCGGGGGATTTACTCAGGCGTTAAAACTCCGTTCACGCATTATAATTCCTGAATGGGTGAGCTCCTTACAGCTGAGCGACAAGTTGAAATGTTGCTGCTGGATTCACTCTCACACCTGGGCCTCAGAAACCCACAGCAATGTTGATCATTGCAACTTCTGCATACACAGCACTGAGAACAGCCCTGTGAATAATGCAGCACTGAGAATTACAACTGCATTCAGACCAAGGACTTCCTGTTCTTTGCCTAATTTAAAACCTTGTAGATTCTAACCTTTCAATCGATACCGTTTGTTTTCGTAAGAAGAAGAAATGTAAGGAAATTCATCCTTTTTTGAGAGTGAAGCACACTGAACTGGACTTAAATCTGTCAATAAATAATGTAAAATGAATAAGCATGCAATGCATTATCTAGTCTTGCAATTTCATTTAAACATTATAGCAAAATGAAAGTAACACTGCAAGCAGTGCTCTCACTGCGATATTTACAGGAACATTAAACAGGGGGGTTTATCAGCCACAGTGAAAAGTTTAAAAACTTTGTTGTTTTCACACTTTGTTAGCTAAGCAATCATTTTGAGATTTTGTACCACTCTTTCATGAAACATCTTGGTGATTAATGTCCAATAATTTATAGTCTTCCCTTTAACAAAAAAAGATGAACAGTTATCATCCTATTGGCTCCTTTAAGAATGCAAGCGAAGAAACCATGCTAAACATCTCCTACCCAGAAGAGGGAAAAAGGAGGGAAAGCTGTGGGGGAAGGGGGCAAGAGAGAGATAGACAGCAAGGCAGAGAGAGAGACAGAGAGACATAGAGAGAGAGAGAGAGAGAGAGAGAGAGAGAGAGAGACGGACAGAAGGAAAGAGAAATACAGACAGAGAAGGAAATAAGATGAGAAGGACACAGAGACGGATATACTGAGAAGAGTGAATATATGAGAGAGCAGGAGTGAGTGTATGACTGAGCAATGCATGACAGGCATGATTGAGACTCACAAAGCACAAAGCAAAGCGACAGAGGTGGAGTCCCACTGGGTCAAAGGCCAAAAGTGCAGAATAATGAGGAGGCCTTTCTGAAAGGGTCTGACCCATGGAGGATCTTGTATTGCAGTTTGTAAAAGAACGAGTGAGTGAGAAAGAGAGAGGACAGCGTGTAAATTAACAACTAACAACTAATGGGTCTGTCATTAAACAGGCTTGATTTCTCTAGATGTTGGAACATTGTTGTGAGGATTTGACTGCAGTTAACCACAAGGACATTAGTGAGGTCAGGTGCTGATGTTGGATGGTTAGTTCTGGATGCCAAACAATCCCAAAGGTAGTGGATGGAGCTCCATCACTCCAGAGGACAGAGTTCCACAGCCCAGTGCTGGGAGCTTTATATCCCTCTAGCATGGCGCATGGTGACCTGAGGCTCACGTGTGGCTGCTCCAGAGTGTCTCTTTAGGTTGGAAATGCTTTTCTACAAAGATTATACAACTGTATAATTGTACACCTGGGTCAGTAGTAGTGTATCTGCATGGTATGTTATTTTTCAAGCTTATTTTCATTGTTTGGCCATTTGAACAATCACTTGATTACTTTATAATGGTTTTAACTGATCTCTACATGCAAGCCTTGTTGATTACCTGTCTTGGTGACTGTGCATGATGTCTTTTGACCATAGCAGCATGCAGTCTTTTGATCTCTATGCTAAATAAGACTGATGCAGTTTCTGTGCGCTAAGCTGAGAGTAACAGGTGGAGTGTGTCTCCAGAGCCCCACTGCTCAAAACGAGGCCACACATGGCTGGCAACATTAATGAAGCAGAGACAGAGAGAGTGAGAGAAAGAGAGAGAGAGACTACAAAGGGAGAGAACCTAGAGAAAGAAAAGGAGAGAATGGAAAGCAAGAGAGAAGAAGAGAGAAGAGAGAGGGAGAGAATACAAAAGGAGAGCAAATAGGGAATGAAGGAAAAGAAGGGGAAAGAAGAGAGAAGAGAAAAAGAAAAGAGACAATGACAGAAAGATAGACAGATAGATAATAGAGAGTGACAGATACAGAGAGAGAGAAAGAGAGAGACTCACTGAGTGCAGAAGCAATCTTTCACCAGAAGATGGCACTGTTACACTTTTGAAAGTTTATCATCTCATTCAACACTAAAACCTTGACAGAACAAAAATAACTGACTATTGTGAGAAACACCACAATAGGCAGAAGTTAAATAGTCAGAAGCAATGTAATCAGAAGCTAAAGCAAATCCCCAAAACACTCAAAGAGCTACATGTGTTCCCTTTCTCCAGCAGAGGGAAGCAGACTCATACGCTCACCATCATAAACTACACTGCTACCGGCTCGTCTGCAAGGTGTTTGCCAAATCATCTCACCTTATTATCAGCATCATCAGTGTCAATATCCTCATCTTCCTGTTGGCTGCTGTGTGAATGGGGGGAGCCTGAGAAGGTGGGGCCCTGGGAGTAGTACTGGGAGCTGCGAAAGCCATCCTTCCTCAACTTATCACAGTCTGCAAAACACACACACGAAACACACAGCCCACCTGGTGAGGACAGGAGTTCAAGTGAAAGATGTGAAAAGAAAATGACGCTTAGGATAAGAGCGTCAACCAAATGTCCCCTTTAAAACACAAAGGTGCAAAAACATTTATTTTATAGTAATAGATACTGAAGGCTTTAAAAGCCCAAAATGTCAAGTTAGTTCCCTCTAGTGGTACAAGAGAATGGGTCTTTTGCTTTTTGTCCAATGTTCGTGTGTATATTTGAGTGAAAGAAATGAGTAAATACACGTATGGGTATGTATGTGCTTTCCACATGCACACACTGTTTGGCCCATCTGTGTTATGTGAATGTGCACGCATTCATCTATGTTTCACATTGTTCACGTAAATTTGAACTGTGAATGTTTCTTCTTCACATCTCAGAGTCATAAGTTAAAAAGCAAGACGAACATAAGAAATAGGTCCTTTAAGCAGTCAACTTACATAAGAACACATAATATATATATATATATATATATACCACAATTAATAATTGTGTGCATATAAACATAATGCTTTCACACAAAACGTGCTACTATAATAGGCTTGGGGAGCATCTGCGTGTATCTCAGCATCATTAGACAATGGAAATAAATCCATGGATGCAGTACGAAGTGGTGTCCCTAGACACGTGTTGCTCTGACGCAGGTAAACTTCCACATTTAGCCACCTGATCAGCGCATTAGGATTATTATTTAAACAACCTCGAGCAATGACAGAGTTCGTCATTCATTTTGATTGGGTCTATCAGTCTCTGAATGTAAGTATCAAAAAGGAGACTCGTCAAGTAGGTTTATTTTCATTTCAGCCATATACACAGTATACAGTGAAATGAAACAACATTCCTCCAGGACCATGGTGCAACACCTAAACAAAAACAGAAACACCACACGACTACATAAGTGCAGAGAGGACAAAGAGAAAGAGAAAACCACAAGAAAAACACTAAAGCAACAAAACAACAGGACAAGGCCTCATTTAGAGCAGCCAACAGCTAGTGCTAGTTTGAATGAATAATGTATTCAAGCAGCAGTCGTTATTTGTGCAAAAATGTAGAATAGAAGTAGACAGTAATAAATAATAATTGTGCAAATCTAGCAGACGCAGGACAGAGAATGTGCACTCTATAAGAAATAGAGGGGTACTGCTTTGTGTGTTGCCCATGCCAACTTTTGACACAGGCTGATTCCATATTGACCGCTGCAGGCATTGTGTGTTTCTGTCCATTTACCACCTAAACCATAATGCATAAGAGTAACCAATAACCAAGACCAACCTGTGGATAAAACCTGAAAGAAATCTCACACGTGCACAGTCCTCCATCAGCTAACATTTGATTGTGAACACATGCAGGAGTTAAGATAACCCTAATCTCCAGGGAAATTTCCTAAAGTGCCACTGATGGGAGTGATAAAAGGCTGCCCTGATCTTCCCTGCCCTCTGTTAAACTCCATTACGTAAGTCTAACAGACACAGCAAGGACACAGTGATGAACTCCTAGCTGACATGTGACTGGAATGGGCAAACTTCACATGATCAAATCTCCAATAGATTTTGACTTGGCAATCCCTGACCCATCAGTTAGATAAGCCCCCAACACCCATCAGACTTCCTCTGTAAAACTAAGCTTATTTTCATTTGCTAGCATGTTACACAGGCAAGCACTACTTTAAAGGGACAGAGCCGTTGAAAATCTGCTGTTTCCGGTGAGCTCATGCACACAGTTGACTCAAACAAGAGTGCACAAAAACGGAAAGTGAGATTTCCTACAGGAAGAACAAGAAAAACAGGCCAGAAACAACAGTGAGGGAGGAAAGGAAGATTAGAAGCAAAAAGAGGAGGTGAGCTACCAAATGAGGTAATGTGATATGTGAGATGTATAGAATGCCCCACACTAAATGGACCACCCTTCCTCTCTCCATACATACAATTCTTTGTCTTTGTTCATCTCTGTCCTCTCTGCTGTCCCTCAACCCCTCGTTGATATAAATATAAAATACACACTAGTAAAAGGACTGGTAAACAATTGTAACAATTTATTGTAATACCAGCTACCCAGAGAGTATTTCCAGCTTCCTGTGCTGTCCAGCTGAGGCTTATATCACTTCAAGCTGGCCCACACACCTCTTACTGTATAATTAAACCGTCGACCTGTCCACCAGCTGCACTGCAGCTCCTCTAGGACGTGTTGGCTTAGGTTACATTAAGGTCACTGAGCCTGGATCAGCTGTAGCCGAACCTTTACTAATCCTGATCTCTTACAGCAACACACCTGGCCCGGTCTCAGGTCCACTCAAAACCACACCCACACTACAGTCAGTTCAGGGCCCTTCCACAGGTGTCCAGCGAGAGTAGGAGATTACATTACACTGTGTGTTTACCTGCTGAACTCTGGCCTGGTACGCATGGCAACGCTGATTAATCAGTCAACACCAAGCAGGAGGTAAATAGAGAAATGTAAATATAATGAGTTACTCAAAGTTGTTTAACTTTTTAACTCTGCTGTTTATGTATTATTATTACATTTATAATCTTAATCTTCAGTGTTTTTCAATCTAGTGTCTATCCACAAAACCACCTTGAAGGCTGTGACCAGAGTGAGCAGTGGAAGTCTGGCAGGTTCTTTAGTTTAAAGGGTTGGATCTCCTGGTGATCTCCTAGTATTTCACTACTTGTGCACAGACCACTAAAGATGGTAAATCCAGTTACACTACAAAACAAAACAAGTGCTCATTACACATCTTAATCCCTGTCATGGTGGATCGTGGTAGTGTTTACAGCTTCTGGTTTTACATGCATGTACCTCTGAGGGCTGTTTTGAGGTTGACTTTAGCCTGCCGGTGCAGCTCCTCCACGCAGGCTGGTCTGGACGCAGGCAGGAACACATTCTCCTGCTGGTGCCACGGAGCTGTGTAGTGAACTGTCCACTTGCTCTCCTCATCCAGATTAGACACAGCTACAGAGAAACACAAAAAACAGGGTTAAGAGGTAATGCAGTCATGTGATACATGTAAGGAAAAGTGAGAGTCTGAAGGAGAAACGCTTTTTTCAAACTAATTCCTTTCTGCTGCAATGGAAGACCATAGTGGGATCACAACAGACAATTTCCCAGTAACATGGACTGAAAACACATGAGCAACTGCTCATTGCCCTCTGTTGTGTGTTTTGAGTCAATGCATTCTCAGTTCTCTTACCATCCACAGGGAAGTGAGTCCAAATTAATAATTGTGGTGTAGCACTGACCGTATCCTACAGACTGCAGCAGGCAGTGATTTGGTTCAAAGTGCCTTTAGCTGCCTAAACTCCAAAGCACAAGAAACCACCAGTAAAAGTCATCAGTGACCACCAAATGCTGCTCGACCATCATGAATTAAGCCCTTTGAACACTTGTCGGTTTGTTTACAAAACCACTTTCACTGCCTGTGTCCAGTAACAACATGCCTTTTGAGAAGGGCCTGAAAGACTTGTCCTATAGAGCCTAAGGAAAGGGGAGGGGTGAGTTCAAGCTCCAAATGGGCCGTTAAACCCTCCTTGGGAGCGAATGAGTAGGGGAAGACCCCTGGAGTTCATTGCATGACTCCAAATACCAGCACTACCAAAAGGCGAGTGGCTGTACTCAGAGGAAGCAGGGAGCCAGGTGTGAGCAGCAAACTGCTGGGGGCCACAGGTGCCGTTGGGCCGTTAACACGCTGAATAGCCACTGGCCGAGAGAGCTGCCAGACTTGTGGGGCTGCAGTGGCTATCCAGTTGTTAACTGAGCTCATTCATGAGTACACAAAAAAGTTGTTACAATACACACCTCTCAAGTGGCCTATAAGCACCCATTCACATTCACACTGTTTAGCAGCAACTGCAAACCTGCACTCTCACTCTTCTCAATCACACTTTACAGATCATAGTTTAGTGACCTCAGCCTGGGCCATGTGGCACCAACTAACAGTACTAAATCTTCAAACAGACCCATTCCTTCTTCAAAGACATCCGATTAAAATACACACCGTGCTAACTGGGAACATTTATCCTGAACACTACCAGTCAAAAGTTTTTGCACACCTTAGGTTTTACCACATATCCATTCATTTGATAAATAATGGTTTTTATTGTTAAGCATTGAAAAATTGAGTGAAATGAAACTATGCCATTTTCTGGCTAATAAAGGAACTCAAAAGGTGAACATACTATACATTTACTGACAGCAAAGAATATTGAGTCAATATTCTTTGCTAACATGGAATTGTAGAAAACATCTGAAATACTGCAGTACATGTGACTGGCGACACTAATTTAATGTTAATACAGTTACTACTGGCCTTTAAATACTAGTACCAACACGTTCAGTACAAACATTTGTTTTACATGCAGGATCTTTTCAGTAAGTACGTTTTGTCGAATTACTAATTGACTAACGCAAAAACCTAGTGATAACCTTAAAAAAAAAAAAAGCAACAAAAAACACTGAAACAAAAAACACGGATTTAAGACAGCTAAAAATGAAACAATGAGCTTTTGTAAACAAGAACTTACAGTCAGGACGATTTTACTGGCCTTAAGTTAACCCCAGTTTTTCCCCTGATTTTTCGAAGTCAGGTCGACTGTCAATTAATTAGGCTCCTTGATTTTAAACATTTACTTGGAGTGAAACAATTTGCTCAAGCCACGATTCAGTGTGATTCAATCCACAATACTGATTCAACATTTTCATTATAAGTGATGTCAAGTGGATTCATTCTTGTGCATGGAGTGGGTTGTTGGGTTGTTGCTCACTGCTGATCATTTGCAATAGCTTGTGGAGGGGTGGCAAACAATATTTCACAAAAAAAAAAATCAAGATACACCATATGTCACAATATTCAGGTTTGATGAGCTGAAATGGAACCAGCAGTGCTACATTTCAAAGCTCTATCAAAACCTATGTATAGTTTCACACACTGCACTGCACATACACACAGCCAGACATCAGTATCAGTGGCATAAATGCACACACACATACACACACACACACATACACACACACAGAGTCAACACAACCAGTACTATAGAAAGAATGAGAGACGAGCTTTCAAAGAGTAGCACTGTCTTTTGATCTGTCCCAAAACTAAATATCAAAGAACACCAACACACACAGCACAGGTAGGCTTGGGTGCTGAACATGTGTGTGTGTGTGTGTGTGTGTGTGTGTGTGTGTGTGTGAAGGGCAGAGTCTGCAGAGGCTTGAAAGAGAGCAACAAACAAAACGTGCATTGTGCCCTGCATCAATGACCACATCAGCCTGAGCTCAGCACTGGTAAAGCCTGTTCACCAGTTCTATAATCCACCAAACACACTCACACACACACACACACACACACACACACACACACACACACACACACATCTACACAGCAACCATCGAACATGTGGAATCACTGGGCAGAACAGTGTATTGAATTGTCAATGGACATGGTCAGAACAACCACACTGTAATCTAATCAATACTCTTTATTATGATTTGTTTTCTTAAAATATGCTAAAATTAACACATAACGTTAAATAACATAAAATAACAACAGGCACTGCCAGAACAAAACCCAGTATCTCTATTTTTTTAGCTGCCCTATATACTGTGTCAAACTTCATGATGAATGGATGATCAGGAACAATTCAAAACAGATTATAATAATCCATCACCACACTTTTATTCTTCTGTAGTAACAGATATTTTAGATCATAATTATTTTAGAGATACATCATTTCTAGCACAATGATTTACAGTCTAAATTCTGCACATGGAACCAACAAAAAGTAGCTTTTGTACAACTATTGTGGTGTTCGGCACACGTGAGACTGCACTGGAGAAGCAGAAACACACACACACACACACACACACACACACACACACAAACACGACCGCTGTCTGAGTCACTCAGGGCCAAACTGAAGAGAAGAGATCCCTGGACAAGACTACTGTTAACTACTTGGCACAAGAAAACACTTCTATTACAATACACTGATCCACACACACACATGCACACACTGCATTCACAGGTCACTGTGCATTTAAACATACAAAAAAAATATTCTGAGGCATTCAGCAAAAAATGTAGGCACCAAATAAGATACATGAATACATTATACACATTAATAATTACCGACATTTATAAATAAAGAAGAAAAAGCAGATCAATGACCGCTTCCTTACCCTTCCTTTTAAAGTATTTAATTACAGACTTGAGCGAAGTCCCAATGAACACCATTATTCCTGTGTGTGTGTGTGCATGTGTGTATTAGCTGTTGCCTCCAAGTGAAGCTGCCTCTCTCTCACACACACACACAACTCTGTCTGTGCTTCTGTCCATCACATCAGAATCCCCCAGCATATCCAGCCCCTCCTACCAACACACACAGACTTATCCCAACCCTGGGAAACACCCCCTCCTCCTTCACACACACATACACACACACCCTAGGGGCTGGGGTGCAGCCCCTCTGTTCATCTGTGCTTTGGTTACCAAGGAGTCGTGCCTGTCTGGTGTGTGTGTGTGTGTGTGTGTGTGTGTGTTCTTTCTCAGCACACCTAAAACTGTACTAATGCCTCACTTTCATCTGTAGTAATATGGCCTCTATACAATATTTCACACAACTCTATTGAGTTACACACACACACACACACACACACACACATATATGTGTGTGTGTGTTTTGGCACATCCTGCTCACTCTTCTCTCAAGGACAGAAGGAGCGGTTCTGCCAGTGACAAGGCAGCTTGCTGTGTTAGCACACGGCCAATGAATCTGTGCCACTAGAATATAGATCACATGCAATCTGTCTGTTATAACCCTGAACCCCCGACTAACTTTTATACCTTGTCAGGACTTTATACACACATATTTTACAGGTGATCATACATATACTATGCAGAACTGTACAAAAGTCTGTTAAACTATTTATCTGGGCTGTAAACATGTATTGGTTGAAACACATCCAACATATACAAATAAACGATTAAATCCATTGTGACTGCACGTTAACCATTTCCAAACTTTTCCTCAAGCAAGTATTTACAGTTACCATCCAATCCCTAGTTTATTTAATCGGTTCCTCGTAAAATCAGGTGTCTTGTTGCCGGAACCATTAAATCAAGAGAGTGGTTCATTAAATTCTGACTAGAGGTTGATAGTATGATCATTTTTTACAGTTACTGTCATAAGTTTTAGCATATTTCTTATATGCTACCTGAGCTTAGTTCATTAAGAACACTGAACAACTGCATGTTTTATTTATGATTAACTGGACTGAGTGCCGCATAGTCATTTTCTATATATTTTAATAAAAATCTATGTTCCTAATTTAATAGACGTTTTCAAACTTGCACATTGTGTCTGTTTTTGTATGTTTTACTGTATGTTTACTCATATCTGTTGGAATGATATATAATGCTTTCACTGGTTGTAAGCGATTTTCCTGGCTGCCCAAGACTTATGCACAGTGCTTTATTTATGCCCTCCGTGTTCAATAAAAACAGTATACTTCTTTTGTTTATACCTTATTTTTTCCTTGACTTTTGAAAATGCCAACTACTCTTCGTGTAAAACTAATGAAACAAGTAGCTTTTGTAAGATTCAAAAAAATTAATTTGGAAAGGTAGAGTAGAGCTAATTTGTTCTTGATTTTGTCCCTAAATTATGTGAAAACAAACAAACACAAACACACGCACACAAATTCACACTAAATAATGTAGATATTGAGTGTGACCCTGTTTCTTTTCAGACGTGAAGGGTCCGGCTGTTTGGGGGAGGGGCACAGTAGGCTGTGAATGGCAGGAGGGGCTGAATGGGGCCGAATGTGGAGCTGAATGGAGCCGCAAATGATGGGTGAATTAAACCCTACACAGAGGGCACCCCTCCCCCAACACACACACACAGCGTGTCTGCCTGTCTTGCTTTGGGGATTTTGAAAACCAGGCTTCTTTCCTTACTGGCGAGTAACAAGTGCGTTAATATGAAGGAAAGTGTGTCAGTGAGAAACTAAGTGTGTTTCATCTCAGAGCCAAACTCAAACAGAGGAGCTTTTCACTCCGAACAGAGCATGTCCACTCCCTTCTTCCGCTCGCTGCATCTTTCTCTCTCCCAGATCGTGTCACAGTTCCAAAACGTGTGTTTCCTGCTGCCTGGCACGCGTACAGTGTTAATGCTTTCTGGCATGGGACACTGTAATTACCACGCTATTGTTCTCCACTCGTCTGTCACTGCAGGATTAGACACATCTCAGACATGATTAGAATGTGGCTGTGAGAGTGTGTGTTCAGAAGCACAATTAGACATTCATGCATCCATTAGGATTCTTCACTGTTTAACTGCCCAAGGAACATATATTTTATGAGAAGAGGTTAAAGTAAAAGAGTTCCGTTATGAAAAAGGAGAAGATACACTGCAGTGTCCAAAACCTGTTCATCACATTCATCCCAACTCACCAGAGATCAGTGAAAATGCCTGCTTTCTGAATACCCCCTCTTTCACACATATTTACCAGCATCACTCCACAGACGCTACCCACTCACACACCCACATACACACAAGGAACATACATCCATGTGCTGTAGCTCTTCCCATGTGTCTTCTTCTGTCTATCACACACATGCACAAAAAGATGCCCACAACTCAAACACACTTTTTTATTGTGAGTCAAAGCTTCTTCTCTCTGTCCATTTTATTTCTAAATAATATTATTATTAGAAGCTGACTGGTGTATAATTTGTTGCCCAGACCAGACCCTCGAGACCATGTTGCTGTTTTTTTGCAAACAAATGTTAACCTCAACAGACTAGTGGTTCCTTCTGTGTTGCTGTCTTATGGACGAGCTGGACTACCTGCAACTGACTACACAGCAAGAGAGGATCTGCGCTTATTTATTGTCTATACACACCACTTTATTCTGTCTGACTTGAAAAGAAGTTCCCATCTCCAGGGTTATCATCATTCCACTGCTCTCAGCCTTCACTGCCAAATGACACTTGAATCATATCAGTAATGGCAGATAATAGTGACACTGTGCAGATGTGTAGGTTTTTTAATTGATATTTGATATGTATGGTGCAATACACTCAGTTGCCAGTTTGATTCTATTCACAATACTGGTTTCACAATTTGGTTTATTTGATATATTTCATGAAATACATTATCAGTCTTTTTTTGCACATTTTCCAATGCATTTTTACATATGTAAAATTTCATGATATATTTATTGAACAGTGCTGTGGAAAGTTGTACAATTCATTCAAGTTCCTAAAATGAAATTAAGGAGCAAAACCAGACAGTTCTGCATGCCATGAAAGCTTGTGCATTTACATGCATCTGTCTGTTTGGCCCAGAGCTGTTAAACAGCACACTTAGGTTACAAGGAGTGTTTCAATCTGGACTGCTTTTTAAAAAAAGCACAATGACAACTCTGATTATCATAAGGGATAAAGATAGGTTCAAAATGGTCAGGAAGAAATTAATTTTGGCACTGAAACACTATGTGGACATCAGGAAAAAATAAAATGCAAGAAAAGCTTTAATGAAAAAAGGAAGACATAGAAATGTACTACAGCATTCAAATAATGTAGCTTTTCCTCATCTCCTATCTCCTTCTCTCTTTTCACCCCCACACCCCCTTAGTCTCTGATGACTATTATAGTGATCTATATTGATTTCCTGTCTGTTTTATTCTTTCCTCTCTTTGGTTCTGTCTACACAGACCTTAGGAGCACCATTGTCTACTGAGGGTGTGTTTGTGTCTGCATTAATTTATCGATAAGACAGAAAATGAAAGAAAAGACATTTAACTAAAAAAGTTGGACTTATACTGAGAGCTGGTCTCAGACACTCATGTTTGAAGCATGGATGCTTGTATGATTGGGTGGTAAAAACCCCAGAAAAGGAATTTGCTTAATGTACACCAGTGATAAGGCAGTAAAACAAAGACTAGCTACATTACTGACAGAATTGTCTTATTTTAGCTCAGTCCTGCCTCACACTTTGACTTTGTGTGGGTAGAGGGAGAGCACTACCGAGTGACTTTGACAAGGGCCACACTGAGATGGCTAGATGACTGGGTCAGAGCATCTCCCAAATTGCAGGTTTTGTTGGGTGCTCTCTGTATGCAGTGGTTAGTTCCTACCGAAAGTGGAAGGAAGAACAACCACTGAACGAGCGACGGTGACAGGCGCCCAAGGCTCACTGATGCACATGGGGATTGAAGGCTAGCCTGTCTGGTCCGATCCCACAGAAGAGCTCCTGTAGCACAAACCGGTGAAAAAAGTTCATGTCAGCTATGATAAATAGATGTCAGAACACACAGTTCCTGTCAGTGCAGCCTCAGACCGGTTAGAGTGTCAACTGTCCACTGAAAATGACTATAATATGAGCACATGAGCATCAAAACTGGACAATGGAGCAAAGGATGGTGGCCTGGTCTGATGAATAACACTTTCTTTAAGGTAATGTGGACAGCAAGGTGTGTCCACAGCTCACCAGGGAAAGAACACAAGCTGGTGGAGGCAGTGTGATTCTCTAAGCGATGGTCTGCTGGGAAGATTAATGTGGGTGTTACTTTCGAATATACCACCTATCCAAACATTGCTGCAAGCCAAACACGCTGCATTCTGGTTATGGTATTCCCTAATGGCAGTGAAATCCATCAGCTGGATAATGCACTCTGCCACACGGCCAGAATTGCTCAGGAATGGTTTGAGGAACATGACAAAGAGTTCAAAGTGTTGATCCAAATTCTTCAGATCTCAGTTTGATTAAACATCTGAGGGATATGCCGGACAGAATGGTCAGTGCAGGCCTTACCTTGTAACTTTTAAAGGGTCTGTGTTAATGTCTTGGAGCAAGACACCACAGCTCTTCAGAGGTCTTGTCTCGTCCTTATCTCAACAGGTCAGAGCTGTTTTGGCAGCACAAGGGGAACCTTCACAATATTAGCCAGGTGGTTTTAATCAAATAGCTGATCAGTGGGACTTCATATGAATGCTAACACGTAAGTAAAATGAAGAGTGTGGTTGACTCTTTGATCCTTTTTCCAAATCTTTTCACAGGTATTTAGTCAGTGTGTACAACTGTTTATTTATCGTGCCGATATGCCCTGAACTACGTCACATATACATGTCAGCATATTAGCAGCTTAGTCAGAGGATTTTGTGCATTTTATAGCTTACAAATAAGCCATTAATGACTACAAAACCCCAGCACTGAAGGTGAGAGTGTCTTCTACAGAGGGGAATCCTAATGACTTCACCATAGAGCTACTTTCCCACGCAGCTTTGACACCAATTCACATGACTCTTCACATGACAGGCAACAGCTAAAGCAACACACACACACACACACACACACACACACACACACACACACACACACACACACACACACACACACACACACACCCCAGTGAATGTCTGATATCAGGTTCTAAATGCAGGGTCACTCTGACTCAACCCCGCCCCCATATCTCTTTTCTCTCTCCGCCTTCTTTCATTCATTGCCTCTTCTTTTTTGAACTTCACGTCGACTCCATCTTTACGACTGACGTGCTCTATTGTGTGACCCTCAGCCAGCATTAGGACTTACAACATCCAGAAAGAAGGCCTGTGTGTGTTTGAGTGAGAGAGAACATGAGCATGCTGCCATCAACTTGTTCCTTACACAGTCTTGAATAACTCCACAGTCATTTCATTTTTAAATTCAAATTCCAGGTTTCAATATGCTCCTGAGGTTTTACAGTACAGGAGCTTTTCAGTGATATATGACACTACATGGTTGTGGAGGTAATTTACCCACAAAACTGTTGACTGTTGAAATGGTTGACAGGACCAAAAGAGCCATTTCTGGCCTTATCTGGTCTTAAGCTGCCATTTATAAGAGCCCCCAATCCTCATTCATCTCCACTCCATTCCAGAAACAAGAATCTGTCATTATATATAAATTTGCAGCACTGAACTGAACCTTGTTTTTTATGTGGTGGTCCTGAAGCATGCTTGCAGATGAAGTGGGTCAGTGTTCTGAAGGACAGAAGAGAGAAGGAATGGAGCTTAAAATACTTGAGGTGCTGAAGTGCTGGGCAGAGAATGCAGGTGATTGCATGGGAACGCTTCTGAAGGAGCTGTGGCTACACTCAAATTGTGTTACAAGCATCTTGCTCGGCAAGTTTCTTTAGCAGCATCTGCTTGCATTGTGTTTGCATGCGTGGACAAAAAAAAGGCGCGGAAAAAAAGACCTGGGCCTCTGTGTGAAGGCATCCATCCCCATTGTGCAGCAAGCAGGAAAGCCCAAGAGCACACACAGCTCAGATGAATACAGCCTGATTCAAACGCATACAATCACTCTGCAAAAGAATCGCAGCATGAACTTACACACACACTACTAAAACATAGCAACCACAGGCAGGAGAGGAAAAAGAGCGCAGTGGAAAAGCAGCGGCTCAGAAAGGCACAGAGGGGAATAAAAGTCTGAAGTTAAAAGACAGAAGAAAACAAAGAGATGCGAGGAGGGGAGAAGAAAAAAAACAAAGTGACTTTGAAATGCAATCACTAGCCGCCACACCTAGGAGAGAAACAAAGAGAGGGAAAGCCTTAAGAGAGGTAGAAACGGAAACAAAGACAAAAGAACAGAGAGAGGACCTGTCTGCTGGAATTCTTACCTGCCTCAGCATTCAGCTCCTCCACTGATACCATCAAACCCAAAGGGACGTGCATGCATGCATGCACACGCACACAAGTCAACGAAGGTCAAAGGTCCAGCAATCACTCAGCCTGGGCAGTCCTAATGGTACCTTTCTGTGTGTGTGTGTGTGTGTGTGTGTGTGTGTATGTGCATGTATGGGCATACCTAAAGTGAAGTTCAGGTCAATGCTGGTTGCTGCACTGCCTGAGAGATCCATCTTTCTGTTCTGAATAAATGTTTCAAAAATTCAATGTCATTATATTTATAATCTAACACCATAACTAATGTTTTAAAGTTGGCATTCGTTAATAAGTTAACAACCGTTTTCATATAAAAGTAAGAAAAGCCACTGTGGAAGTAAATACCCTGCTGCTGGACTCTCCCTGCAGCACAAGCCAGGATGAATACATACATACACACATACAGTTCTCAGCTGAATAGCAAACAGTAGGAGTTACATAAAAATGTCTATGGAACTGATAAATGTCTGAAGCGCCAAAACATTTTTAAAGCAATTTTATTAGGGGTGTAACGATACATGTATTTTTAAGCTCGACACAATTTTCACATTTAAGGTAAATATTTGTTTTACTTTTGGATTTTATGTGTAAAACGGATCTTGATCAAGGATCTATGATTGGACCGGAAGATATGCACTGGCAGACTTTTTGCACCAAATTTGCAGTCTTCGTTATTATTTTGGGCAATTTTATTACATTCGTTATGTAAGCCTAATGAGTGCTCACAGAAATCCTGTAGGATAATTTGCGCAAATCGTCGTGCTAAACAGTCTCTTACCTCTTACCTCTTTCTTTTGATGGAGCACTTTGTTTGACTCATGTTATTTAAAGCATTAAAAATGCCAGTATGCCCCTTTAAAGGGAAAAATAAACACAAGTTACTGGAAATGTTCATGTGTGCATTTAGTCCACAGGGCACAAAAAAGGGCCATCGGCAAAATTGGCTGTAAAGCTTTTGGAACTGAAATTGTTCATAAAAATTCATGAAGGGTGAATCCCTAGTCTTGATTCTACAGAACTTTACATCCAACACTGGTTGGTTTGGCTGTGCCAGGTCTCTAATGAGATCAACTTCAAAAACCAACTGCAACCAAACGACTTAACCCAGTCATCTGAGAGTAGGTGCACTCAGCCCACTTTACTCTGATGTCTAGTTTCTACACCCTCAGAAGAGACTGATGGGTGTAATAGTAATACTGTTTGATACACTATTTCAAAATTTCTATGTTTGCATAATTTTTCGTTCCTAATATAATGGCGGGACATGTTCAGTAACATCCCTACACACACACACACACACACACACACACACACACACACACACACACACACACACACTTTTCAGAGATTCTCAGTGGAGCATAGTCGTTGTTTTGTGGGTATAAATATGACATCTCTGTCAATATAATGTTTTCCTGGCTCGCTGCCTGTCCTGTCACACTCTATTAAACTAATTAAACACATTGACTTCTTTACTGCTAGGGTACAGTTACATCACGCACGTCTGGGGCTTTTAGAATTGATATGGCATTTAAAATGTATAAACACATATAATGCTTACTTGCATTTTCAGAAAGACAATGCATGCGTCTTGGCAGATGCCTGTGTCTTCTGTTGTCTGCTTTAGGTCTCCTGGCCTAGATTTCTTAAGCCTTGAGGGAGGATTTGCTCTTCAGCTAGGCTTTATTATTAATGTACTAATTAGTGTGAATAGCCTATCTGCCAGAAACATATGCATCAATTAACCCAGACACAAAACAGCTCCTGAATAACGTCTTTACAGATCTCTGAGATATGAACCTACATGGACGGGTGTGGCAACCCTTCAACACAGCATTTACAGTGATTGTTTCCATTATCATTCCCTAGCCTTGCTGCCCACTGAGGGTCTAGACTGACAAGAGGAGCTGAATTAAGCTAAGTGCCTCGCTCAAGGGCACTCAGCCAAAAGACACCTGGGATCTGAAGCCACAACAGAGAAGCCTGACTTATGTGTCTGGTTTTTACATTTCTAGTAAAAGAAATCCTGACACTGTAAAAAAGAAACCTTGAGAAATCAATCAAGTCAGAACCATTAAAAAAACCCAAAAAAACCCTGCAACGTGAAAACAGTCCTTACTGAATCAAGTGTTTTTGGTCTACTTTGTTTTTAGAATCAGAATGAGATCTTTATTGATCCTGGGGGAAACTGCTGGGGACTACAGTCACACAGAGTCACAGAGGAAAAACACAATACAAAATATAAAGCCTAAAATAAAAGTCAATTAAAATCTCTGCAGAAATACTACACATGAAATACACTATGCTGTATACAGAAAATGCCGGGGTGTGAATTCTATAGATACTTACTGCTAAGCAGTTTACTAGTAACACAAGTAGTGCTTTGGAGTTTTTGGATCTACCATGGTTTAGCTGATTATCTACATTTGGGGCAAGAGGAAAATGGTGTGAATCTGATTTGAACAGCTTCTCATTAAAAGGAGCCCTAATGTACAAACCTCTCAAACATTGCTTAGTGGAACGTTTCAGAAATTTCACGCCCAACACAGTAGAGTCCACAGAGATGGTAGAGTCATGGTTGCTGTGGAGACCAGATGGAATGATGACAGGACACTCTATCGAGACCATCATTGCTTCACTAGCTTGCACATCACAGTCCACATCACACACACACACACACACACACACACACACACACACACACACACACACTGTATCCATGACAGAAGATCCTGCTGTGTCTACAGAGGCTTTTAACAGCCCTGAGTGTGCAGGGCCTCTTCCTCTCATATTAAAAGGGCTTTAATGGGGAAGCTGTGCATGAGCTGCCATGCCAACACCACTGCAGATGATGGCAAAGAGCTTGATGCCAAATTGATGATGCTGCTTTAATCACCTCTCACATATCACAGAGCTAATTAAACACTGTCATTCTTAAGCTCAGGATAAATAAATACAATACACATGGTGTTTTTTCCAGTGATTCTTTCTTTTTCTTTCTTTTTTCTTTTTTTTTTTTTAACTTATTTGAAGCTCTGGTTTCCCCAGAGCCTGTTTAAATAGCTGACTGTGAATGATGGCACCTTATGGGATACTGGGGCAACCCATTTTCTTAAGTGACTGAGACTCACCAAAATGTCAGGTCTCTGTGTGTGTGTGTGTGTGTGTGTGTGTGTGTGTGTGTGTTTTATAGTCTAGGGGGTTGTGTCATATTCAGTAAATCATATCCCAGGATCTGCTCTTATGCAGTATGGAAGATAATGGAAGATAATGGAAGTCTTTTAAAAAGCACTCTTCTAATTCGTTCATGCACTCCTCTGCCCCTGTAATCCCATTCATGTGATGAAGCATCAGAGACAGAAAGAGTGAGAGAATAAGAGAGGGAGAGGGAGAACGTGAGCAAGGCCTTGTACCCTTCTGATAATGTGAATGTGCTCCTAATGGTTCCCAAAGGTGGCCGAGTAATTCACTGATCAAATACAGCAATTAAAAGCCTTCATTGTTCTCCCATTAAGTCTGTCATGCTCGCTGCATTTTGCAATAATGATAAAAGGCGCTGTTCGTAATGAAGTTGCGGATTAACCCGAGCATATTGACAGAATGGCGATTTACGATGCAACTGGGAAATATGAAAACATTGATCGTACAGTATAAGATTAAATAATTTTTACACCATGTGGCACTAAGTGGCTTTAGATATTCAGATATATTTAACACACAACACACACACAAAAAAAACAAAAACAAAAAAAAAACATATATGTATATACATATACATATACATATATAC